>WOXC01003510.1:0-487704 GCA_011680675.1 Gymnobelideus leadbeateri
GATGTAGTATTGGTGAGGAGAAGGAGTTCCTAAGTGACCACCCTTTTATCAGTATGGGATTGTCCTTTGCTGAGGAAGGGACATTGTCCTGCTCCTTAAAACACTCAGTCTGACAAGGAAAATACCTTTAACATGAATATAGAAAGTCCTAATAAAGATGAAATAACACTCTTTAGGTGTTTCATTTTAAGTTTTTAAGTCTTTAGTTGCTAATAGATAGTATTTTAAGTTGATAACAGAATTATATATAAGAGAATTTGTTAGGATAAGCTTTTCATGCTTTGTCCCATGTGTATCTTCCCTTTCTCATTATCTCACTTTAGTTCAGTGATAAAAAACAATGGACTTGGCATCAGAAAGGTCTCAGTTTTAATCCTACATGAGACACTATTTGTATCACACAGGGCACATCATATTACTTTCTAAATTTCCATTTCTTTATCGGTACATCAGGAATGATAATAATAACTGTCTCAGTGGGTTACTGGGAGGACTAAAACAAATTATTTTGACAACATTCTTTGCAGACATTAAAGTATTATAACATACATGCATCTATGTGTATACATATATGTACATGCATACATATACATACATACGTGTGTGTATACCAGTTGTGATGAGAAAGAGAAAATGAGGATAAGGATGTATCCCTTGTTCC
The DNA here is from genome assembly GCA_011680675.1 of Gymnobelideus leadbeateri. NCBI lineage: Eukaryota > Metazoa > Chordata > Mammalia > Diprotodontia > Petauridae > Gymnobelideus > Gymnobelideus leadbeateri. Next base: position 662 of record WOXC01003510.1, read on the forward strand.
AAAAGTCACTCTGGAGATAGATGCTCTGAGGATCTAAAATGTTTTCCAGTGACAATGCATACTACCAGGCCAATTGTCCACTTTAGTGTAGCACACTTCTTATTTTTTAATCTTTTAAACTTGTTCTAAAATTTCTGGTGTCTCATTGAATCACTGAGTTCTGATTGAGACATTCTATTTTAGTGGGAAGTAGCTACTTGGATCAAGCATACTACTTTCTCTTCTAAGCTATTTGTTCCATTAATTTTCCTCAAGAGTTTGATTTACATTTTAATCTCATTTTATTCTGTCTATTAAACTTTGGAGTCCTTGTGGATAAAATGTTTTCTTTTTTGTTTTTTAATTCCCTTGAGGCTAATTGTTTAGTTATTCTGTTATTCTGGGTTTACCTTTTAGGCTTCTCTTAATTAAAAATATTAATTCATCATTACATTAGAATTTATTTTTTTTTCTATTGACTCATGTCTATAATCTCTGTTCCTACATTGGAATTTATTCTAGGACCAGATTCGGCTTCTTTTTACACTCTTATATAGAGTGGCTAGACTCTGGTCTTGGAGTCAGAAATTGCAAAAGTTCTGAATGGGATGCTTGGTTCCTATTTCTCCTCCCTGGAGTATTAGGAAGCTTTGGCTTAGAAATGGGAACTGAGTACAGAGTTTGCCCTCTGCCTCAGTGTTTTATGTTTTGAATCTTGCTTTTTAAGCAAGTGCTAACTGCAAGTGAGTTTTGACCTATTATGTAGTCTTGACAAACCCTGATGAGATATTAAAGATTCTACCAAACATGGTTGTAGGCAATAGGTACCCTTTTTAAGTGGGAGCTGGGCTCAGCTTTAGTTTTTCATATTGCCATCTTAACCAAAAGCTAGTTATCCATTTTAATACAAAGTAAATCAATAACTAATTGAGAAAATTCTCAGTTTCCTCAATTGCTGCTTGCATTGTAATAGAAAATAAATATAACATTTTAAGGTTTGTCTATGTTATTTACAACAATGGTGGGAAGGGGCGGCTAGGTGTGCAGTGAGTAGAGCATCGGCCCTGGAGTCAGAAGGACCTGGTTTCGGATCCGGCCTCAGACACTTAACGCACACAAACATAAACTTAGCCATGTGACCTTGGGCAAGTTACTTAATCCCAATTGCCCTCCAAAAACAAACAAAAAAACAAAAACAATGGTGGGAAGTAAGTGCTATTATTATCCCCATTTTATAGATGAGGAAACTGGAACAAACTGAGGTTAAGTGACAAGGCCATCCAGCTAGTAAATGTCTGAGGACAGATATAAACTCATATCTTTCTGCCTCCAAATAGCAAAGCTCTATCGACTGTACTACCTAGCTCAAGCTGGCTGCCTATAGGTGTTGGCTTGTCGAGGCTTCTCCAGTGCCATTTGGTCATGTCTCTTGAGTGAAAAAAACAAAACAAAGCTGAAAGAAAATTGTTGGGATTCCATCAGTCCACATATAGGACTACATACTCTAAAAAGACAAAAAAAAAGATAAATTGTGATGTGAATCACCACCAGATGTGAGAGCTGACCATTATTTCTTCACAATCTATTTCTACTTGCTTTTCTTCTATGACAAAGAATGAAATCAGTTCAATCTATCACTGACAAGAATGCTCCATTGAAAGTACTAAGATGACTGACATAAAAATTAGAGGCTTACAGTAAGGCTTATTCACTAGAAACAGAACTGTTAAACACTGGTGTTGCAATTACCTAAAACAACAGAGGTTAATTTAGGCTACCCTTAAACTGGATTGTATCAACAAGGTGGGGCAAAGGGGATAAATGAAGTTCCTTGAAACACCCGCTGATGAATGGTTCCAAGTCCAAGTCCCAGTGATGCTCCCCTCTATGGTAGAGGTATAAAACTAGTCAGTTGGTATTACATCATCACTTTCTTTCACTCTGATTTCAAGAGTAAAGAGAACAAGTCATTCTTTTCTCTTTCCTGCCACAGGTTTCTAAATAATGAACCATGTAGCCAGCATGGTGTCATATACCTCTAATCCCAGTTATAAGGGAGGCTGAATATAGCAGACCTCTTGACCTCAGAAGTTCTGAGTTGCCATGAGCTATGAACAGCAGGTGTCCACATTAAGTTCAGAATTAATATGATGAGCCCCTGGGATGCAGGGAAGGGAACACCACCAAATTACCTGAGGAATGGATGAACTAGCATAGTTGTAAGAGCTCCCATGCCTAGAAATAGTGGTATCAGACCCATGGGTAGTCCCAGCTCTTGCATCCTGGGTAAGATATAGAGATTCAACTGTTTATATTAATAATAACAACAACCCCGCTTATCCTGTTGTTGAAAGACAATTCTTTTAAAAATTTTCCTTAAACAGTATTGAACCTAAAGGAAATATTTTCAAGATCAAGCTTTCCTTTTTAACCCCTAGTTGCTGGACTACAGTGTAAATACTAATTCAATATTTTAAAGAAAAATTTTTTAAAATACAGAACTGTAGGTAACTCTGAAGTTTTATCTAATAGTAAACTCATTGCTTGGAAGTAGTCAGAAAAGACTAAGGATCTGATGCTGTATTGGCAGACAAATTCAAGGTGAATTACCCTTTGGCCCACTGATGAAATGTCTATTAAGAGAATTATTGTAGCATCTTGTTTGTAATTATGGGAATCATAGGAGATAAAACTAAGTTGTAGCATACTCTTGTTTGGATGAGATTTTGGCAATATTTGTCCAAATTGTCCTCAATCACTAGTTGGAGCTTTCTCAGTTTCTGGACCAGTGGAGTGATGCTGCAATAAGAATCATTATAATATGATATTAAATGGGTTGACATATTCCAAGGATTTTTTCCCAGAGTACTAAGGAATTAAGTAACTTTGTCAGGATCATACAACCAGTAGATGTCAGAAGCAGGATTGAAACTCAGGTTTTCCTCATACCATGATCAGCTCTCACTATGCCATACTGCTGCTTCAAGGGAACAAGCATTTATTAAATACCTCCTATGTTCCAAGAACTAACCTAAGCACTTTGTAAATATTCCATTTGATCCTTACAACAATCATGAAGGTTGAATTCTAAGCACGTACTATTTCATCCAGTAACCCTGGCCTCCTGGCAGTTCCATGAACAAGACACTTCAACTTTAAGCTCTGAGCATGTTTTTTTTGTTTGGTTGGTTGGTTGATTTTTGTTTATGTTTGTTTTTGTTTTTGATGTTCCCCTATGCCTGGAATTCTCTCCCTTCTCAATTCTGATTACTGACCTTCCTGGCTTCTTTTAAGTTCTAACTAAAATCCTGCTTTCTATAGGAAGCCTTCCCTAGCCCCTCTATATTCCAGTGCCACCTCTTTTAATTATTTCATATATATATATATATATATATATATATATATATATATATATATATATATATATATATAGCTCCATTTGTATATTCCAGTTACATGATGCCCCCCCCCCCCATTTGAGATCCTTGAGTGGAAGAACTGCCTTTTATCTCCTTTTGTATCCTTAAAACTTGGCACAGTGTGTAACACACAGTAGGCACTTAATAGATATTAATTCATTTTACAGTTGAGAAAACTAAGATATTAAGTTCAAACAAGGGTAATTCATATAGCTGCTAAATATCTGAGACTGGTTTTGAATTCAGGTCTTTATGACTTCGGGCCTAGTGCTCTAACCATTGCACAACATACCTGCCTATCAAATAGAAATAGGGATAGAATTATAGGAGAAATATTTGCACATTTTATTTCCATTCCAAATAGCCATTAATTCCAATCTTCTGATTTGAAGGTTACTAGTTAAGCTCTCCCAAGCCTTGAGAATGAAGTTCTGTTAAGATTTACATAATATGATAGGAAGAATTAGTCTTTCTCCACCCCCTTCCCCACTCCAAGCATATACACGTGCTTGTGTGAAGCATAATGTTATAACAGAAAGATGTCAAGCATACCACTTCACCATCATGAGCCTAAATGTATTCATCCATAAGGGGAAAATAATACTTGCATTATCTTCTCACAGGGCTATTATCAGAATAAGATTAGATAATGTATGTGAAAGTGCTTATTACCTATAAAGTATAAGCCATTGTTATTTCTTTTTTTCCCCAGCAAGTCCAAGGGAAGAACTATAACATCCTTTAGAGACAGGATAAATTTTCTAGAATCCCTGCCTTATAATAGGGTTGTATAAGAGCAATCATCTCTATACTTAGCCAAATGACACTTCTATATACACATAGCAGGTTTGAATTGGCAATATTTATCATTTGGATATGACATTGTATTTTTTACACTTTTTCTTTGACTTTACTGTTATACTTACATTAATTTTACTATAGTTTACATGCATGTGTATACATACATATTTATGTGTGTTTGTGAGTATATATGTTTTATTCTATTATAAGCTCTGTGAGGGTGGGACCACATCTTACTTATGTCGTATCTCTCCCAAGAACCCAGCAGATGGCCTGCATAGTATTACTCCCATATATGCACTACTTAATGAATATTTTTTAATTAATTGATTGCTTTGGAATGAACTGAACTAATTAGCAACTGGACAACTTTAGCAAAATGCTTATGTTAGTTACATGTGACAGAATTCCTGTTCTATAGAAGGTACAAGTAATTACATGAATGAAATAAAAAGTCTGCAAAAAATTAGCAGGGTATGAATAAAATAGCATCCCAACCATAATATTTCTCATATTTTCTTTAATGTCTAAGAGATTAAACAACATCATGGGAGGAATTTCAAACCAAAGTCAGATTTACCATGTTAAATTATCTAGACAAGAAAGAAATGACCTTGCCATCATCAGCAGAACATTTAATCCAGGAAAAAAGTGGGGTTTGAAATCTTTACTTTTGTGATGGAGAAAAGCAAGGACTGCCATCTCTTGAAACTAAATTCTAAACAGGTAGCCTGTTAGAGGTTCTGCTGCCTCTTTGGTATGTGCTATTTTGAGCTTTTCCTCATTAGAGCCTCCCTCGTCAGATGGGCATGCACAGGTTTTGTATGTCATGTCTGCCAGGCTAAAAAGGCTCTTGTCCTCCAGGCTGGAAGATTTTAAGACAGAGAAAAGTGCTCCAACTTTTTCCAGGGCAAAATCTATTTATTCTCCCTCAGAAACAGTTAATCCTGGGGAGGCAAAGGCATAGATATGCTTTTAGTCATCATATCATCTTTCCTACAAATCAATAGTGCATTAACCACACAGAATCAAAGAACTTAATTTGACATTTATTAAATTGGATGCCAATTCACATGTAGATGCTTGCATATGCTTCTCTGCCCTTTTTGCTTCTAGAGTGATGTGATATTTTCTTAACTTGTATTTTATAGCTATGATAAGGTTTCTTTTAAAACAGAAAATTAATATAGCTATTTTTTCTTTATAAGTTACAAGACAAATGTGAGTTTTTATTTACTAAATTTATAACAACTGTTATCTTAAAGCTTTTGGTCTCATGACACAGAAATACCATATAATACAGTGCTTAAAATAAAATTGACTATATTATATTAATCTTTGAAAATTATTTCAAAAGTAACCTAATACCTAACCTACTTCCTTGAAGATACTAAGCTAAAAAAATAAACATGAACCTAGGCTGTGGCCACATCTCAACTATTAATGAGGGATGGATAGGTGAAGTTATATTGTGACTCTCAAATTTTTTTTGTAATAATAACATGTAATTAATGTATAATCATCATATAAAATAACAATAACTGACATTTATATAGTGCTTTAAGATTTACAATGAATTGTGCAGGTATTATTGAACTTAATCCTCTCCTATAATCCTACAACGTAAATATTATTTTTGTCTCCATTTTTATGAATGAGAAACTAAGTTTGAAAGATCTTAAAAAAACTTATGGAGGATCACAAATCTAATGCATACTTTAGACAGGATTCCAACCTTCAACTTTCTAATAACAAATCCAGCACTCTATCCATAATGTCACCTATTTGCCTTTATATGCAAAATGAATTTTTGAAAGAAATTAAAGCTTGAAAATGTTGGAGACTTGCCTATGCCAATATCGGGGTGATTAAACAAAACAAATTCTTTTAGAAAAACTGGTAGGTTACAGTTGGGGAGCATCCCCCTCTTATTTTTAAATGAAAATAATACCTTTCAAAATGGTATGGGGGGGGCAGCTAGGTGGCTCAGTGAATAGAGTGCCAGCCCTGGAGTCAGGAGGACCTGAGTTCAAATTCGGCCTCAGATACTTACCACACACACACACACACACACACACACACACACACACACACACACACACCTAGCTGTGTGACCTTGGGCAAGTCACTTAACCCTAACTGCCCTCCAAAAAGAAAAAAAAAATGGTATAGGGGAAAGAACATTAGTTTTAGAGTAAAAGGATCTAGGTTTGGTTACTACTTCTGGCAGACCTTACCTTTGCAAAGTCCCCTCCACTTTACTGGGTCTCAATTTCCTCCTCTGCAAAATGAAGGCATTAGACTGGCTTCTAATATATCTTATCTGTGATTCAACAAAATGCTATTGAAATTCATTCATATTTTAGCCTTCCCCAAATAGATGCATAGTCTTCACTCCAAATGGAGATCCTGTATCCTGACAGCTCTAATACCCCATGAACTGAAATGATTCATTCAATCTAGACTCTTCTAGACTCACCTTAGAAGAGTCAATAACATTTTCCCTATTTCTGTCCTCATATTATTGGTTTTTTTTTTTTTTTCTGGAGGGGGAAGATAGGGCGATTGAGTTTAAGTGACTAGCCCAAGGTCACAAGGCTACTCTCCTCATACTTTGCATTTTATAGTAATTTGCATATGTTGTAATATTACCCTCCTTGCCGCCAAAATAAAAAATTCCATGGGCAGAGATGGCTTCTTTAATCTTGTTACTCCTTCCACTACTACGCTCAAAGTTAGAGTTTAATAAATGTTTTGAAACTTAAATGAACTTAGCTAAACTGACCTAAAGACTCAAAGGAGTAAGATGTTTTCAAGTACTTGAGCATCTGCCATATGGAAGATATATATGTATAGATATTTTTTTAACAAATGCTTTATTAACTCCTGTTTTACATCATTCATTTCCACCAGATTTTGAGTTACAATTTTTCCCCATTTTTCCCCTACCCACCACCCCAGAATAGCAATCGCACAAGATATCCCCTCATCCAATCGGCTCTCTCCCATATATTTTCCCATATCCCCTTCGACTTTACCATTAGAGCAAGGTGAATCTCTGTGCCCCGATGCCTGCACATCTTATCTCCCAATTACATGTAAAAATAGTATTAATAATAGTATTTATATACATTTGAAACATTTAATTTTAAAACACAGCTGCTGGTGTTCTGGGGTCCCTCCAGCCAGCTGCTGGCCCAGCCACCCTCGGGCTAAAACCGTGGCTCATGCGGGCCTGGGTTTGGCTCCCAGAGCACTGTGCTAGCCGCTCCCTTCAGGGCTGCTAGGCTGTCCTCAGTGGGAGGTTAGCTTCTTTGTGTCGTTCTGTGGGTGCTGGAGCTCCAGAAGTTGTTCAGAGTCCACCTTTTACAATTTTTGGAAGTGGTGTGGGGCAGAGCACCATGGAAGTTCTGTTTTTACTCTGCCATCTTGGCTCCTCCCCGAGATATATAATTTTTAACCACAAAGGGAATTACTGGGAATATCAGGAGCATATAACAGAGGCAAATAAGTCTCTGTGTAAGGATAAAGTTAGCACCGTGAGGTGGTACAGTTGAAAGATCACAGGACCTAGAATCAGGGAGACCTGAGTTCAAATTTGATCTCAGGCATTTCCTAGTTGTGCAACCTTGGGCAAGTCATTTAACCCTGTTTGCCTCAGTTTCCTCATCTATAAAATGAGCTAGGGAAGGAAATGGCAAAGCATTCCAGTATCTTTGTCAAAGAAAATCCCAAATGGGATCATGAAGAATCTGACATGACTGAACTGGAAGGATAAAATTAATAACAATTAGAACTGTCCAGAATTGCAATGAACCACAATGTAAAATACAAAACTTCACCCTGATTAAAAGTTTTGCAGTAGAAGCTGGATTATTGGGTATAGTGTAGTTCAGGTAGGAGTTGAATTAGCCAGCCACTGAATTTCTTCCCAATTCTGAAATGTTGCCATTTTGTGAATTTCATTGATCTAAACTGAACCAACTTATTTAAATCATAATTTAGAAAACAGGAATACATTTATATTTTTCTTTCAAGATAACTTTAGGATGCTGAAAAGTTAAAAAAAAGTTCATTGTGCATATATTACAGAGTCCATGCTATAATGTGAAGTATGACACATTTACAATGATAAAAACAGGCAATGGAATTTTCCTTAACAATTATAACCATGATTTTGTGCTATAGCTATGGGGAGAAGGGGAACAGGGGTGGGTAAACCTGAACTATGTCCCTGAACATATTCAATCTGTGAATTATTCACATTCCATGTTTCTTTTGTTTACTAAAAATACCTCACCCTTTAAAGAATACTTTAGAGTGGGGTTATAACGAATGATATGCCTTTCTTTAGGATTCCAAATATCTGGTAAGTTATACAGCTAAATAATTTCCTTCTTAGAGAAACCTGCATTTAAAATAGGATTGTTAAGTTACATTTTTATTTTCTGAAATTTTTTTCCATCCACAAAATAGGCATAATTCTTAGGAAAGTTGTTATTAGGATCAAGAAAACTACAAACATGAATACTAGTTCTAGCAAGGTCCCAGTGGTCAATAGTAGTAGTGGTAGTCACCATCATCACAAATACTTATATGGTGCTCTACAATAATATAACAATTTGTATGCAATATATACTGAATACATGTATATACACACATGTATTTACAAATACACATTATAGACATGCATATATATACACGTGGGTATATATATATATATATATATATATTTATATATATTTATCTGTAGTCATATACACATAAGACTGTGCATGTGTTTGTTGACAGCTAAATGGTGTTGTGATGTGCTGCATTTGGAATAAGACTAGAGTTGGAGGAGTCAAGATGGTGGATTAGGGGCAGCCACCCAATTGAACTCTCCTAATATTCCCCTCCAAACAACTTTAAAATAACTCCTCAAATCAAATTTTGGAGCATCAGACACAAAGAAAGGTCAGGATGAGACATTTTTCTGACCTAGGAAAACTTGAAAGGTCAGTAGTAGAAGTTTATAATACCAGGGTGGAGGCCTGTCCAGAGTCTGTACAAGTTGTGGTAGCAATAGCTACTGCTGAGTGAAATGAGGGATTCACTTCAACTCTCCAACAGAGTCCTTCAGATACCTCTAAAAAGTGAATCTGAAAAATTTTAGAATGTCAGAATCCACAAAGAGACAGAGTGTGGCAGATTTCCAGTCCAAGACAATGTCAAGGGTCAACAGGAAGGATTTGTTGCACCAGTCTGGGAGAAAAGCCCAGGGCTCAGGGGCTATACCAGCAGACCCCAGTGGACTGAATCTCTGCCAACAGTAGCAACTCCCAGACCTTTCAGTGCAGGGGGGGGGTCTATTGGAGCTGGGTGAGAGATAGGACCAGTCCTGCAAGCAGGAGAAGGTGCGTTGGGGGTCCAGCAAATGAGGCAGAAGCAGCTACTCCTGGGGCTATCAGTGCACAGACTGAATGTTTGAAAGTCATCTATTAAAACTTCTGGGAGCCAAGATGACAGAATAAACAGTAAGTTGCTCTCACCCACCCTTGACCTTACAAAACCCAGAGAATATTGCCCCAGGAAAAATCCTTGGAATAGTGGAGGAAGCAGAAAGTCAAGGTTCAGAGGTCTTTTAGCTCTAGCTTGGGAGAATGGGAAACTTGCCTCTTGCTGTGGCTGAAGGGGACCAATAAAATATGGGAGATGTCTCAGGAGGCCAGCAGCAGACCCCACCTCAGTGGACCAGTGGGAGATCCTGAGCACCAGAGTAGAGGAGCAGGCAACCACCAATACCAGGCACACACTGTCTCCAGCTCAGCACTGGATAAAATACCAGACCACTACAACATAAAACCGCAAGCACCTGAAACCCCACTATAGAAAACTGGTAACCAAGATCCTATTCCCAAGCACAAGAAGTCTGGGACAGTGACCCCGGAGCCCCAGAAGCAGAGATTAAATTTAAAAGTAAAAAAAAAAAGGAGAAGAACATGATCAAGAAGAATTAAAAAAAAAATCAGTGACCATAGAGAAATATCTAGGTGACAGGGAAGACTAAAATAAAAATTCAGGAGAGGACAATATGGTCAATATATCCACATCCAAAACTTAAAAGTGAAATATGAACTGGTCTCAAGCCCAAAAGCCCTCTTGGAAGAGCTCAAGAAGAATTTTAAAAGTCAAACAAGAGAGGTAGAAGAAAAAAACTTAAATGCAATTGACAAAATGGAAAAAAATGTGCTGAATCACAGTTCCAAGGGAGAAAGGTGTGCTGGTGGTCAGTCACAAGGGATAAGAGGCCCTGATCACAGTCCCAAAGCAAAGAGGAGCCCTAGCTTTTGCAGCTTCAGGGGACGAGTGACCCTTCCAGAGTAAAGATTCAGAGCACAGACCAGAAAAGCAGTGACTTAGAAGAGCAGTGACTTGGAAGCGCTAAAAAACTTGCAGACAGGGGCGGCTAGGTGGCGCAGTGAATAGAGAGCAGGCCCTGGAGTCAGAAGGACCTGAGTTCGGATCTGGCCTCAGACACTTAATCCACACAAACAAAAACCTAGCCGTGTAACCTTGGGCAAGTTACTTAACCCCAATTGCCCTAAAGGGGCAGCTAGGTGGTGCAGTGAGTAAGAGCGCCAGCCTCAGAGTTTGGATGACCCGAGATCAGATCCGGCCTCAGAAAATGAGCACCCACGCATAAATCAAATGACTAGCTGTGTAACCTTGAGCAAGTTACTTAACCCCAATTGCTTATAAAAAAAAAAACAAACTTGCAGACAGACACCGAGAACAAGATCTGAAAATAGCATCTTATAGAAAGTCTAAAACTAGGCACAGTATACACCCACCCCAAGGTAAACGGAGCCCAACTTGAACATAAAGTTCAAAGTCAAGAATTAGGCTGGAAAAATAAGCAAACAACAACAAAAAGAATTTGACTTGCGGGGGGAGCTATTATGGTGGAAGGGAAGATCAAGAAATAAACTCAGAAGAAAACAGACACCAAAAAAGCCTCAAATAAAATTCTAATTAAACCTAAATCCAAAAGGAATTCCTGGAAGAGTTAAAGAAATAGGTAAGGATGATAGAAGAAAAATTAGAGAAATAAATGATAGTGATGCAAGAAAATTATGAAAAGAAAATTAACCTTTTGGTAAAAGAGACAAAAAAAACCAAAGAAAATAACACTTTAAAAACAGAATTAGCTAAAGGGTAAAATATGTACAAAAATCCACTGAAGAGAACTCCTTAAAGAGCAGAATTGGGCAAGTGGACACTAATGACTCTATGAGGCACCAATAATTAATGAAACAAAGTCAAAGGAATGAAAAAAATAAAAGAAAATGTGAAATATCTCATGGAAAAACAATTGACCTGGAAAATAGATGGAGATAATATAAGAATGTTTAGACTACGTGAAAGCCTTGACCAAAGAAAGGGCCTAGACATCATATTTCAATAAAATTACCAAACAAAGGTGCCTGATAGCTTAGATCCAGAGGATAAAATAAATTGGGGTATACGGTTTGTTCAGGGAGGACTGATAGCTCTGGTATAATGACGTTCAAGCCCTTTTCAGGGCTGCTTTCCACCTTTTGTGTCCACCTGTAAATCCAAGAAGATGTAGCATGTGCACCAGCCACACCCAAGTAAACTGTTTCAGCATATGGGCTAAACCATGTTGAGGGTAATCAAGGGATCTCAAACCCATTGGTGAGTTAAGGGGGGGTGTTTATCCCAAGCATGCAAAGACTTCCCCTGGATGAGAACAATTTGTTCCAATGGCCACAAAGGCAGCTGAAGCAGGAGCTATGGAGAGCTTAGATCTTGGTTAGACATTGAAGATGCCAAGGTTATCCACTGCATCTTGAGCCATCACCAGTCATCTTGATTCTATACTGTCATTGGACTATGATGACTCTGGAGGAGAGAGGGAGGCCAAAAACTTCATGCAACTCTGTCTCACTTAAATCTAATTTACACATGAATCAAAATACAAAAAAAGGAGAAAATAAAAATTTAAAGAATGCACTGATCACCTTTGGAAAGACATCCCCAAAGTGAAAAGTCCCAGGAATTTTACAGCCAAATTCCAGGACTCCAGGTCAAAGAAAAATATTTCAAGCAACCAGAAAGAAACCATTTAAATATTGTGGAGGTACAGTCAGGATCATGCAAGATGTAGTGTCTCCCATGTTAAAGGAGCAGACAGTCAATATGATATTCTGGAAAGCAAAGAATCTAGGATTACAACAAAAAATAACATACCCAACAAAATTTAGTGTAATCATTTGGGGGAGGGATGGAGGGAATAGATGTTTAATGAAATAGAGGAATTTCAAGCATTTCTAATGAAAAGCTAAGAGCTGAATAGAAAATTTGACATTCAAACAAAAGACCCAAAAGAGGCACACAACATGAAAGAAGAAAGTTATAAGGAACTTAATAAAGTTGAATTGTTTACAGTCATGGGAAGATGATTCATATAACTCCTAAGAACTGTATCATTATAAGGGTAGTTAAAAGTAGTTTATGTAGACATAGGGTACAGGTGTGGGTCAATTATGTTGAAGTGATCTCCAAAAAAATGGAGTGAGAAAGAGAAATTCACTGGGAGAATGGGGAAGAAAGAGGCAAATGGGAAAAATCTACTCACATAAAAGAGTATCTACCTTTCTAATAGAGGTAGAAATGTGGGGGTAGCTACAGGCAATGCTTGAATCTCACTTTCATCAGAATTGGTTCAAAAAGGGAATAAATAAACATATATAATATATATGGGGAGAGATTTCAGTGTGTGTGTCTGTGTGTGTGTGCGTACACAAAATTGTTTATAGAAATGTAACTTACCTAATAGAGAAAAGGAGGGGAAGGGTGTAAGAGAAAACAGTGGGGTATGATAAAATGGAGAGCAGATTAAAGGAGGCAATGGTTTCAAGAAAAATAAATAGTCTCTTGAGGAGGGACAGGATATAAAGAGGGAGGGGGATAGAGAAAAATGGGATAGATGGAACATACAATGAGTATTCATAACTGTGAATGGGGTAAGTTCACTCATAAAATGGAAGCAGAGAGAAGAATGGATTAGAAAACAGAATCCGTAAATATATTATTTATAAGAGACACACTTGAAACAGAAGAACACACACAAAGTTAAAATAAAGGGTTGGATCAGAATCTAATATGCCTCAGATGAAGTAAAAAAGGCAGGGGTAGGAATCATAATTTCAGACAAGCAAAAACAAAAATAGATCTAATTAAAAGACATAATCAAGAAAACCATAGTATGCCCAAAAGTACTGCAGACAATGAAGTAATATAAAAAAACACAGCAAGTTTCTCTGATAAAGTTCTCTTTCTCAATTATATGCTGAACACAGAATTGAATCACATTTGCAAAAATAAGGTTCATTCCCTAATTAGTAAATAGTCAAAGGATATAAACAGGCAGTTTTCAGAAGAAATCAGTTATCTATAGCTATATGAAAAAATTCTTACAATCCTGTTGATTAGGAAAAGACAAATTAAAGCAACTTTAAAATACCACCTCATACCTATCAGAAATGATAAATGCTTGAGGGGATGAGGGAAAAATAGGTAGGTATACTAATGAATTGGTGGAGGGGTGAACTGATCCAAACAATGTGGAGAATAATTTGGAAATAGCCCCAAAGGGCTATAAAACTGTCCGAGATAAAAGAAAAAGGAAAAGGACCTATATGTCCAAAATATTTAAAACAGCTCTTTTTTGTGGCAAAGAATTGGAAATTGGGAGGACACTCATCAATTGGGGAATGGATGAATAATGTGTGGAGGCTTATGATTGTGATGAAAAACTACTGTGTTACAAGAAATGATGAGGGGGATATTTTCAGAAAAACATGGCAAGAACTCTTAATTACTGATGCAAAGTGAAGTGATAAGAACAAGGTCATTGTGCACAGTGACAGCAATGTTGTAACAATGATCACACTAGAAGCTTTAGCTACTCTAATCAATACACTGATCCAAGAAAATTCCAAAGTACTCATGGTTTAAAAAATGTTGGCCACCAGCACTGCAGCAGAGCAGCGAGGAAGCCCTAGCAGTAGCCCTTTCAACCCAGGTCCAGTCATCCTCCTCCTCTCTCCTACCCCCTTGGTACCGGGAGCCATGGGTAGCTTAAGACAGTGTTTACAGTGGTTCCTAGAGCAGAAAAACATTGTAACCAATGCCCTGGGGAAGCTGGAGGAGGTCTCTGATGTCAAAAAGTACTGTTTGGTTACAGGTTCCATCACTTTCCTGGTCCTCTATCTCATATATGGCTATGGGGCCTCCCTGCTCTGCAATCTCATTGGATTCATCTACCCAACATATACCTACATCAAAGCTATTGAAAGCCCCAACAAAGATGATGATACCATCTGGCTAACCTACTGGGTGGTATATGGCATATTTGGTCTGACTGAGTTTTTTTTTTTTTTTCCTGACATCTTCCTTTCCTGATTCCCCTTGTACTATGTAGGAAAGTATGCTTTCTTGCTATTGTGCATGCCTTCAGTGACCTCCAATGGATCCCAGATCCTGTACCATTGCCTGATCCATCCCATCTTCTTGAGACACCAGGCTTCCATGGATAGCCTGGTGACTTAGTGGATGAGCCCTGGACACAGCCAATCTGACCCAGGAAGCAACCAAGGTAGGCATGATTCACCTCCAGAAGAATAAGTGAAGAGATCACTCCTGATCCAGAGGCTTTGAATGACTGGATGCCCTCATCCCAGCCCTGCCCCCCAGCATCAAGGGACCTTGGTTCCCAATCCTGACCCATGTCTAAGCAACTGACCCTTCCCAGCTGTACAACTCCAAACAACTACGGGCTTCAGGACATTAGAGAAGTCTCCCTAGGCTTCGAGTTGGGATGGGCAAGGGAGTCTTCTGCCCATTTAGGTTCTACCATCACTTGCTAAGGGGCTTTGCTGCCACTCAGACTGTTCTAAGTATACCATTAACCATCTGCCTCTGGCCCCCTCCACCAACCATTTGCCCCTTTGTAATGGAAATGCAGGTTTGAAGATCTTCCCTGTCCCTAGGCCCTTTGATTGGCTTAAGAGACTTTGATTGACTTAAGTGACTCTGAGAACCTTCCTTGATTTGAAAATATACTACGCCCCCTAATAGGCTGAATGTGGTCACATGGAGCCTGTGGTGGGAGGCTTGGTTTTCAGGAATGACCACACCTTGATGCTGTGTGATTGGGCAGTGGGTCAAGAGGGTGGTTACATTCTCTGAGCCAGGAGAAGACTATATAATCCCTGATTTGAGGCTTTGCTTTGGGGCTCACTTTGAGAAGTGTTGTGTGATTTGACCAGATGAGACTCTGGGCAGCCATTGAGAGCCCCCTAGCTTTGAAAACCCAGATGTTGATGCTTCCCTTTCTGGTAACTGTGATTTGGTATTGATATAATGGTCGGACAGTTTGGAAGCCTGTCTATTTGATCTGTCTGTATACTCTGAAGTTCAGGGTGCTGACCTTTTTCCCCTGAACTAGGTAATATATGTTTGATTAAAATAAGCTTGTTAATCCATTTTGAGTTGCTCTCCTTTACAAAAGCAGATCTAAGAACCTGTGTTGGCAGCCACCCTGGGGATGTTGGGGTGCTTGCTGCTACACTCCTACAGGACTCTTGATGTGTCATGGTCATTCCAGCTGCCCATGTATTAAAAAAGTCCTACACAGGTCAAACTTGCTTGAAAAAGAAAGAAGGAAAGAAGGAAGGGAGGAAGGAAGGAAGGAAGGAAGGAAGGAAGGAAGGAAGGAAGGAAGGAAGGAAACAAAGAAACAAAGAAAGAAAAGTACTGCCCACCTCCAGAGAGAGAATTGACAAACTCTGAGTTCAAAATGAAGTATAATTGTCTCACTTTATTTTTCTTGCTTTTTTTTATTTTGGAAATGTGGTTAATACAGAAATATATTTTGCATAATTTCAGATGTGTAATTGACATCCTATTGTTTGCCCTTTTCATTGGGTATGGGAAGGAGGGGGCAATTTTCAACTCAAAATTTAAAAAGAAAATGATATTAAAAGAAATAATGAGTTGAAATGTTAAAAGGAGGAGGAGGAGCAGAAGGAGAAGGAGAAGGAGAAGGAGGACAAGGAGGAGGAGGAGGAGGAGGAGGAGGAGGAGGAGGAGGAGGAGGAGGAGGAGGAGGAGAAGGAGAAGACAACCAGAGTTCCAAACCTGCTTTAGACATTTACTAGTTGTGTAAAACCATGGCAAGTAATTTAACCACTCTGGGCCACAATTTCTTCATCTGTAAAATGCAGGAATTGGACTTACTGTCCTCCAAGGTCTCTTTTAGCTCTAAATAGAGCTCATGATCCCCTTATGCAATAAACCTATGAAATCTGTAGAGCAGATATTATTGTCCCCATTTTAGATATGATGAAAATCAGGCTGTAAGAAATAAAACTACTTAGTCTAAAGTCATCCAGCTGGTTAGTGACTAAGTTAGGAGTTGAGTCGGTTTTCTGACTCCTACTATAGTACTCTCCCCCACATTCCTCACCCTCATATCCTTCCTGTACCTTGTGCTCAGAGAATTTCCTCTGGAAACCCAGTGACCTGAGTTTAACCAAATGCAAATTATCAATGTTCTGCATATGGATTATTGACTTTGTGGGTTAATTGCATCTAGTTTATACCCCTAGCTTGGCTTCCCCTCTCTCCCACCCAGTACATTTCCAGGCTATCTCTGCTCTCATTCCCTTTCTCTTCCCTCCAATTGCTCTGTATGTGGGCTCAGGGAAAGTTAATTAATTTCAGTGATAACCTAAAACCAACATAATTAGGAAAATGTACAGTCTCCCCTCCATAATAATAAAATGCAATATAAAATTAAATATTCTTACATTATATTTTGTCATGGATTACCTATACTTCTGCTTCCTTTCCCTTGCTGAATATAATCTGGATTTTATTCACTCACAGAAAGGAATGAGTAAAGACCACACAGACAGTGTCAGATCCAACAAAGGTCAAAAATCTGTCTCCCAGAAGATGTTGACAATTTGCTCTGAATGTGCTATGTAGGTGTGTAGGCAGGCAGGCATTGCTTCTTAAATGATGTTTAGTACACTCATAAGTGGAGCTTTAAAAATAAAGTCTAACTAACAAGGCTATTAAGTTAGTGTCATTAATGGCTCACGCTTCAGAAGTCATCAATTGCTGTGTAAAACAAAGAACAAATTTTACATATATCTGATGTGGATATAAACTAGGCCTCAAAATCTGGACAACTTAGGGTCAAGTCCTTCTGAAACATACTGGTGGTGAGATGCTGGGCAAATCATGTAACCTTTCAGTGTCCATGTCCCATTGGTTCTAAAACTATATTACATTGGTTAAAGTCTTAAGTTAGGAATTCAATATGCTAATTGGATAGCAAGTCAAATTTCAGTGGGAAAAATCACATATCTAAAGCATTGAAAGGTATGTAAAGTGCTTTCTATTTGTTAATTCATTTCATCCTCAGAACCACACTGTATCCCCATTTCATGAATGAGAAACCTGAGGCAAAGGGAAGCTAAGGGACTTGCCTGTAGTCTTAGCTTATGAGTATTTATGCTAGGATTTGAGCCAATGTCCCACTGACCATAACTCTCTAGGTCATGTTATTTAGTAATATATATTCTCCCTCTGCAAATTTCCCTGGGAATAACTTAGTGTGACCTCATTCTCTGACATATAGGGGTCTAGGTTCATTTGTGAGCCAGAGTTGACATGGTGAAGAGACTTTAATCCTCTGGAGAAGAGTTTTGTGAATTCATGCATCACATTCCTAGTTACTAGTTAAAATTAACAATAAAAACAGTGGGGCAGAGTCAAGATGGCAGAGGAGAAACAGCATTATCTTGGGGCTCTGGTTTCCACCTCCTACAATTCAGGTGACTCTGAAGAAACTTTGGAGTTATAGAAATCAAAAAATTATGCAGAGAAGCTAACCTCCCACAGAGGAGAGCCTGCAGGCTGGCAGGAAGTGGCCAGCACAGTGCTCTGGGAGCCAAGCCCAGCCCCCACCCGAGCCTGAGGTTTTAGCCTTAGGGTGGCCAAAACCAGCCTAAGGCTAGAGGGACTTCAAATCACCAGCAGCTGTGGTGTTTTCCAGAATTATCAACACAGAGATGCTAAGAAAAAAGTGAGAAGACAGTGCAGTGTGGACTTTGGGACCCAATAGTTTGGGAGTGTGGTCAGCCTTTACCCCCAGGGGAGCAGTGGTTGAGATACAGTGTCCCTGCAGCCACAGTCACATGGCAGCTTCAGATCCTGGCTTGCAGATTGTAGGGGGACCAAGATACCAGTCTGAGGGGTAATCACTCTTGCTTTAACCTGCTTGGATCTGGATTGCTGTCTAGGGTGGAGGTCCTAAGGTGTGTGACCAGCTTGCCAGAGTGTGTGGAGGCTTCAGAGAGGGCACCCAACTAATAGCATGGGCAGATGAGAAAAAAAACAGAGATTTGGGACAAAGCTCCCCTGTACGGTAGCCCACTGTGGCAAAAAGAAATAAAGTCAAATGTCAAAAAAGGCTCAAAAAACCAATGAGGATAAGAATGCCTTAAAAAGCCAAATTTGCCAGATGGAAAAAGAATCTCAAAAGCTCACTGAAGAAAATAATTCTTTCAAAATTAGATTGGAGCAAATGGAAGCTATTAACTTTATGAGAAATTAAGATACTATTAAACAGATCCAAACAAATGAAAAAATAAAAGGCAATATGAAATATATCATTGGGAAAATCACTGACCTGGAAAATAGATCCAGGAGAGATAATTTAAAAATTACTGGACTACCTAAAACCCATGATCAAAAAATGAACCTAGAAATCATCCTTCAAAAACTTCTCAAGGAAAATTGCCCTGATGTTTTAGAACCAGAGGGCAAAATAGAGGTTGAAAGAATCCACCCATCATCTCCTGAAAAAGACCCCAAAAAGAAAACACCAGGAATATTATAGCCAGGTTCTGGAATTCCTAGATCAAGGAGCAAATATTTCAAGCAGCCAGGAAGAAAAAATTTGAATATTGTGGAAACACAATGAGGATATCACAGGATCTGGCAGGTTCTACACTTAGAATATGATATTCTGGAGGTCAAAGTATCTGGGATTAAAACCAAAATAACCAACCCAGCAAAACTGAGTATCATGTTTCAGGGGAAAATATGGTCATTCAGTGGAATAGAGGACTTTCAAGTATTCTTGATGAAAAAATCAGAGTTGAATAGAAAATTTGATATTCAGATACAAGAAGCAAGAGAAGCATGAGAAGGTAAACAGGGAAAAGAAATAATAGGGAACTTAACAAAGTTTACATCCCTACAAGGAAAAGTTGAGATATTAACTGATGAAACTTTTCTCAGTATGAGAATAGTTGAAGGGAATAGTAATGTGTGTGTATGTGTGTGTATACATATATAAATACATATACATACATATATATGTGTGTGTGTGTGTGTGTGTGTGTGTGTGTCTTTACAGGAGGGTATATGGGTGTATCAATACATATGTGAGTGTGTGTATATATGTGTATAGGTATACATAGACAGAGGGCACAGGACCAATTTAATGGGAAGGGATGATACTTAAAAGGTGAAATTAAGAAGTGAGAGGAATATAATGAGATGAGGTGGGGAGAGACAGAATGGGGGAAACTATATCATACAGAAGAGGCAAGGGAAAATGGTTACAATTGAAGGGAAGAATAGGAAGGCAAAAGGGAATGGGTCAGCCTTATTCTCGTTGAATTTGGCTTAGGGAGGGAATGACATACACACTAAATAGGGTATCTCACCCTACAGGAGAGTAGGGAGGAAGGGGATGAGAGGGGAGATGATGGAAGGGAGGGCAGGCTGTATGGGGGAGGAATGTTTGAAGCACCCACTTTTGAAAAGGAACAGGATCAAAATAGAGAATAGAACAAGTGAGAGGTGGGAGAAGAGGGAGGGAAATATAGTCAGTCTTTTACAGTATATACCCTATGGAAAGGTATTGCATAGCTACACCTGTACAACCTATACTGAATTGCTTATCTTACCAGTAAGGGTGGGTGACAAGGGAGGAAGGGAATGAATCTGGAATTCAAAGTTTTAGAATCAAATCTAATATATTTATACTATCATTAATATTATTTTACATGTAACTGGGAATAAGACATACAGTACAGGCACTGGTGCATAGAGACCCACTGTGCCCTACTGGAAAGTTGGAGGGAGTATGGGAGAAGATATGGGAGAGAGCAGATTGGAGGAGCAGATATCCAGTGGGATCGCTATTTTGGGGTGGTTGGTAGGAGAAAATGGGGAGAAAATTTATAACTCAAAATCTTGCAGAAATGAATGATGTAAACTAGAGGTTAATAAAGCATTTGATTTTTAAAAATGTAAAAAAATAAATGATCCATCTGTCAAAAAAAAACACTCAAAACAAAAAGGATATGGGATAAGTTATCTTAAATGAGGATGGCCAGGTGAAATTTTCTGAATAGGCTAAAATGATTGATATGACTGATAGCAGCTATCCCTGCCCCTGACTCCCAACTCAGAATTTGCCCGATAACCCATTGCAATGTTCCTCCCTCCCTCCCTCTCTCTCATCATTGTGCTAAATAATAATGAGGAAGCCTTCATTCTTTCACCTACACAGCTGCAGTTGATTCTTTTCCAGCCCTTCATTTTAATGTCACTGATTCTTTCATGGTTCCCTCCTCTCCTAATGAATCCAATTCAGAGTGAGAAAGAGAGGTAGAGAACAAGACTATTTTATTACTTTGCTCAGTTTGAGCTTTTAGTGAGTAATGCTGTCCCTTAGGGTGGGGGTGGAGGAGATATACCTTTGCTTGTTAACACACCAACATTGCTTTAGCCTGCTTACCATAATGAATACTGCTTCCCTTTTGGGAAAAAAATGCTAATGCTCAATGACATTAAACTCAGCCAGCCTGTCCTTTAAGATTTCATTCCTTTTCTTTCACAAAATGCATCACACTAAAACTGATTGCCTGGCCAGCTCCATTATTAGGTAACCCCAAAATGTCAAATGGCACTCTTTAAATTGGGAGAGCATTGCTACTCAACAAAGCCCAATTCCTGGGCCAGTGCAGGAGAATTTTGAGCCATTATAAAGTCAGTGACAAAAAGAAAGGCTTACATAGGAATTTAAGTGGTTGAAATTAATAATCCGGGATAGTGCCTGCATTTGCTATTTCTTAGCTCTCTTCTGTGTCGGCCCCTTCAAGCCAATATGTTGAGAAGCTGCAATTAAAGTCTATTGACATCACGAACTTGCTTGTAGTTGCACTCAGGCACTGCTAGCAATTAGGCCCTCAGCATAGGCACTAGGAAACATAATCAGCTTTTTCTAGCTTCCTCTCCAAAGACAGTGCATTCTTAAAGCTACTCACCAAGGATGCTTGGTTTGGGATTTTTTTTTGTTTGTTTGTTTTTAAGTTGTTGTTGTTGTTGTTTTAATCCTCTTATGCCTCATTTCAATTCTTATGCAATTCCACTAAGAAAAGGAAAGCTGGATATGTCTTGTTTATTCAGTTGAGAATTAGGCCAGCCTTAAGACCATGAACAATTCATGTAAACAGATGTTAACATTCATAGACATCTATTAGCAGTCTCATATTAAGATCCTTTAAAAAAATGGAGAGGGAGGAAAATGCCCTCATCCCCACGTGATACCACTCATTCCAAAGAGTAATGTTTAATCAGACTTCTCCTATTTCAAGTTGTTCTAAAAATACCTGCAGCATAATTGCCCAGCTACTCAAGAAAAGTTAATTAGAGAGCACTTTCCAGTTAGACACGGGTAGTTTAGGAATGGCACGGGCTCGTGTAAGATCCATTGTGCACAAAAATAGCTTCCTGAACAATAGAACTTATTAAGGCAAGGTGAGAAGGGGGCTATGGAGTGCGGGATTGGCAAGGAAAAGGGTTGTTGGCAAGAAGAGCAGTACTATACTGTATTTCATAGTTTATATTCAAAAGACTCCATGGAGGTTCTGCCACAGTAGCTCCTTTATGATCAAATGACTTTGGGGAACCTAAGAGATAGGGAAAGATTCTACAGAATTTTCATATCAAGCCAAGAAAAATTTATTGAGCATTCACATGTACCCTTGGCTGAATGGTCCTACATCTTCCATTCTGTTGGGCATGTAATGACCAATTCATTGAGTAAATTCACCTTGTGGAAAAAAATCAACCAATGAGTTGTGTTATTTTTGATCATCCAAAAATAGCCTGACAAGTTATATGAAGCTTGATTATGTGAATTGTGATAGTCATTTCCTCAAAGCAAAGGACTTTACAAAGAAGAGCCCTTTAAATATGAATGTTGGGCCACAGAAGACTACCAAAAAAATGGTCCAACTTAGCATAATAGGTATTTAGTTTCCCAATTGATCTTCCTTGTATAAGTTTTGGAATCAAATGAAATAGTTATTTTCATTTGAGTTCTGGATAATTCTCAGTAGAGGTGCCCTATGCTTTTTTTTTTCCTAACACTTCCAACACAAATCTATACATAGTATGAAAAGTTGTATGAAATGGGACCCCAAAAATAGAATTAGAGAGTTAAGTAATGCAGTACCTGGTGATGAGGAAAAATTTGGTAAAATTCAAAGATCAAAAACTAGGAAACAATCAATTATTTGAGTGGTTGACGTATAACTTCCATTCATTTCACATTTGTCACTATATATGTTTTACTGAATATATGACATTATCTTGATTTAGTTTAGTCACAGGCTTCTATATTCTAATACTAATATGGCTTACAGTTCCAGAAGTCATCCTAACATATCATGTGAAAATCATATAAGATCTCTTTCAGTATAAAAATAAATGAAGGATAGACATTGGCATTAGCAGACTAGACCAAATGAGTAGTATGTGAAGTCTGATACAAAATTCATGCAGGAATTGCTTGGTTACAGAGAGAGACAGAGACAGAAACAGAGAGAGACAGAGACAGAGACAGAGACAGAGAGAGACAGAGAAACAGAGACAGAGACAGAGACAAAGACAGAGAGGGAACAACTAAAAAGAATCACTATGTATCTTGTCAATCATTAACAGTTTATTTTTCCCTTTTTATATTCAAATTAAAGGATTAATATAAACAGAAATGAGCTGATTTCTGCACATTTGAAGGAAATTTTGTGATTGGTGGTTATAAAAATAATTATAGGAAATGAGTCTTAGAGAATCAAACAGGAGTTTATTTCCTTCAGGGGTGGAGGGGGATGAGAATCAATTAAAATCTTCCAAAATTTTATAGCATGAAAAAACAATACAAAATCCCCCCAAACAGGTCAATGGATGAGTTTCATTACTGACATTTTTCCCTCTCTCTTTTCTTTAGTTCATTACTTCCATGTAATTTCAATATCAATTTGAACACTTACCATTGCTATATATCATAAATTCAATAATGTCTTCCCTTCTCACATCTGATTCTTTATGTTTAAAAAATACAAAATGAAGAGAAAAGCATATTGGCTAAATCTATACAAGGCAAAATATTTTCTTACGTGATTATTTTTTTCTTGGCATCATCATTATTACTATGATAATGATTATCATTTTTAACTCCAGTTGGCAATGTTACATAATTCATACGCCAGTGACTTACTGTGGAGTGGGAATTACTATGGGTCCTTAGAGGCTATGTCATCAAATTACACTCTCTAGAAGGATATACCTGGAAAACTGGAAGAAGTTTCAGGCATATGTTTTTTTCAGTCTTCTATCATGAGATAATTTTGAGGATAATTAGATAAACATTAATCATTTGATTACAAAATAGTCTTATCATAATAACTTTTAAAATACATAAAAAGTATGTAAATCCCTCTGTCCTGTGCAGTCCATTCTATTTCCTTAGGGACAGTCATGTTTTAGACTAAACATTACAGGGAATCATGATAAGCTAAGGATAACAAAAAGATGCCTGTAGCTATATGGCAGACAGGAAAGATACAAGTCAGCCTGTCAACTAGTATTCATTAAGCTAGGAAAGGTGTCTATCCTGTATTTCCTACACACAAAAGGAGGAATCAGGACAGTGACCAAGATATGTAGGCTGATAATGGGTAATGTTCAGAAGGCTACACTACATAATTCCTGTTTTGCTTCTGTTTTGTCCACAAAGGTGACAAGTTTTGGGGACAGAAAGAATAAGACTAAAATATTTAATAAATACTTGAAATCTAGGATAAATGAAAAAATATTAAGAAAACTCAATTTTCTTTTATTTTCTACCTGGCTATCATAAACTAAATTTTAAGGTGCTATAGGAACTGACAGGTAATTACTGAATAAAGGTTAATAATATTTGAACAATCATAGTGCAAGAGAATGGTGTAATCAGGCTGCTGACAGATCTAGTACTCCTAGAAAGGAGTCTTCCTGTTGTAAACTGATTAATTAGTTTTACTCTGATTCCTGGAAAAATTCCAGAAAATGTTATTTAAAAGACCGTTTATGGAAACTTTAAAAAAGAAGAAATGTAAGAGGGCATGTAAGTGCCCTTGATGAATTTAAGTAAACTATCCCAGGTAAGCTATAGATCTAGTACTGGAAAAAAAAAAAACTGGCAGATGTAATTAATGAGCACTATCAGTGATATTTGACAAATCAAGGAAAACAGATACCATAAAAATGGAGAAAATATTGTCCTAATTTTCAAAAATGGAAGTTTAACATCCAGGAAACCATAGTTAAATCAGTCAATAAGCATTCTTTAAGCACCTACTGTGCGCCAGGCACTGTGCTAACCAAATGCTAGGAAATAAACAAGAAAAGCAACAGTCACCATCCTAGGAGCTCATAATAAGGGAGAAAAACAAAACAAAACAAAACATACAAATAAGCTACCTACAATATAAACAGGAAACACTCAATAGCAAGAAGACACTAGATTAAAAGTTACTGGGAAAGGCTTCTGTTAGGAGGTAGGAATTTCTCAGGTACTTAAAAGAAGCCAGGAGAAAGAGATAAGGAGGAAAAGCATTACAGTCATAGGGACAGAGGAAACATCCAGTCATGAGATGGACTGTGTTCTTTTTAAAAATATTTTGCAGTTCATAGTATTTTTTTTTAAACAAATACTTTATTAACTTCTGTTCTACATCATTCATTTCCGCCAGATTTTGAGTTACAATCATTTTCCCCCCATTATTCCCCTACCCACCCTCCCAGAATAGCAGTCCCACAAGATATCGCTTCCTCCAATCTGCTCTCTCCCATACCTTCTCCCATACCCCCTTCGACTTTTCCATTGGAGGAAGATGAATCTTGTGTCCCAATGCCTGCACATCTTATCTCCCTATTACAAGCAAAAGAGTATTAATAATAGTATTTATATATATTTGAAACATTTAATGTTAAGACCTCGAATTTCAGATCCATTTCCTTCCTCCCTTGTCACCCATTCCCTCTGGGGAGATAAGTAATTCAGTATATGTTGTACATGTCTAGCTATGCAAAACATTATCATAGTAGATATATTGTACAAGGCTGCTTATAATTCCCTCCCACTCATCCCACCCCCCACCTGGTCCATTCCCTACATGATCCTGTCCCTCTTCTATAGTAGGTACTTCCAACCTCCCCTCACCCCAAGGATGCCCTCCCATCCATCATCCCTCCTCTCATCCCCCTTCCCCCTATCCTGCTGCAGGTTGAGATATCCCATTTAGTATGTATGTCATTTTTCTCCCTGAACCAAATTCAATGTGAATGTGGTTTTGCCTTTTTAGCCTTCCTTATTCTCCCCCTCCTTTGCACCCACTTCCCCTACATGAGATAGTTTACCCTACCATGTCTCTCCCCATCTCCTCTTGCCACTTTCCTCTCTCACCTCATAATTTCATCCCTTGAGTACTCTCCCTTCCCAACAAAATCAACCTATGCCCTCTATCCATATATAACTGTAGCCATATACACACACATTCACATATGTATTCATATGACCACACCCCCTTCTTCCATTATTTTCATAGTGAGAAAGATATCATCAGTCACAGATATTGCTTTTCCATATAGGAATGTAAATAGTTCAACTTTGATAAGTTCCTTTTGATTTCTTTTCCTGATTACCTTCTCAGGCATCTCTTCCTTCTTGTGTCTGGATGTCAAATTTTCTATTCAATTCTGGTTTTTTCCTCAAGAATGCTTGAAAGTCCTCTATTCCACTGAATGACCATATTTTCCCCTGAAACAAAATACTCAGTTTTGCTGGGTAGGTGACCCTTGGGTTCATTCCCAGTTCTTTTGCCCTCTGGAATATCATATTCCATGCCCTTCGATCCCTCAGTGTAGAAGCTGCCAGGTCCTGGGCTATTCTGATTGTGTTTCCACAATATTGAAATTGTTTCTTCCTGGCTGCTTGTAGTATTTTCTCCTTGATCTGGGGATTCTGGAACCTGGCTATAATATTTCTGGGAGTTTTCTTTTTGGGATCTTTTTCAGGAGGTGATTGGTGGATTCTTTCAACCTCTATTTTGCCCTCTGGATCTAAAACATCAGGGCAGTTTTCCTTGAGAATTTCTTGAAGGGTGATTTCTAGGTTCTTTCTTTGATCATGGCTTTCAGGTAGTCCAATAATTTTTAAATTGTCTCTCCTGGATCTATTTTCCAGGTCAGTGGTTTTTCCCATGAGATATTTCACATTGCCTTCTAATCTTTCATTTGTTTGGATCTGCTTAACAGCATCTTGATTTCTCATAAAGTCATTAGCTTCCATTTGCTCCAGTCTAACTCTGAAGGAATGAATCTCCTCAGTGAACTTTTGAGATTCTTTTTCCATCTGGCAAATTCGACTTTTTAAGGCATTCTTCTCCTCAGTGCCCTTTTGGGCCTCCTTTGCCATTTGAGCTAGTCTTTTTTTTAAGGTGTTGTTTTCCTCAGTCAGGCTGTTGACCCTCATTTCATACTTTTCCTGCATCCTTCTCATTTCTCTTTCTAATTTTTCCTCCACTTCTCTTATTTGATTTTTAAAGTCCTTCTTAAGGTCCTCTATGGCCTGCAACCCGCTCATGTTTTCCCCTGGGGCTTTTGGAGCAGGACTTCTGACCTCACAGTCCTTTTCCCGCTCTATGCCCCCAAAATAGGAGTCTAGGGTTGCATTTTTCTGTTTCCTTTGCCTTGGCATGTTGCCACTTAATTGCTTGACTTTGGGGCTTGTTGCCACACTATGGCTTTAAGGCCAGATAGAGGAATTTTCGTCCCGAATGTGTGGGGGGCAACTTCCGTTTCTGGCAAGCTGTAAACCCACCCACAACTTCCACCCTAGATCACAATCCAGATCCAGAGAGGTTAAAGCAAGAGCGATTACCCCCCAAGACTGATCGCTGGATCTCCCCACGATTTGTAGGCTGGGAGCCAGACCTGCCTCTGAAAACTACAAAATGGCGTGTCTCCTCAGCGGCTTCTAGCCCCCAGGGGAGGGAGCTGACGCATTCCCCAAATACAGGTCCCAAAGTCCATAGGACACTAACCTCTTACTTTGTCCTAGGCAAGTCTGTGTTGATAATTCTGGAATCTCCACAGTTCCTGGTGTTCTGGGGTTCCTCCAGCCGGCTGCTGGCCCTGCCGCCCTGGGGCTAAAACCTCGGCTCACGTGGACCTGGGCTCGGCTCAGCTCGGCTCCTGTGCTCTGCGCGCTGCCGGCTCCCAGACCACTGCGCTGGTCCTTCCTGCAGGGTGCTGGGCTGTCCTCAGCGGGAGGTTAGCTTCTCTGTGTCGTTCTGTGGGTGCTGGGGCTCCAGAAGTTTTTCAGAGTCCTTTTTTACATAGTTTGTGGAGAGTCTGGGGGCAGAGAGGCTTGGATGAGCTGTTTCTACTCCGCCATCTTGGCTCCGCCCCCAGTTCATAGTATTTTATTTCTTCCAATTGTACATAAAGAAAGTTTTCAACATTCACTTTTATAAGATTTTGACTTCTAAATTTTTCCCTCCATTCCTTCTCTACCCCTCCCCAAGAGAGCAAACATTCTGAGATAGGCTATACATGTACAATCATATTAAACATATTTCCACATTAGTCGTGCTGTAAAAGAAGAATCCAAATGAAAGGGAAAAAAAACATGAGAAAGAAAGAAAAGAGAGTGTTAAAAAAATAGTGTGAAGGGGTGGCTAGGTGGCGCAGTGAATAGAGCACCGGCCCTGGAATCAGAAGGACGTGAGTTCGGAGCCGGCCTCCGACACTTAATCCACACAAACAAAAACCTAGCCGTGTAACCTTGGGCAAGTTACTTAACCCCAATTGCCCTAAAGGGGCGGCTAGGTGGCACAGTGAGTAAGAGCACCGGCCTCGGAGTTGGGATGACCCGAGATCAGATTCAGCCTCAGAAAATGAGCACCCACGCATAAATAATGACTAGCCGT
Source organism: Gymnobelideus leadbeateri (assembly GCA_011680675.1). Lineage (NCBI taxonomy): Eukaryota > Metazoa > Chordata > Mammalia > Diprotodontia > Petauridae > Gymnobelideus > Gymnobelideus leadbeateri. Next base: position 29,277 of record WOXC01003510.1, read on the forward strand.
GTAACCTTGAGCAAGTTACTTAACCCCAATTGCTTTAAAAAAAAAAATAGTGTGCTTTGATCAGCATTCAGACTCCACAGTTCTTTCTCTGGATGTGGACAGCATTTTCCATTGTGAATCTTTTGGAATTGTGTTAGATCATTGCACTGCTAAGAAGAGTTAAATATATGAAAGTTGGTCATCACACCATGTTGCTGTTGCTATGCACAATGTTCTCCTGGTTCTGCTCACTTGACCCAAGATTAGTTTACATAAATCTTTCCAGGTTTTTCTGAAATCCATCTGCTCATCATTTCTTATAGCATAATATTATTCCATTACATACATATACTACAACTTATTCAGCAATTCCCCAATTGAATTTAGTACATTTCAATGTCGAATTATTTTTTTCAAATGCTTTATTTATCTTTTACTTCATTAAATTCTGCCAGTATTTGTTACAAATTTTCTCCCTGTTTTACCCAAAATAGCAGTCCCGCGGGATATCCCCTCCTCTTATTTCCCAATTACATGTAAAGTAGTATTAATAATAGCATATATATATATATATATATATATATATATATATATATATTTAAACATTTGGTTTTAAAACTTTGAATTCCATATTCATTCCCTTCCTCCCTTGTCACCCTCCCTTACTGGGAAGATAAGCAATTCAATATAGGTTATACATGTGTAGTTAATGCAAAACATTACAATAGTAGATATATTGTAGAAGACTAATTATATTTCCCTCCCACCATCCCACATCCCTCTTGTTCTATTCTCTACATTGGTCCTGCCCCCTTTCAAAAGTGTGTGCCCTCTTCCCTCACACCAAGCATAACCTCCCTTCCATCATCTCCCCTCTCATCTCCTTCCCCCCTACTCTCCTGCAGGGTGAGATACCCTATTTCATGTGTATGTCATTACCTCCCTGAGCCAAATTCAATGATTATAAGGTTGATCCATTCCCTTATTCCTTCCTTATCTTCCCCTCCATTGTGCCCGTTTTCCCTTCTTCTATATGAGATAGTTTGCCCCATTCTGTCTCTCCCCATCTCCTCTCATTATATTCCTCTCTCACCTCTTGATTTCACCTTTTAATTATCATTCCTTCCCATTAAATTGGTCCTGTGCCCTATATCTATTTATACTTAAAAACGTATATATAAACATTCACTTATGTATTCTTATACCTATATACCCTCCGATAAAGACTACACACATAAACACACACACACACACACACAAACACACACACACACACACGCACACACACACACACGCACACACACACACACACACACACACACACACACACACACACATTTCTATTCCCTTCAACTATTTTCATGCTGAGAAAAGTTTCCTCAGTTACAGTAATCATTTTTCCATGTAGGAATATAAATAGTTCAACTTTGATAAGTTCCTTATGATTTCCTTTCCCTGTTTACCTTCTCATGCTTCACTTGCTTCTTGTATCTAAATGTCAAATTTTCTACTCAAGTCTGTTTTTTTCTTCAAGAATGCTTGAAAGTCCTCTAATCCACTGAATAACCATATTTTCCCCTGAAATGTGATACTCAGTTTTGCTGGGTAGGTGATTCTTGGTTTTAATCCAAGGTCATTTGACCTGTGGAATATCATATTCCAGGCCCTTTGATCCTTCAGTGTAGAAGCTGCCAAGACCCTGTGTTATCCTGATTGTGTTTCTACAATATTCAAATTGCTTCTTCCTGGCTGCTTGTAATATTGTATCCTTCATCTGGGAATTCTGGAACTTGGCTATAATATCCCTAGGAGTTTTCTTTTTGGGATCTTTTTCAGGAGGTGATGGATGGATTCTTTCAACCTCTATTTTGCCTCTGGTTCTAAAACATCAGGGCAATCTTCCTTGAGAATTTCTTGAAAGATGACTTCTAGGTTCTTTCTTTGATCATGGCTTTCAGGTAGTGCATAAATTTTTAAATTATCTCTCCTGGATCTATTTTCCCAGTTAGTGGATTTTCCCATGAGATATTTCACATTGCCTTCTATTCTTTCATTGGTTTGGATCTGTTTAACAGAATCTTGATTTCTCAGATTCACTAGGTTCCCTTTGGTCCATTCTAAACCTGAAGGAAAGGTTCTCCTCAGTGAGTCTTTGAGATTCTTTTTCCATCTGGTAAATTTGGCTTCTTAAGGCATTCTTCTACTCATTGCCTTTTTGAGCCTCTTTTGCCTTTTGAGTTAGACAATATTTTAAGGTGTTATTTTCCTCAGTCAGCCTGTTGACTCTTCTTTCATACTTTTCTTGCATCATTTTTATTTCTCTTCCCAATTTTTCCTCCAATTCTCTTATTGCTTCTTTTTTTTTACTTTATTAATATGATTTATTATATTTATGGTCTTTCTTACATGGAACCAAGCCTTCATTCTTTTTATAGACCCAATTTTGTCACCCTACATAATTTTCCTTTTTTCTTTTTTTTTTAAATTAATTTATTAGTTTAGTTTCAGTTAACAAGATTCAATTCCATAGTTCCTTGATTTTCAAATTTCCTTTACTTCCCTCCCTCCTCCCCTCATGACATCATATAGTACAGTATAGGGTCTGCAAATGCATTCATATTAAACATTATTCCAATTACAAAGGCATATTGTACTAGGTGGGATGAAAGATGGTAAGGAAGAAGTAAAACCAAACAAATGAGAAGAACAAGATCATTTAGTTTGCTTCCATCAGGATTCAGGCTCAGTTCTTTCTAGTTATATCTCTGGATGGCGCATTTCTCACTTTCTTGAGTCATTCGGGATTAACTTATATCACTGCATTGCTGAAAAGAGTCCAGTCTGTCATAGTTGGTCGTCACAGATATGGTATGTCTGTGATTGTATACAAATTTCTTCTGATTCTACTCTTCTCGCTCAGCATCAGTTTGTATAAGTCTCTCCAGGTAATTATGAAATCCGTCACCTCCTCGTTTCTTATAGCACAATAATATTCCATTACATTCATATACCACAACTTGTTTAGCCATTCCCCAATTGATGGGCACCCCTTTAGTTTCCAATTCTTTGCAACCACAAAAAGGGCTGCTAAAAATATTTTTGTACATATGGTTCTTCCTCCCACTACTATGATCTCTTTGGGATATAACCCTAGGAGTGGTATGGCTGGGTCAACTCTTATTGCTTCTTAAGGTCCTCTATGGCTTGTAACCAGCCACTATTTTCATTTGGGGCTTTTGGTGCAGGAGTTCTGACTTACCGTCCTCTTCCTGGTCCATATTTGATCTTCTTTGCCCCCAAAATAGGTGTCTAATGTTGCATTTTTCTGTTTATTTTGTTTCCTTTGCCTAGGCATGTTGCTACTCAATTACTTGACTTTTGGGTTTGTTGCCACAGTAGGACTCTGCCACCAGACAGGGAAGCTTCTATCCCAAATGCTATGGTTTTTTCGGCTGCCAAAGGTATTAGTTGGGTGCCCTCTCTGAAGCCTCCACATGCTCTGGCAAGCTGGTCACACACCACAATACCTCCATGCCAGACCACAATTCAGATCCCTGAAGGTTAAAGAAAGAGCAATTACCCCCCAGACTGGTTGCTGGATTCCCCTACAGCTCACAGGGCAGGAGCTGAAGCTGCAACGTTGCACTGGCTGCACTGAGGCATCTCAGCGGCTTCTCACCCTGGGAAAAAGAATCCGACACACTCTTGCAACTAGTGGATCCCAAAGTCCACAGGGCACTTACCTCTCACTTTGTCCTTGGCATCCATGTGTTGATAATTCTGGAAATGGCCACTGCTACTGTTGTTCTGGAGTCCCTCCAGCTGGCTGTTGGTCAAGTCCACCCTGGGGCTAAAACATCTGGCTAATTTGGGCCTAGGCTCAGCTCCCAGAGTGCTGTACTGGCCGCTCCCTGCTAGGGTGCCAGTCTGTCCTCAGCAGGAAGTTAGCTTCTCTGTGTCATTTTGTGGGTTCTGTACCTCCAAAGTTTGTTCAGAGTCCCCTTTTACATGGATTGGTGAAAGTGTGAGCTGGAGCAGCTCAGAAGTCCTGTTTCTACTCTGCCATCTTGACTCCATCCCCCAGAAACTACCTAAATGTCCAATTCTTATCCACCAGAAAAAAAGCTATAAAGATTTTTACATGTGGGTCATTTTCCCATTTTTATGATCTCTTTGGGATATAGACACTGTAGTGATATTGCTGAATCAAAGAATGTTCACAGTATTATAGCCCTTTGAACACAGTTCCAATTTGCTCTCCAGGATGGTTCAATCAGTTCATAACTCCACCAACAATAAATTAGTGTTCCAATTTTTAACATCCTCTACAACATTTATCATTTACCTTTTTTGTCATACTAGTCAATCTGATAAGGATGTAGTAGTAGCTCAGAGTTGTTTGACTGTGCATTTCTCTAATCTATAGTGATATAGAGAATTTTTTTCATAAGACTATAATTTTAATTTCTTCATCTGAAAACTGCCTGCTCATATCTTTTAACCATTAATAACTGGGGAATGACTTGTATTCTTATAAATTTGATTAAGTACTCTATTTTAGAAATGAGGTATTTAGGGAGCCAAAATGGTGGAGTAAAAACAGTAATTCCCCAGCACTCCTGCCCACACCACTTCCTACCCATATAAAAGGGGAATCTGAACAACCTCTGGAGCTCCAGAACCCACAAAATCACACAGGGAAGATAACCTCCCACTGAGGACAGCCTGGCAGCCCAGCAGGGAGTGGACAGAGCAGCTCTCTGGGAGCTGAACCCAGGCCCAGATGAGTTGGTGGTTTTAGCCCCAAGGTGGCCAGACCAGCAGCCAGCTGGAGGGACCCTAAAATACCAGCAGCTGTGTTGTTTCCAGAATTACCAAAACATAAATGCCAATAACAAAGTGAGAGGTCAGTGTAGTATGGATTTTGGGACTGGTTGGTAGAGCACATCTGCCTCTTTCCCTGCGGGCAAGAAGCCACTGAGTTGCCATGGCGCAGCAGACATGTTGCAGCTTCAGCTCCTGACCTGTGAACTGTAGGGGGACCAGTGATCAGTCTGGGGGTGGGGTAATCACTCTTGCTTTAACCTTCTTGGATCTGGATTGTAGTCTGTGGTGGAGGTCTTGGGGTGTGTGACCAGCTTGCCAGGGCATGTGAAGGCTTCAGAGAGGGCACCCAACTAATACCTCCAGCAGCTGAGAAAACCCCAGCATTTGAGATGGAAGCTCTCCAGGCTGGTGGCAGAGTCCTACTGTGGCAACAAGCCCAAAAGTCAAGTAATTAAGTGGCAACATCCCTAGGCAAAGGAAACAAAATAAACAGAATAATTCAACATTAGACTCCTATTTTGGGGGCAAAGAAGATCAAACCAGGAACAGGAGGAGGACTGTGAGGTCAGAAATCCTGCACCAAAAGCCCCAAATGAAAATAGTAGCTAGTTACAGGCCATGGAGGACCTTAAGAAGCAGACAAGAGAAGTGGAGGAAAAATTGGGAAGAGAAATGAGAAAGATGCAAGAAAAGTATGCAATGACAGTCAACAGGCTGACTGAGGAAAATAACACCTTAAAATATTGACTAACTCAAATGGCAAAAGAGGCTCAAACAGGAAATGAGGAGAAGAATGCCTTAAAAAGCCAAATTTACCAGATGGAAGAAGAATCTCAAAAGCTCACTGAGGAGAATTATTCCTTTAGAATTAGATTGGAGCAAAGGGAAGCCAGTGACTTTATGAGAAATCAAGATTCTGTTAAACAGATCCAAACCAATGAAAGAATAGAAGGCAATGTGAAATATCTCATGGGAAAAACCACTGACTGGGAAAATAGATCCAGGAGAGATAATTTAAAAATTTATGGACTACCTGAAAGCCATGATCAAAGAAAGAACCTAGAAGTCATCCTTCAAGAAATTCTCAAGGAAAAGTGCCCTGATGTTTTAGATCTAGAGGCAAAATAGAGGTTGAAAGAATCCATGCATCACCTCCTAAAAAAGATCCCAAAAAGAAAACTCCTAGGAATATTATAGCCAGGTTCCAGAATTCCCAGATGAAGGATACAATATTACAAGTAGCCAGGAAGAAACAATTTGAATATTTTGGAAACACAGTCAGGATAGGACAGGATCTGGCAGCCTCTACACTGAGGTATTGAAGGGCATGGAATATGATATTCCGCAGGTCAAAGGAGCTATGATTAAAACCAAGAATCACCTACCCAGCAAAACTGAATATCATGTTTCTGGGGAAAATATGGTCATTCATTGGATTAAAGGACTTTCAAGCATTCTTGAGGAAAAAAACAGAGTTCAATAGAACATTTGACATTCAGACACAAGAAGCAAGAGATGCTTGAGAAGGTAAACAGGGAAAAGAAATTATAAGCAACTTATCAAAGTTGAACTATTTATATTCCTACATGGAAAAATGATAAGTATAACTGATGAAACCTTTCTCAGTATGAAAATAGTTGAAGAAGGGTATATGGGCATATGAATACATATGTGAATGTGTGTATATATGTTTATAGGTGTACACAGATAGCAGGGATAGATTGAATTTAATAGGAAGGGATGATACTGAAAAGGTGAAATCAAGAGGTGAGAGAGGGTTATAATAAGAGGAGATGAGGAGAGACAGTATGGGGTGGACTATCTCATATAGAAAGGGCAAGGAAAAGTGGTTACATTGGAGCAGAAGAACAGGAAAGCAAAAAGGCAAAACCTCGTTCTCATTGAATTTGGCTCAGGTAGAGAATGGCATACATACCAAATAGGATATCTCACCCTACAGAAGAGTAGGGAGGAAGGGGATGAGAGAGGGATGATGGAAGGGAGGGCAGGCTGGGTGAGGGAAGTTGGAAGCACCCACTTTTGAAAAGGGACAGGATCAAAGTAGGGAATAGAACAAGTGGGAAGTGAGTGAGGAGGGACAGAAATATAGTCAGTCTTATATACCAGTATATGGTAATGTTTTGCATAGCTACACATGTACAACCTATATTGAACTGCTTATCTTCCCAGCAAGAGTGGGTGACAAGGGAAGGAGGGAATGAATCTGGAAATTGAAGTTTTAAAATCAAATGTTTTAAAATACACCAATACTATTATTAATACTATTTTACATATAATTGGGAAATAAGATATACAGGCATTGAGGCACAGATATTCACCTTGCCCTACTGGAAAAGTAGAATGGGGTATTGGAGAAGATATAGGAGAGAGAAGATTGGATCGGGAGATATCCTGTGGGTCTACCTATCCTGGGGTGGTGGCTAGGGGGGAAATGGGGAAAAATTGTAACTCAAAATCTGGCGGAAATGAATGATGTGAACCAGAAGTTAATAAAGCATTTGGGAAAAAAAGAAATGAGGTGTTTATAAGAGACACTGAATATTAAAACTGTTTCTCAGATTTCTGCTTTCCTTCTAATATTGGTTACATTCACTTTGCTTGTGCAACAACTTTTTAATTTAACATAATTGAAATTATATATTTTGCATTTCATAATGTTCTCTGTGCCTTGTTTGGTCATATATTCTTCCTTTCCCCATAGATCTGACAGGTAAACTATTCCTTGCCCAAAATGGAGTATCTTCTTTGAGGATAAGCAAAGAGACCAATGTCACTGGTAAAAGAGAGAGAGAGAGAGAGAGAGAGAGAGAGAGAGAGAGAGAGAGAGAGAGAGAGAGAGAGAGGGAGAGGGAGAGGGAGAGGGAGAGAGAGAGAGAGAGGGAGTAAAAGGCAGGGGACTATTGAGGGGATCTATTTTCTGAAGAGTTTTAAACATCAGAGAATTTTGTGTATGATCCTGGAGGTGATAGAGAGCCACTAGAATATATTGAGTTGGGAGGAGATGTGGTTGGGCATAAAATGTAGAGAAGTCACTGACAACTGAATTGAAGATAGACTGGAGTGGGAAGAGGCTTGTGGTAAGCAGACCAACCAGCAGGATATTGCAGTAATTATTGTCTGAGGAAAAATGAGGCCCTGTACCAGGCAGTATCCATGGAGAGGAGGGGGCATATTTGAGACATGTTACAAAGGTGAAATCTACAGACCTTAGCAACAGATCAATTATGATGTGAGAGATGAGGAATTCAGAATAACATTTCTTTTGTGAGCCTGGATGACTGGGAGAATAGTGGTGGCCTTGATTATAATAAGGAAGTTTGGAAATGGGGAGAATTTGGCGGGGGGAAGATAGTGAGTTTTGTTTCAGATATATTAAATCTAAGAAGTCTAATTTGAGATATTTAAAAGACATTTGGAGATACAGGACTGGAGGTCAGCAGAGAGTTTAGGACTAGATAAGTTGATTTGAGAATCACCAGCATAAAGATGATAATTAAATCCATGGAAGCTAATGAGATTATCATGTGAACAAATATAGAAGGAAAAAAGTCTTAAAATAAAACCCTGTAAAACATTAACCATTAAATAGTTTAACCTGGTTGAAAATCAAATGAAAGAGACTGAGAAAGAATAATCAAATAGGAGGACAACCGGGTGAAAAAGGTGTCCTAAGGAGAAGAGAGGATCAAGGAAAACAGGGTAATTGCAGTGCCAAAGACAACAGAAAGGTCAAGGTCATGACAAAAAGTTATGTGATTTGGCAATTAAGAGATTGTGTTTAACTTTGGAGAGAGCAGTTTTGGTTGAATGATGAGGTCAGAAGCTGGATCATAGAGAGTTAAGAAGAGCATGCAAGAAGAGGAAATGAAAACATCTATTGTATATGGCTTTCCAAAGGAGTTTAACCACAAAGCAAAGAATAGGACAATGGTTAGCAGGGATGGAAGAATCAAGTAAGTTTTTTGTTTATTTGTTTTTAGGATTGGGAAAACATGGGCATGTTTGGAAGTAGTAGGGAAGCAGTCACTAGACAAGAAAAGATTTAAGCTAAATGAGAAACATGAAGGAGAGGGCAAAATTTTTTGAGATAATAGGATGGAATGGAATCAGTTGTTCAGATTTGTTGTTCAGGGTTTGCCTTGGCAGCAAGGAGTAGGGGCACCATCTCATGTGAGATTCAGTAGAGGAGGAGATAGTGCCAGAAGTCATTTGAGTGATATGAGAAAAGGAGGATGGAAGGACAATGAGCTCTTTCAGTCAATGGCCTCATTTTTCCAGTAAAATATGAGCTAAGGTTCTTCATTGAGAGGATAGGGGTGCAGGGGAATCTATAGGATGTGTAAGATAGGTCAAAAAGTTTTGAAAGCACTGCTAGAGAGAGTGATAGTGAGTTGATAAGGGAGATGTGGAAGGATTATCTAGCAGCAGTGATAGCCTAGTTGAGGTACTGGAACATAAATTTATAGTGGACTCACGTCAGAATAGTTACATGATTTTCCCAACCTTCATATAGCAGCATATATTTGGAGCCAAAGGCTGTGGATAGTAGGAGTGATCCAAGACTGAGGCTCGGCAGGGCACAATCAACACTATGATAAGGGGTCAGGATAAAGATGAAGAGGATAACATATAGTTGAACTGATTCACCAAGTGGTCAAGGATGGAAAAAGGTGAGAGTGATTAGTGCAAGGGTAATGGCCTGGGAGACAATTGAGAGATTAGAAATTATTATGTGAATTTGAAACTAGTGAACTTGACTCCTTTGAAATTTCTAGTTTGAATCAACAAAGAGATAGTTGATGATGATCTAGATATGGAAGTGATTATTGCATAGGTACAGAATGGCTTCATTAAGAATGTTATAACAGATTAAGATCATTTCTTTTTTTGACAAGATTACTAAACTAGTAAATGAGGAAATGGCTCTTGACATAGTTTACATAAATTTTATTTAGCAAAGCTTTTGATAAAGTACTTTATACTATTCTTTTAGAAAATATGTAAGACAACAATACAATCAGAAGAATTTAAAGGGTTGGATGATGAAACTCAAAAAATAGTTGTTAATGGTTCATGTAGCTCTCTGAAGCAATCAGTTTCAGTAGCTTTCTATAGCCTCTAGGATAAAATATAAACTTTCTCTGTTTAGCTTTTAAAGCCCTACAAAAACTGATAAATTCTATCTTTCTAGTCTCATGGGACAATTGTCTTACTCCTAGACTCAGCAATTCAGTCAAATTGACCTTTTCTCCATTCTTCATAAACAATAATTCACTTACTGTTCTCATGCCTTTGCACTAGTCATCCTAAATGCCTACAATGCACGGTTCCCTCTCTTTCTTTGATTGCAGGTTAGGCATCATCTTTTTCATGAAGTTAGCTAGCATATTCCTTAAGACCAAAACAAAACAAAAATAAAGTAACAGCCTTGTATTTAGCTACTATGTCTACATTTGTATTTATTAAACTTGTATTTATACTGTACATCTTTGATTTTGTCAATAGAAATGGCATTAAAGAAAAGGTATTAGCATCTGCTTTAAAACTATACTCTAGGACCATGGGATTTTTCCATCTGTCTTGAGTTGAAAAGTTCCACATGTATTATCTCCCCTATTAAAATGTTATCCCCTTGATATCAGGGACTCTATTTTCTCTTTGTATTCCCAATTCTTAACGTGGTGTTTGGTACCTGGTAAGCTCTATAAAACAAGTTTTATTCATTTATTCATATTTATATATTTACTTGTCTCCTGTAGTACAATGCAAGGTCCTTGGGACTATTTTGTTCTATCTGTATCCCCAAGGTATAGTATACTCTTTATATAGAGTAGGAACGTAATAATAAACTGGCTGGTTGACTGATAAGTATGAGTGGTGATAATAGTTGGCAAATTAAGGATTTTAAGGGGAAGAAGAGATCAAGAAGTTGAGTCTACCACAGGTTATGAAGCTGGATGATTTAATAGGAAAGATGCTCAACATAATAAAAGAAGTTAGGAAGAAAGGTGGGTTTCGGTTTGAAAGTAACGGATTTTTTAAAGGTATAATTTTCTAGTGGCATACAAGGGTCCTATGTCATATTACAAAGATTGAGAGCTGTAGCTGATTCCATGTGAGGCATTTTTTGGCCCCTTCTTGGTAAACCTCACTGCATCTAAACAGAAATCCTGATCATTAAGATCCTTGTCATATTTCAAAGCTAAGCTATTTATAGCTCTATTCAGTTTAATCAATGTACAGAGCAATGTGCAGAGCCAGAAAGTAGCTCAAATTCTCATGAGTTTATTGCAGAACCTCACTTCTATGAGTCATATCAGCCCTGAAAAAATTAAACTTTATTTTTACTACATAAGAATAGAGGACACTTCAACAGAGCTGAACTGTGATTACTTGGTTACATCTTCATCATTTTTCTCACTAAAGCAGTGGGGATATATGGGGTATTGACACAAGTATTGGCATAGCCATAGACCTATATATTGAATTAAAATGGAGGTAAGGGTTATTTAAGTTTTCAACAAAATGATGGCACTTTTGAAGAAAAATTATGTCAGGCAAATGCTGATTTCACTGACATTTCTGGTAATATGTCCTCTTCTATATAAAGAGGTCTCTTTCATGCCAGGAAACTGAGTCACTTCCATTTGAATTATCTTAGGAAGATTCTGAAGATGACCTGGCAAGATAAGATACTGGACACTAAGGTCCTTTATTGAGCTGAACTTCCAACCATTTAAACTCTACCACAGAGAGCACACTCCTATGGACTGGCTATGTTGTATAAATGCCGAATGTTTATTTGTCTGAAAGACTATTTTACAGAAAACTCACAAAAGGCAAGTGTACAGATGGAGGTGAGAAGAAGCAATACAAGGACAGTCTCAGGGTCTCTCTGAAGAACTTTGGAATTGATTGTATGACATGGGAGATACTGGAAAAGGATCAGCCACCATGGTGTGCTCACATCAAAGAAGGTGCTATGCTCTATAAGCAAAACAGAACATTGGCAGATCAAAAGAAATGTGAGATAGCCACGTTTAGAAACATCTCCACTCCAAATGTTCACATCAACTATTTGTGCCTGACCTGTGGTCATATTTTGTCTGATCAGCCATGAGCAGACACACTGTACCTTGACTTCAGTATAGTAATGTCATTTTGATCCTTCAAGAATGAAGAACAAGAACCAACACAGGTCTCTGACTTGAAACTCTACACTTCAATCTGGCTTTCTTTTTTTTATTTTAAATCAGTATTTTGTGTCTCATTGTTTGTATTTTTTTTTTAAGCAATTGGGGTTAAGTAACTTGCTCAAGGTTACACGGCTAGTCATTATTTATGTGTGGGTGCTCATTTTCTGAGGCCGGATTTGATCTCGGGTCATCCCAACTCCGAGGCCAGCGCTCTTACTCACTGCGCCACCTAGCCACCCCTTTTAGGGCAATTGGGGTTAAGTAACTTGCCCAAGGTCACACGGCTAGGTTTTTGTTTGTGTGGGTTAAGTGTCTGAGGCCGGATCCGAACTCAGGTCCTTCTGACTCCAGGGCCGGTGCTCTACTCACTGCGCCACCTAAGCCGCCCCCTGGCTTTCTTACTATCACAAAAATTCCTGATGCAGTCCAGTCATTATTTTGTATCCTTTTCCCTGTTTCCAGGGTAGTATTTCATTTCTAGACTAATGAAGTACCTTAATCCTTACCAAGCTTCATCCAATGAAGATATCTGAGAGAGACTGTATCATTGAACACTCTATTATGATTATTAATTAAGTCTATAATATGAACAAGTCCCCCTGCAATGAGACTTACAATTTGAAGACTGGAATTCCTAAATGACTCATTACTTTTGCACACATGTACACCCAAAAATGGTCTTCAAAATGATTTTTAAAGAATTTCTTTTTAAAGAATTTAAAATTTATTTTAAAGAAATTTCTGTACTTTTCTGATGTGTTGCCTTATTGAAACTCATCAACAACAAAAAATGTTGTTCTTTGACTATTTTCTTGCATTGACTTCTAATTCTACTTATAATCATCTAGTCAACAAACATTTATTAAGCACCTTATATGTTCCAAGCAATGGAGATAGAAAGAAAGGCAAAAAAATAAAAGTAAAAGAAGAGGAAAAATGTCATCCCTGCTCTCAGAATTTATACTCTAATTGGGGGAGAGAACACATAAATAACTATGTATAAAGCAAATATATACTGGATAAATACAAAATAAGTGCATAAGTGGATTGGGCCACCTCAAGACAATTGAGTTGCTCATTACTTCAATAAATAAATATGATTTTAATTGCTATTTTGTCTTTATTTTCCCCAGAATTTATTTATTTTTAGTTTTCAACATTCATTTCCACAAGATTTTGAATTCCAAATCTTCTCCCAAACTCTCCCCTACACCTCACCCCTAGATGGCAAACATACTGATAACCCCTTCCCCCAGTCTGCCCTCCCTTCTATCCCCCACATCCTCCTTCCCACTTACTTTCTTATAGGGAAAGATATACCCCATTGCCTGTATATCTTATTTCCCAGTTGCATGTAAAAACTAGTTTTTAACATTTGTTTTTAAAACTTTGAGTTCCAGATTCTCTCTCTTCTTCTTTCCTCATACCCTCCAATGAGAAGACGAGCAATTCAATATAGGTTATACATGTGTAGTTATGTAAAACATTTTCTATAGTAGTCATATTATTAAAAACTAACTATATTTCCCTCCATCCTATCCCACCCCCTCATTTATCCTATTTTATTCTTTGACCATATCCCTTTCAAAAGTACTCCTGACTACCACTCCCCCAATCTGCCCTCCCTTCTATCATTCCCCCAAAACTTATCCCCTTTCCCCCTATTTTCCTGTAGGGTAAGATACCCAAATGAGTGTGTATGTTATTCCCTCCTTAAACCAAATCCAATGAGAGTAAGGTTGAATAATGATAAACCCTTTCACCTGCCTGCTCTTCCCCTCCATTGTAACTGCTTTCTCTTCTCTATTTTATGCGAGATAATTTACCCTATTCTATCTCTCCCTTTCTACTGCTCCTAATAAATTCCTCTCTCATCCTTTAATTTTATTTTTTAAATATCATCCTGTCATATTCAACTCACCCTGGGCCCTCTGTCCATATATACATGCGTACACACACAGACACACACACACACATGCACACACGCACACACGCACACATGCATGAACATATACATATATATACATCTATACATATGTATGCATGTATTTGTGTATACACACATACATACATGTGTGTATATATACATATATACACATATGTATATGTATGTATATATACATATGTGTGTGTATACATATATATGTATATATACATATATATATATATGTATATGGTTGGAATTCCTCTATTTCACTGAACATCCATATTTTCCCCTGAAGTATTATACTCAATTTTGCTGGGTAGGTGATTCTTAATTTTAATCCTGGATCCTTTGACCTCGAGAATATTATATTTCAAGCCCTCTGATCCCTTAATGTAGAAATTGATAGATTTTGTGTTATCCTGATTGTGTTTCCACAATACTTGAATTGTTTCTTCCTGAATATATTATATTATATTATAGAAATATTATATATTATATTATATTATTATATAGAAAAATCTTGTTCTGGGACCTCTGGAATATGGCTATAATATTCCTAGAAGTTTTCTTTTTGGAATCTTTTACAAGAGGCAATCAGTAAATTCTTTCTATTTCTATTTTACCCTCTGGTTCTAGAATATCAGGGAAGATTCCCTTGATAATTTCTTGAAAGATGATTTCTAGGCTCATTTTTTATCATGGTTTTCAGGTAGTTCAATAATTTTTTTTAAATCATCTCTCCTGGATGTATTTTTATAGTTCAGTGGATTTTCCAATAAGATATGTCACATTGTCATCTATTTTTTTCTTTCTTTTGGATCTGTTTGATATCTTGATTTTTCATAAAGTCATTAATTTCCATTTGCTCCAATCTGATTTTGAATGATTTATTTTCTTCAGTGAAATTTTGGACTTCCTTTCCATTTGGCCAGACCTGCTTTTTAAGGCATTCTTCTCCTCACTGTCTTTTTGGACCTTTTTTTTTCCATTTGAGTTAGTCTATTTTTAAGGTGTTATTTACTTCAGTATTTTTTGGGTCTCCTTTAGCTGTTGATTTGTTTTTCATGATTTTCTCACATCACTCTCATTTCTCTTCCAAATTTTCCCTCTATTTCACTTACTTGATTTTCAAAATCATTTTTAGCTCCTCTGTGGCCTGTGATCAATTCATATTTTTGGAGGCTTTTGATGCAGGAGTTTTGACTTTGTTGTCTTCTTCTGGTTTTATGGTTTGTTCTTCTTTGTCACCAAAGAAATATTCTATAGTCTGATTTTTTCCTCTCTGTGCTCATTTTATTAGTCAATTACTTTACTTTTGAGCTCTTTGACAAAGTAGGATTCTGCTTCAAGAGTGGAGAGTGCTCTGTCCTAAAATTCTGGGGTTCTGCATACCT
The DNA here is from genome assembly GCA_011680675.1 of Gymnobelideus leadbeateri. Taxonomy (NCBI): domain Eukaryota; kingdom Metazoa; phylum Chordata; class Mammalia; order Diprotodontia; family Petauridae; genus Gymnobelideus; species Gymnobelideus leadbeateri. The sequence goes on from WOXC01003510.1 coordinate 44,621, forward strand.
TTGTAGCTCCGACAACAGTAGGCACCAGTAAATTTTCAGTTCTTCTAAGGTGATATGATCAAAGGAAGGGTGTTTACTCCTCTCCTGGCCTGTGATCTGGTCTGTGAGCAATCACAATCTGTTCTGCCTCATAACTATGAGGACTCCCTCTCCACAGCTGCCACAAGCTCTGCCATGTCGGTCCTCCTCCTCACCCCAGGACCACCACCAAAGACTGTGACCCAGATCTAAGCAGGGCAAAGCAAGAGAATCCTGCCTCAGCACCAGCAAAGAGATATCTGCAAGTGCCCTCTGATCAACTACTTGATCCTCCTACCATCTGTGGGCCTGAAGCTCAGGAAGCAGTTACTATTGCTGCTGCTGCTTCCTCCATCACCCTAGAGCTGGGGCCAGACCAAGATCTTCTTTCACCCAGGTGCAACAGATTCCCCACTGATCTTTTACTTTGTTTTTGAAGTTTGTGGTTTAAGAAGTCTGGAAACTGCCACAATTGCGAGTGATTGAGGCCTGCTCTGGCCTAGTCTGTGCTTCTGCAGCCCTTGTGGGACTGCACTCCATTCCCAGTGAGGCGTGATAGACCCTTGCTGTTTGCCTACTTGGTTGTCCTCAGCTGGAGATGTGTTTCACTCTGTCATTTTGTGGGTTCTGTAGCTCTAAAATTTGTTTAGAGTCATTTTTGGTATTTGGAGGTGGCTGGGGGACAAGCTCAAGCAAGTTCCTGCTTTTACTCTACCATGTTGACTCTGTCCCCATAAATAAGCATTTTTAAGCTTGTTCCAAGAACTGTCCTAGATTCTGGAGATAAAAAAAAACAAAATGGAACAGACCATGCCCTCAAGGGGCTTATGTGGGGAAACTATATCTCATGTGCAATACAGATATGTACAAAATAACTGTGGATTTGGATGGAGGTCTATGTAGCTGCATAAATCAGGAAAGATCTCTTGAAGGAAGTCAGGCTTGAGATGAGTTTTCAATTAGACTAAGGACTCCAAAACACAAAGGAGAGAAAAAGGAATATTTTCTAGGCAGGAGAGGTCATCCTTTGCAAAGTCACAGGAATGAGTGTTACAGTAATCAAAAGGCTAGTTTGGCTAGGCCAAAGGATATAAAAAGGAAAACAATATTAAATGAGCTTGGAAAGATATGCTCAAACAAGGTTATGATAGACTTTAAATACAAATGTAGGAGTTTGTGTTTTATACTGGAGGCAATAGGAAGCTACTGAAGTTTATGGAGCAGTTAAGTAACATGGTGAGACATATACTTTAGGGATACTCCACGGTAGCTGTATATGGAATAGATTATAAAAGGAGAGACTGGAAGCAACAAACCAACTACAAGGTGATTGCATTAGTTTAAATGAGAGGATATGGAGGCCTGAACTAAAGAGGAGACCATGTGAGTAAAGAGAATTTAGTCACTGAAGAAACATTATGGAAGTTTATATGACAAGTTATGGCAACTAATTTGATTTCAAGGGCTAAAGAGAATGATGAGTTTAGTATGACACTGAGATTGCAAACTTGGATTATTAGAAGGATGATGATGTCCTAAATAGGAAAATGGAAAGTCCAGAAGAAAGATGGACTTGAAAGACAAGATGGTGAGTTCTTTCTGGGGTATGTTGGGTTTGAGCTAAGAGGCAGCCATATTGAAGTGTCTAATAAGCAATTGGTGATTTGGGACTAGAACTTAGTATGATAGATTGTGTGTGTGTGGGTGTGTGTGTGTGTGTGTGTGTGTGTGTGTGTGTGTGTGCGCGCACATCTGGGAGACTTCTGTATAGAGGTAATAATTAAACTTATCTGGGGTCAATAATTAAACTTATCAAATGAAAGACTGTAGAAATACAGAATTTTTAAAAAAGACCTATGGCACAAGCTCAGAGGTATACCCTCAGGTAGGGGATATGATTGTGGTCACCTTCATTTTAGGAACACTTCCCAGCCCCCTTCCCCATGAAGATACACCTGTACCCTGAATCTGCTAAGAGACTCACAACAAAACAAACCTAACCTGCCAGAAAGGCTGGCCAAGTCAGGCCTGCCCAAGCCCGCCAGAAAGACCTGCCAACTGTCACAAAAACTGCCAAGCAGAACACCACAGCCCCTCACCCTTACCTAGGAACCAATCAAGGGACTTCTACTGCTTGAGTAACTGACAGGTCAGTTAATCAACGCTATCCTTTGGCTTCTATATTTTCTTGCTTGCTCTAAGTTGTGATTCCTCCTAGCTAACATTATGTTGTGGTTTTGATCTATATAAACCCTGAGTATATACATCTCGGGGCTGCATGATTTGGGTACAGGCCCCTTGCAGATCCCAGATTAATAAACTCCATTTAAATTGATTTATGGTCTCAACTCACAATTCTTGTTACAACATGATATGGATGATGATTCAAGAAAGGTGACTGAGAAGGAGCAATCAGAAATGTAGAAATAAAACCAAGAAATAGTGGTGTTACAGAAAGAAAGAAAGGGTAATCAGTAGTGTCAAATCCTGCAGAAGTCATGACTGAGGATTAAGAAATGGCTATCATATTTTACAATTTAAAAAATCATTGCAAGCTTTGTTAGAGAGCAGTTTTAGTTGAGTGTTGAGGTCAGAAACCAGTTTATGAGGAGTTCAGAAATTAATGAGAGGGAAGGAAGTTGAATTGGTCTAGAAAGTTTTTTTTTTTTTCCTAGGAGTTTGTTAAAGGGAGAAAAGATATAGGAGAATACCTTGAAGGAATTGGAGGATCAAATGAGGGTTTTTAAAAGGTTGGGTGACTGAGGTATTTTTGTGGGCAAGAGGAAATGGATCAGTAGATGAGAGATTGAAGATTAGAAAAATAGAAGGCTATAACAGTGAAGCCAATCTTTTGGAGGGGATGAGATCAACAGTATATTAGAGGAGTGGCCTTTAATGAGTGGCTGAAACTTCATCTCTCTGAAATTTTCAATAAGGAGGCTATTGGATAAGATTACCTCTGATGTCCCTTCTAACTCAGAGAAACTATTATTCTAATATAATTAAATAATTTTTTCATGGCTACAACATGCTGAATGATTCTTTTTTGTCGCATCTTTTTCTCTCTCCTAAATTAGCACCAAATGGTTGTTTCAACTCCATTTTACAACCAAAGTGACTATCCAGTAATATGAAAAAGTGGCAATATTTTTCTAATTTTTCCTATTATATAAATAATTTAGAAGGCAATGATTTCAAATGAACACCATCCCCCTTTCCACAAATTCAATACCTCTCTCGTTTAGCTCCCATATAAGTTTGTGTATAGAAATGATACTCATCATATGATGGCCAAAAATAAATGTTTCAATTTGTCACTATCTGGTTTTATTGGCAGAAATGGAAATGAATTAAATGATGGTGGTATAAAATAGATTGTTGAGCCAACTTTCAAAAGAGCACTTAGCTAATAATTTGAAATTCAGCAATAGCCAGTGCTACATAATAAAAGAAGAAAGTTCACAGTATTTTATAGATGAAAAGCATAAGTTTCTCCTTTAATTACTCACTATATTCTGCAGAAATCTGAAATCCTGCTTTGTTTTCACAAACAAAAAAGATCCTTGAGTCCTTTCAAGGATCAGTTCAGGTACCATTTCCTATGCAAGAACTTTCCTGATATACCGATTGTTGATGTTTTATTTGTGCTTTTATAAAACCGTATTTTTGCATATATTGTGTATAATTTCCTTATGCACATGCTGTTTCTCCTAGCTCCTTTAAGTCAGAGGCTGATTTTTTTATCTTTATAATGTATATGTCTAGCACAGTTACTTTAACTTCATAGATGCTTAATATATGATTATTGAATTAAGTTGAAGTGATTCCTATCTGACTAAGGTAACAACAATGTTACAGTTATAGAGCAAAGACCCAGCATTTCTCACTCCAACCCCAGTATATTTTCCTCCAAATGACTCTGCCTCTCTAAAGGTTAAAAGAAAATGAATGGTGAAATAAACAATCTGTATTTTATGTAACTCCAAGTCTTATGCTAAGCCCGTGACAAAGAGCAAAATCTTTCTGAGTATGACATCAGTGAAGTCTGAGAAGTAACCATCCCCAAAAAGAATGGGTGCTGTATTCTATTTAGCACAATCTCTTCTCTCTTGACTATCAGAGAGAGAAAAAAAAAAACCTTAGATTACTAGATTGTGACTGTGAAATATGAGTTCATTAAAAAGAAAAATTCAAGGAATAGCATACAGAAGAAAAAATTAGGATTGGATATTTGCTTTGTTTGGTGAAATCTGAAAATACGTTACATGGATATAGATATTCTAGCTGAACTTTTATTTGGGGGAGGTCTATGCAATTTAATGAAAATCCAACTAACAATGCTCAGATTTCTTTGGGTTTCATTTGTCCTAATACTTTAAAATGGGTGGGGAAATTTTATTTTCCCTAAAGAATCCACATTTTCCTCTCTATTTCTTTTAAAAAGGTGAGATAGACACACACACACACACACATATATCATATATTTCACTCGTGTGTATATATACATATATATATACATATATGTAAATATGTAATTCTTTCCCCTAAATACATACACTCACAAAGATATATGAATGGACAGAGGTCTATTTTTGTCCTTTTTGTTATTTTTATGTCATTTAATGATATCATTTAATGTCAAAAATAATATCAATGGCATTTTTGCTTACACTTGTTATATGTCCAAATTTTATTAGGACTCCTTACCTCTTCTACTACCCTATAGAATATGGTGCAAGAATGAGATGGTAAATGAATCCAAAGTGAGGTATAGGCCAGTCCTACATCTGTGCTATATGCTCTCATGGGTAACCATGAGCAGGGTCTATTTTCTTTCACTCTCAACCAACTGTGATGCACCAAAAAACCAAGGCATTAATCTCTAAGGGGAGAGAGATGGATAAAGAAAATACCTCAGATGTGGGACCCCTTCAACCACTTGTGAGGTACAAAGGCCCAAAAGCAAAGATTTTATAAAGATGTATAAAAATTAACACCACAAAAACAAGGCCACCAGAAATATGACATTGCAGGCATGGCCACTTGAACCTTAGTCTCTCTGTCTGTGGATGCTCATTTTGTCTTTTCTTGCTATTGACTGACAGAGGCCAGGAAGACATTACCCATAGGGACAACTAAAAAGTACAACCATGTAGTACCCGGAAATATCCAGATCTCAACCTTATTAAAATATTCATGTGTGCAAATATCCTTAATGTGTTGCTGAATTAAAGTATGCCAAGGCCATATAAAGATCATGAATATTGCTTTGTTTCTATGCAGGGAACTATGGTTCTTTTACTGACAAATATCAAAGGTGGTAGGCTCTGATCACTTCATTAACCGGGACAAAGACTTAGCCCCTTGTCATATAATTGTAATGGATTACCCTCATGCCAAGCTAAAGTAGCTTTCTTAAAAAAAAAAAATAGACCTCTTCCTTCCAGTTCTAAAATCCTATGTCTTCTTTTTTTGCAAGGTATTTGGGATTGACTTACCCAGGGTCACACAGCTAGTAAGTGTCAAGTATCTGAGGTGACATTTGAATTCAGGTCCTCCTCATTCCAGGACTGGTGCTCTATCTACTACACCATCTAGCTGCCCCTCTCCTATGTCTTTTTGATCACCTTGGAACATCCATGTGATATAGTAGGAAGAATACTGGAATCCCAATTTTGCTACTCATTACCAGTTTTATCTGAGGCATGTGATTTTACCTTCCTGGGCCTGAGTTGCTTCATATTTAAAGAGGAAAAATGAATGAACAAATAGGAGAAGGTCCAAATCGTTCATCTCTGAGGTCCTTTCTAGTTAAATATGTTAGGAAGTTCTCTATTTTGTCGTTAAATCTTGATTACTGTATTGGAACTGAAATGTTCCCTTTTTACAGGACTATTCCTTATATTTCTTTTTACTCCTCTAGTCCTTATATGTTGATTTTATTTGATTCACTTTTGCATGTGGAAATAAAAAAGACTAGAATAAAGATGGGAAAGTTTTCAGGCCTCCAAAGATAGGCCAGAATATTCACACCAGATACCAACTTCACCTGAGCTGTGATACCTTTTCACTGGAAATGATCAATGTGGATTATTGTAAAGGCAATATCTTACTAAATCATGACTGTTACCATTTCCCTTCTCTGCCTCAACACCAACCTACACACAAGAGGTCATATTTCTAAAGCAGGGCAAGGAATTCTTAGATAAAAGGACATCTTTTACAGAATGCAAAATTAGAAGGAAGGAATTAAGAATTTGTTAAGCTCTTATTATGGGTCAGGCACTATGCTAAACACTTTACAAATGTTACCTCATTTGATTCTCACAATAACTCTGAGAGGTAGGTACTATTACTATCCCCATTTTATGATTGAGGAAACTGTGACAGATAGAGGTTAAGTGACTTGGCCAGGGATACACAAGTAGTGAGTGTCCAACACATATTTGAACTCCAGTCTTCTTGATTCCAGGCCCAGCACTATATCTACCATACTACTTACCTGCCTTTAGAATCAGGAGACTTGGGTTCTAATCCCTTTTCAGAGGCTAATCAGCTATATGATCTCAGTCAAATTACCTAAATTCTCCTAAATTATCAGTTCTTATATACAACATGAGGTAAATGGACTAATTGGTTTCAAAGACATTAATTAATATTAGAATTCTTTAATTCTACCACAAGTCATGTGGGAAGAAGAAGACTAACTATGCATTAGGGTTCAGCTAGGACCAAAGCAAAGTACAAAAGCATCTATAATGTACTTATCATGAGAAATGCTGTCTTTCAAATAAAAATGCTTTAAGGCTGTTATTTTAGGCATCTAGGAGGTATAGTGAATGTTACCTAGATGCTATCTCCAAGCCTGCTAGACTTGGAGTCTGGAATACTGGAGTTTAAATCCTGTCTTAAATGCTCATGAACTGTATGGCCCTGGGCAAGGAACTTAAACTTTCACCTTCAGTTTCCTCATTTTTAAAATGACAATAATGACAGCACCCAACTTACAAAGTTGCTGTGAGGATCCAGTGAGATAATATATGTAAAATACTTTGTAAATGCTAATAGTAGAATCTGAAACAATCCAGAAGGAGCTTCTTAGGACACATGGAAAGTGAATGACTTACCCCAGGTTATGCAGGTAATATAGTGGCAGAGGTAATAATTAAACCTGGGTCTTTTTGACTCCTAAATTAACATGCTAACCATAATGCCAGGTAGTAAATAGTCAAAATACCCCTTCCATAAGCTTAGTGGTATGAAAGAATCCCCTCTTATAAGGAGTCCTAGATGTCAAAGTAACAGGGTCCTCAGAGGTTATTTTAGAAGGAAGGAAACTGAGCCCTAGAGAGCTCAGTGACTTTCCTAAGGCCGAGTAGTAAATCGAATTGGGAATGTAAGGCAGGTTCTGTGGCTCCAAAATAATCGCTTCCCACCCCCCACCCCCACTCCATGACAGGTGCTTATTTTTTAATCATTAAAAAAGACACAGAAATACCAAAATACCATTTCTGACCCATTCTAAAGCTTTCAGAGGGAGGATCCTGCAGGGACAGAGTGAAAAATCCCTCTGGTATAACCTGAAGTTCAAGATGAATGACATCAACTGAAATGAAATTTGGAAAGTTTCCCACTGAAAGTCAAGGAAGCTTAGAGGGAAGAAAACCATTAGCAGTCAAGCCACTTAAATGTGCTTACAAAAGCTTCTTCAGTCAACCCCCAAAGGGTCAAATCTTCCTAGGACAAATAGTACCTAAATGTACAACCCCAGTCCTTCAAGTATTAACAGTCATGTAACCTGAAGATCTTACTCAGAGGATAACCTGGGCAGCTGAGGCTCTGGCTGAATGTAATCAGAGAAACTGAGACAAGGAAAAAGCAGACACTTCCCAGGATCCCCCTCATCCTGGACAGTGGCTTTAATGTATATAGGAGTCTTTCTGTGAGAAGACTGACAGGGAAGTAAGGTGATAATACATCAATGAGAAGCCAGAATTTGGGAGAGATCTTTAATTCAATTGAATCAGTAAAATATATAAATAAAGAATATATTCAAACTCAGAGGATTTGACTTTTTTTACTTCTTAACATAAATTAGAAGCAGCTTCTAAGTCCATGTGCCTATTAGTTCATAGGATTGGAGAGGTAGATCTGGAATGGTCCTTAGGGGTCATCTAAGCCAGTGGTTCCAAAACCAAATAGAAAACGGAGCCAACTAATCCACATACGAGTATCCTTGTGAACTGCATATCGATTAATTTAAAAATATAATGTTATTGATGCTCTACTGCATTTTTATTTATTTTGTTAAGTGTTTCCCAATTGCATTTTAATCTAGCTCTGGCTGCCACTGGATATATTGAGGCCATATATGGTTCATGACCCGCATGTTTGACAACTCTGATCTAGTCCAATTCCATCATTTTCTGGATGTGGAAAATTAGATCTAGAGAGATTAGGTGATTTGCCAAAGTCGCACTTAGTAAATTGATTTGAAACTCCACTTCCAAATCTTCCTTCACTATAGAACTCTGTCTCCCACTGAGAGAGAATTTGAATACATTTGGGTTTCTTTTTTGCTTGTTTTTATTATATTCTTTCAGCATAACAAGTAGAAAGAAAAGACAATTTGTCCATTCTGTTGATTACTGCATAATGCTAATCCCACAATGCCAGTACTGATTTAGGGCATATTTCCATTAAAGGTCTACACCAATATTTCACCATGATTTGAAATTGCTACTAGACTTCTTACAACTATGCTAGTAGAAGGCAATCCCTGGCCAGTCCTAACAAGTGAAAATGTTTTAAAGTAGTAACTGTTATCCAAATATCATACTAGTTAAGTTTATAGATATCCATTATTAAAAGTTTGTCTAGCTAATACAAAATAAAATACACCTAATATTGGAGTATAGAGAGGCAGAAAGGCTGTCATCTACACTGGTGGAAAAATATTTGCCCTAATGGAACAGAACCTGGAGGCTGGGATAGAGACCCTATCCTGCTCCTGGGATCAGAGTCAGATTGATGCTCTATTGATGTGTTCCAGGAGATTTCCATTTTAAAACAGAATATGCTTAAACTCATGTCTGTTATGGTCTTCTCATATAGTTCATTAAATTTTTGCCTGTCTTATTAATTTGAGGAAATGGCCCTTCCTGAGACTGTGGCACCTGTCAGAAAATGCTGATACATGGGTTGCAAAGTAATGTTTAATTTCATTTGTAACACTAGATGTCACAACAACCATGAAAGTGAGGCTCGTTAGTGCCTTAGGGAGTGACAAGTCTCAACTCCTTTTTAGAATTTTGCTTTTAGGAGCTTATAACTAGTGTAAGAATGAGATAAATGGCCCTGGTTACAGACACAGTTTCCCTAACAATGGACTAGGGATTGGGGCTCCCAGCCAAGGATCAGGAAGAATAACTTCCCAGTTAGTATCTTTTTATGTGCATCAAACTACCAGGGCTGTCCCATCATACCCTATGATCATGATCAAAGGGACAAAAAGTCTGTCAGTCATAGATGATTGTGAGAAGCAATAAAAGATCTTGCTTAGAGCAGAGTAAATAAATGCATTCAGAAATGGGTGCCAGTCATGCCTAGCAGAAGTAGGGCAAGGAGACTGGAAGAAAAGTTCCTCTACATTGCCCCCAAATACATTTGCCTTTACCATTGCTCTAGCCACAAGTACGAATGGCCACTTTTAAAGACAAATGGCCTTTCTTGTTCCCTTGGCTTTCAATTCTTTTCCTAAGGGAAAATTAAATCTTGGCTACTACCCCTCAAGAGGTTGGTGTGACAAAATTTCTCTTAGCTATTTTTCACCAACACCACTAGAAAAGGGAAACCCCACCTCCCTCCCTCTCTTATTGGTCTCCTTACTTTTCTTGTTCAGATCTCCCAAAGTCCTACTGTAGGGGGAGAATGAAGAGGGGACTTTAAAACAAAACTACACCTTATTTTTCCTTAGCTTGAGAAGTGAATGAAAACTCAAAATCTGGCAGGTAATGCAGGCATATATCAATCCTCCCTCCCGACAAGGGGGGCAGAACCAACGTCTAAGAGGGTTGTTAAACATTTATTTAGTAACTTTTGATTTTTCTCCTTCAGCCTAGGTTTTGTACCACTGAATGATATAGAGCTAGAAAAGATGTGGTAAAACAGTGTCTTAAAGTATAAGCCAAAAGATCTAAGTCTTTATTTCCATTTCCATTTTCAAGTTATTTCTATTTTATAATATGGGTGTATGAGGTGTTCAGGGAGAACTATCACCTCTGGTGTGAGGGTTTGCTGAGTTCTTTTCAGGGCTGCTCCCACTTTTTGTATCTACCTTTCATCCAACTTTCAGCTGAGGCTCTAAGAAACTGTACTGCCTCCACAGACCAGTAACCCAGGTTGAGGGTAACTAATGGGCCTCAAACCGACTGGTGAGTTAAGGAGATATTCACCCCAAGACTATGAAGACTTCCCTCAGCAGAAATGGCAGGTGCAAACATTTTGTTCCAATAACCAGGAAGACAGCTGAAGCAGGTACTGTGCAGTGCTTTGAGCTTGGTCAGATATGTAAGACACCAATATCATACACTGCATTGCAGATTGTCACCAGTCATTCTGACTATGTCTTGTTATTGGACTTTGATGACTTTAGAAGACAGATTGACGCTGACAACAACTCCTCCAATCCATGCATTAGTTAAGATGTAACACTGTGATGTTACTGGTCCTCTTCAAAATGAAGGGAAACAACTTTATTTTTCCAAATGCTTTATTAACTTCTGGTTAACATCACTCATTTCCGCCACATGTTGAGTAACAAATTTTCTCCTCGTTTTTCCCATACCCACCAGACCAAAATAGCAGTCCTGCACGATATGTCTTCCTCCAATCTGCTCTCTCCCATATATTCCCTCATATCCCCTTCAACTTTTCCAGTAGAGCATGGTGTATCTCTATGCCCAAGTCCCTGTATATCTTATTTCCCAATTACATGTAAAATAGTATTAATAATTGTGTGTGTATATTAAACATTTGGTTTTACAACTTTGAATTCCAGATTCATTCCCTTCCTCCCTTGTCACCCAACCTTACTGGGAAGATAAGCAAATCAGTACAGGTTGTACTTATGTAGCTAATGCAAAACATTACCATAGTAGATATATTGTGAAAAACTGATTATATTTCCCTCTTTCCTATCCCACCTTCCCCTTGTTCTATTCTCTGTTTTGGTCCTGTTCCTTTTCAAGAGTGGGTGCTTACAACTTCCCTCCCCCTGAGCCTGCCCTCCCTTCTATCAACCACCTCTCATCCCCTTCCCCATTACTCTCCTGTAGGGTGAGATACCCTATTTAGTGTGCATGTCATTCCCTCCCTGAGCCAAATTCAGTGCGAATAAGGTTGACCCATTCCCTTTTGCCTTCCTGTTCTTCCCCTCCATTGTAACCATTTCCCCTTGCCTCTTTTATATGAGATAGTTTACCCCATTTTATCTCCCCATCTCCTCTCATTATATTCCTCTCTCACCTTTTAATTTCACCTTTTAAGTATCATCCCTTCTGATTAAATTGGTCCTGTGCCCTCTATCTGTGTATACCGGTAAACATATATACACACACTCACATATGTATTCATATGCCCATATATCCTCCAATATAGACATATATATATATGTATGTATGTGTATATATATATATGTATATGTGTATGTGTGTGTGTATATATATACATATATATATTTATATTCTCTTCAACTATTTTCATACTGAGAAAAGTTTCATCAGTTACAATTATCTTTATTCCATGTAGGAATGTAGATAGTTCAACTTTGATGAGTTCCTTATGATTTCTTTTCCCTGTTTACCTTCTCATGCTTCTCTTGCTTCCTGTATCTGAATATCAAATTTTCTATTCAACTCTGGTTTTCTCTTCAAGAATGCTTGAAAGTCCTCTCTTCCACTGAATTACCATATTTTCCCCTAAAACAAGATACTCAGTTTTGCTAGGTAGGTGATTCTTGTTTTAATTCCAGCTCCTCTGACCTCCGGAATATCATATTCCAAGCCTTTCAGTCCCTCAGTCTAGAAGCTGCCAGATCCTGTGTTATGCTGATTGTATTTCCATTCAAGTTGCTTCTTCCTGGTTGCTTGTAATATTCTCTCCTTGATCTGGGAATTTCAGAACCTGGCTATAATATCCCTAGGAGTTTCCTTTTTGGGATGTTTATCAGGAGGTGATTGGTGGATTCTTTCAACCTCTATTTTGACCGCTGCTTTTAAAACATCATGACAGTTTTCCTTGAGAATTTCTTGAAGGATGATTTCTATGTTCTTTCTTTGATCATGGTTTTCAGGTAGTCCAATAATTTTTAAATTATCTCTCCCGGATCTATTTTCCAGGTCAGTGGTCTTTCCCATGAGATATTTCACATTGCCTTCTATTCTTTCATTTGTTTGGATCTGTTTAACAGCATCTTGATTTCTCACAGAGTCACTAGCTCCCCTTTGGTCCAATCTTATTCTGAAGGAATGTTTCTCCTCAGTGAGCTTTTGAGATTCTTTTTCTATCTGGCAAATTTGGCTTTTTAAGGCATTCTTCTCCTGATTGCCTTTTTATCCTCTTTTGCCATTTGATTTAGTCTACTTTTTAAGATGTTATTTTCCTTAGTCAGGCTGTTGACTCTCATTTCATAGTTTTCTTGCATCATTCTCATTTCTCTTCCCAATTTTTCTTTCACTTCCCTTATCTACTTCTTAAGGTCCTCTATGGCCTGTAACCAGCTCATATTTTCTTTTGAAGCTTTTGGTGCAGGAATTTCTGTTCCATGTTTTGTTCCTTTTTGTCCCCAAAATGGGAGTATAATGTTGGATTTTTCTGTTTGTTTTTGCCTGGACATGTTGCCACTCAATTACTTGACTTTTGGGATTTTTGCCCCAATAGTACTCTGCCACCAGACAGGGGAGCTTCTGTCCCAAAAGCTGGGGTTTTCTCAGTTGCCGGAGGTATTAGTTAAGTGCCCTCTCTAAAGCCTCCACATGCTCTGGCAAACTGGTCACACACCCTGGGACCTCCACCCTAGATAGCAATCCAGATCCAAGAATGTTAAAGCAAGAGCAATTATGCCTCAGACTGGATACCTGCGCCCCCTACAGTCTACAGGCCAGGATGTGAAGCTACTGTGTGGCTAGGCTGTGCCCTCCTTACCAGTTTTTTGCCCTGGGGGGAAGAGGCCAATGGACTCCCCACTAGTTGGTACCTAAATCCATACTGCACTGACCTCTCACTTTGTCCTTAGTATCTATGGGTTGATAATTCTGTTAATGCCACAGCTGCTGGTTTTCTGGAGTCCCTCTAGCTGGCTGCTGGGCAGGCCTGCCCTGGGGCTAAAACCTCTGGCTCGAGTGGGATTGGGGTAGGCTCCCAGAGCACTAAGTTGGCTGCTCCCTGCTGGGCTATCAGGCTATCCTCAGCAGGAGGTTAGCTTCTACATGTCATTTTGTGGGTTCTGTAGCTCCAAAGTTTGTTCAGAGTCACCTTTTACATAAATTGGGGAAGGTAGGAGCTAGAGCTGCATGGAAATCCTATTTCTACTCTGCCATCTTGTCTCTGCCCCAGGAAAACAACTTTTAATAATTATTCCTATTTTTAGTACAGACAGGACTCACTGTATCTGAGAATATGTCCTGAGATGAAAATACCTACCTACAGATGATAGACTTTTTAGCTACTGTATGAACTTCATGTCAGAGGCAAAGTTTTGATATGTAGTTTGTAATTCCATGTTAATTGAACTATAAGGCAATGTGTCAGGTTAGGGGAGGGAGAGAGATAACAAAAGATGAAAAAAAACAATGTTGGCCCTCATGTGGATCTACAGTTTGCCTGGGGAGCCAGCACCAAAAGTGAAAATATCATGTGTTCAAGGTCAGAAAGCCTGAGTTAAATCCTACCTCTGACACTTTCTTTGTGAACTCATGCAAGTAATTTAACCTTGCTGGGCCTCCGTATCCTCATGTATAAAATAAGGCAGTTGAACTAATGGGCCTCTGAGGTCCTTCCTACCTCTAGAGCTATAACCCTAGGACCCACCAATGTTTATACATGTATCCAACTACCACATTTCTAAGTGAACAACACTTATTTTTTTGAAAACTGACTTCCAGTATTTTCTGCTAGATACATTGGTAATAGATACAAAAAACCCTTCCTAGACACTGTTGAATGTATATTAACATAGTTTCTTGACTCGCAGAGGGAGAAAGAGATATGACATAGCTTGCTTTGTGGGCCAGAGCAGAAACAGGGCTCTTCCCATCAAGACAGAACACAGAGGGAGGAGAAGGAAGGCTCCTTACTCAAACATGATCCCTTGAGAAGAGAGTTATAGACAGAGCAAGAAAGCCCCTTGTCCTGTCTTCTAATAGAGAAGAGAGATCATGAAGGAATGAATCAGTAGAAGTGAATCTTTACTTCTTTCCTTTAATCCATCTAATAGATGTTGGCCAGATCATGACCTGCTTCATATAATAGCATTTTCCGAATGCACAGTCATACTAGTCATGATCTCTACTTGACTCATAGAGCTGGAATATTCTTGGGTCAGTCTGTCATTTTCTAAAATGATAATTAGGTATGTAGTTTAAAGAGAACAGCCAGACTTTGTGCTCTATACCTAAGGACTTTCTGAAGGTATAATCATAGTTGAGTTCCCATTTGCCTACCTTAAATGATGTCTATAAGGAGTACTGTAAAACTTTATGCTCCATAATTTGCCAAGGTAGTCATCAAGTGTGAGAACTATGTCATATATTTACAGGTATATATTGGAGATGGAAAATATAGTTCATATAAAAGATTTGAGTGAATAAACTAATTATACCAGAATCCCATAATGAGTGGTAGGATAACTCAATCATCATGAAAGTAGGAAGTATGGCATCTAAAAGAAGGTTCAGAAGTAAGGCTCATGTTCTCTGTGCCTTTCCATTTGCCACAAATGATATACTATGGAGATCAAACCTTTCTTGGAGAATTATAATAAGGCAATCTAGAAGTGGAAAATAAATTAGATGTTCCCATAAACAATGACATGAAAAGAAATACACATACCCAAAGGGCAGAATACCATAATAGGTCCCCCTTGCAGAAGTAGCCACAAGAGCTGAAAATCTCACTTCCAGCAAGAATATAGGGAAAGGAAAATTTTTCAGTGATCTTCACAGAAGGTGCTAAATATATCTTTCTGCCTTGGCCCAATAACCATGCTCAAAGTTCAGGTTTTTCTCATTCCTAAAAGAGAACATAAAGAAGATTGAGGAATATGTGTGTATGTATATATGTATATATTATGTATATATAATATGGTATATATATATATTATGTATATATATAATATATGTATATGTATATATAAAATCTCCTAACCATCCACTGCTTTCCCTCTGACATTATCTTGAATTTACCTTGTATATATTTTGTATGTACATTGTTTGCATGTTCTCTCTCTCTCTAGAAATGTGAGTTCCCTACTGGAGTGACTCTTTTTTTTTGGGGGGGGGGGCTTTTCTTTTTTATTCCCAGTGTTTAACACAATGTCTGGCACATGGCAATTACTTTTAAAAATTCCTATAGACTTTACTGTAAGCAGCCAGGTGGTGCAGTGAATATAGCATTTTAGTTCAAATCCAGCCTCAGAAACTTAAGTTCAATTTCCTCTTAGGTAAAATAAGGATAACAATAGTACCTGCTTACCAAAGTTGTGAGATCAAATGAAAAGGTAACTGTAAAGTACTTAGCATAGTGCCTGGCACATAGCAAACAGCATGTAAAATGTTTGTTATTGTTGTTATTCTTACTTGACATGAGTCAGCCAGTGCAGATTGAAGTAAATGGCAAACATTCCTTCAAAAAATTATCCCACAAAATTTCTTACCTTCAATCACTCAAAATATCTTACCGTCAAGGAAAGTCTGGTGACCCTAATGGGCCATTTGAGTATTTCATGGTTTATGAGTCCTTTGCATCTTATGCATTTCCATCTTATACTCATATCATGTACTGAGTACCTCTGCAAGATAGGGAAGGCTATTACCCACATTTGGAGGAACCTAGACATGAGTCATATTCAAGCTTTTACTCACAGTTCAACAGAGTTTAACTCTGGAGTGAGAGCATTAACCAGAGAGAAACTGATCCTATTAAAATCAAGTTCCTCTGATTCAACCCAATATGTGAGTCAAAAGTCTTTGGGCCATAGGATACAATGAAACCAGGAAATAGGGATATGGCTCAGTTGCTCCAGTGATATCACCCACCGGAAGAGGCTCTCATGTTTAGATTTAACATTTAAATTAATATTTCCAGGGGCTTTGAATATGACATGAATTGTGTTACCCTATACTCCCTTTTCTGCCATTCTGCCATCATCAGTTATTGAAAGAGAGCTTTAAAAGAATGAGTACCACTTTATATTTCCTCTTGTTTCATGGGTCTCCATGAGAAAAAAAAAAAAGCGCATCCTCTAGTGAGTGACCAATTTGCTAGGGATGAGCTTCTCTGTCCTTAACGAGTTTGGTCCTTGGATAGTAGATAATTCACTTAAATGCTCTCCATACAGAGAGAATCAGCCTGAGATGGTACTCCATCAGCAGAACCTTTGACAACCCCAGATGATCTCTGTAACATTAGCAGGCATCATAGCAAGGATTTTCAATCAGAACTTCATAATAGAGAGGATGTTTTCTGAAACTTTCTTCTCCTTGCTATCCCTCCCTAATACCCAGTTCTGCTTTCTGTACTGTTTTTTACATCTTCAGAGTACAATATAAGGTCTACTTTTGATACTGCTCCCTGTTTGCATAAAGGTCATTTTGTCTCTCCATTCTAAATGAGTTCTAAGTACTGTCTTTCTACTGAGCAGGCCTAAGTGACACAGGCCAAGGTAATGAACCCTTTTAAGATAAATCAAATTTCAAAAACAAGTTCTGATAAAGAATCTATGGGTGGCATGAAGCTATAATTGAGAACTAAAACTCACTTCAGCCTCCCAGAGCTGAATATTGAAAAATGAGTTTTACTTTCAAGAAAACCTTCAAAATATAAAATGTTATGAACTGTTCTGAACAAATTGTTTGGCAATTGTCAAATTGAGAATTACTTTGATCTGCTTGCTCTCAGATGTATTTCTTTTTGCCACATTAGAGAAACACATTCAAAATACATTTCAACAACTAAAATAAGGGGGAGTAAGAGAACAGGCTTATGGAATTCTTTATGTCACCTTATAACCTCTGGTCCTTCATGGCTAAACAGGACCTAATGGACATATATACTATACATATGTCTGGTTGCTGCTTAGTGGTACATTATATAAAAAGGGGTGACTCTCCAGTAGATAAGTGGGCAAAGGATACAAATAGGCAATAGGCAAAACTGGCAAACAGTTCAAATGAAGAACTTTAATCAAGTAACAATATCATGAGAGGGAAATGCTCAAAGTCGATGACACTAAGAGAAATGGAGATTTAAAATGTTTCTGATGTTTCACCCCATGCTTATCATGGGATGAGATTTAGTCCTGCAAGGAAACTCAGCCTTTTCATTTCACAGATGAGCAAAATGAGGCACAGAAAGGGTAAATGACTTGCCCAAGGTCATAAGGTCACAATTATCACTGAGATGATGGACTAAACGTGAAGAATAAGACATATCATTTTTAGTAATGGGCAATGTTGTTAATTTCTCTTGCTTTATTATACTTGTTTCAAGAAAGAACTAAGGGGGGGAGGAGCCAAGATGGCGGAAAGGAAGCAGTAACCTCGCTGAGCTCCTCGGTCACTAAGGCTCAAAGGGTGAATCTGAGTGGAAACTGGAGTGACGGAGCCCACTGGAAGACAAAGTGTGGCAGAGTCCAGCCCAGGAGGTTGCCCAGTGTGTCCGGACTGGTTGAGCGCAGAGCGTGTGGTGTCTGCACAGCCCAGACCTAAGAGCAGACAAGCAGACTACACCAGAGAGAGCAAAAGCCCCAGCCTGCAGACTTACCGAGGAGGAATCACAGTCATCTATCGGACGGGTAGGATCATTGGAGTCAGGTAGGAGAGCTGGGCCCTCAGTGGAAAGAGCTGCTTCTCTGGCTGCATTCAGCCCCCAGCCTGGAAGTTCAGAAACTGCCTCCCTGTATAATAGGGGGGCTGGAATGGCAAAGTAAATTCTAGCTGCTCCTAACCTCCCATCCCTCCTTCATGAAGCAGAAAACCCAAAGATAAGTCTCCCACCCAGATTGAAATCCCAAGTTAATGGAAATAGCCCCAGGCTTGAGAGTCTCCAAGAAGGGGAGTAACTGAGATAGCCAGGAGTCTGAAGAGAAGAGAGGGTGGGGTCCCAACAAGCCCCACCTCTCCTTACCAACAAAAGCCTACTTATAGCCCAGGGGTATAGAGGCAGAAATCTGAAGTGGTCAGACACACCCATACCTACTCATCTACATCCCTCATTGACTTCCCTGACTTAGCCATAAACTAGCCACCCAGAGGTATTCAAAGTCAAGGATCAGGCCCTAAACTCATAGCCTGAGAAACTAAGAAACAGGAAGTCACAATGGGAAAAAAAGAAGCCAAGAAGGAGAAGGGGAAGGCAAAAAAGTCTATTCGAGCATACTATGCAGGGCAAGAACAACAAAACACACAGGACAATATAGACTCTCTACCCACACCTGAGACCACAGAAGGAAACATGATCTGGTCCCAAGCTCAAATAGCATTCCTGGGGGAGCTTAAGAAAAATTTTAAAGACCAAATCAGGGAGGCAGTGACCAACTTGGAAAAACGTCTCAGTGAAGTAATTGGAGAAAATACCTCCCTAAAAAAAGAACTTCAAAAAATAACTGAAGACCATAATTTGATACAAATTAGAAACAATCAAATTGAAGCCCAGAACTCTATGATGCAACAAGAGTCAATCAAACAAAACAAGATGATCGAAAAATTGCAAGAAAATGTAAAATATCTCACTGGAAAAATAACTGACCTAGAGAACAGATCCAGGAGAGACAACCTAAGAATTATTGGTCTACCAGAAAGCCATGATGAAAAAAGCAGCCTAGACAACATCCTCCAAGAGATTGTCAAAGAAAACTGTCCTGAGGTCCTGGAATCAGAAGATAAAATAACTATCGACAGAATTCACCAGACTCCTCCTGAGAGAGATCCCAAACTGAAAACTCCAAGAAACATAGTAGCCAAATTACAGAATTACAAGATTAAAGAAAAAATTCTACAAGCAGCCAAAAAGAAACAATTCAAATATCGAGGAACTACAGTTAGGATCACACAGGACCTAGCAGCTTCTACATTAAAAGAGCGGAGGGACTGGAATTTGTTATTTCGTAGGGCAAGAGAGCTAGGACTACAACCCGGCAAAACTGGGCATAATCTTCCAGGCAAGGAAATGGTTGTTTAATGAAATAAGGGACTTCCAGATGTTCCTGATGAAAAACCCAGAGCTCAATGGAAAATTTGATCTCCAATTACAAGACTCAAAAAAGACATAAAAAGGTAAACAAGAGAAACACAGACTCGCACATGCATAAGCACACACACCCACACCCACAAACACACGCTCATTACTTGGGATGCAACAAGAGCAAAATGTTCACATCCCTATACGTGGAGCTGATAACTGTCAATATTCAAAATCTTTATGATTATCGTGACCTTCAAAAGGGTTATACTTAGATAGAGGGTGTGGGTATGAATGCACTAACCTGATGTCTAAAAACAAAACAAAACAAAACTATTAAGGGGATCAAAGGTACTGTAATGGGAAAAAGGAAAGGATGAGCTAGAAAAAGGTAAAATATGCCATCTGAAGGGACATTAAAACACACTATAGAAGAGGGGAAAGAAAGAGGGAGAGGAACATCATTTAAACACTATTCTCACTGGTTCTGGTTCAAAGAGGGATCAACTTAAATCAGTGAAGTTTAAGATTCTAATGTTAATAGACACATAAATTCATTAAATAGAGGAAAAGGAGGGAGGGAGAGGAGCAATGTTTGAAATTTACTCTCATTGGTTTGTAATCAAACGGGGAGTAATTCACTCTGATAAGTATAAAAACTTACTTCGTCCTATAGAAAGCAGAAGGGTAAGGGGGGTGAAAAAGAGGAGACTAAAGGGGGGATTAGAAGGGAGGGAAACAGTAATAAGGGGAGAGGGTAGGTTAAGAAGAGGGATCACTGGGTGGGAACACTGAGGGAGGGGGTGGTCAAAAGGGAAAACTCCAAGGAGGGGAAGGGAGAAGGGAGAAACAAAAACATAAACAGGGGAGGGAATAGGATGGAGGGGAAGAGACAGATAGTCATTATTACTGTGAATGTGAATGGGATGAACTCTCCCATAAAACAGAGGCGGATAGCAGAATGGATTAAAAACCATAATCCTACAATATGCTGTCTACAAGAAACACATTTGAAACAAAGGGATACCCACAGGGTAAGGGTAAAAGGTTGGAGTAAAATTTATTATGCCTCAGCTAAAGTAAAAAAAAGCAGGGGTAGCAATTCTTATCTCAGATAAAGCAAAAGCAAAAATAGATCTAATTAAAAGAGATAAGGAAGGAAACTATATCCTACTAAAAGGCACCATCGAGAATGAAGCAATATCACTACTTAATATATATGCACCAAGTGGTATAGCATCTAAATTCCTAGAGGAGAAGTTAAAGGAATTAGAGAAAGAAATAGATAGCAAAACTATACTAGTGGGGGACCTTAATCTTCTCCTCTCTGAACTCGATAAATCTAACCTCAAAATAAACAAGAAAGAGGTTAAGGAGGTGAATAGAATCTTAGAGGGACTAGATATGATGGATCTCTGGAGAAAACTGAATGGGGATAAAAAGGAATTTACTTTCTTCTCAGCAGTGCATGGTACATACTCAAAAATAGACCACATACTAGGACATAAAAACCTCACAATGAAGTGCAGAAAGGCAGAAATATTAAGCTCATCATTCTCAGATCATGATGCAATAAAAATTATATGCAATAAAGGGCCATGGAAAGATAGACTAAAAACTAATTGGAAATTAAACAATTTAATCCTAAAAAATTGGTGGGTCAAACAAGAAATTATAGAAACAATCAATAATTTCATTCAAGAGAATGATAATAATGAAACAACATACCAAAATTTGTGGGATGCACTAAAGGCAGTTCTCAGGGGAAGTTTTATATCCCTGAGTGCATACTTAATTAAAGCAGAGAGAAGGGAGGTCAATGAATTGGACATGCAATTGAAAAAGCTAGAAAAAGAACAAATTGAAAATCCCCAATTAAGTACTAAATTAGAAATATTGAAAACCAAAGGTGAGATTAATAAAATTGAAATTAAGAAAACCATTGAATTAATAAATAAAACTAAGAGCTGGTTTTATGAAAAAATCAACAAAATTGATAGACCCTTAGTCAATATGATAAAAAAAAGAAAGAAGAAAACCAAATTATGAGTATCAAAAATAAAAAGGGTGAATCTACCTCCAATGAAGAGGAAATCAAAAAAATAATGAGGAATTATTTTTCCCAATTGTATGCACATAAATATGACAATCTTAGTGAAATGGATGAATATTTACAAAATCACAAGTTGCCCAGATTAACTGAAGAGGAAGTGAATTACCTAAATAACCCCATCTCAGAAAAAGAAATCAAACAAGCCATCAAAGAACTCCCTAGGAAAAAATCTCCAGGGCCAGATGGGTTTACTAGTGAATTCTATCAAACATTTAAAGAACAATTGATTCCAATACTCTACAAACTATTTGGGAAAATTAGTGAAGAAGGAGTCCTACCAAACTCTTTCTATGACACAAATATGGTACTGATTCCTAAATCAGGAAGAGATAAAACAGAGAAAGAAAATTATAGACCAATTTCCCTCATGAATTTAGATGCAAAAATTCTAAATAAATTATTAGCCAAAAGACTCCAACAACTTATCACAAAAATAATACATCCTGATCATGTAGGATTCATTCCAGGAATGCAAGGATGGTTCAATATTAGGCAAACCATCAGTATAATTGAGCACATCAACAATAAAACTAGCAGAAACCACATGATCATCTCAATAGATGCAGAAAAGGCTTTTGACAAAGTACAACACCCATTCCTACTAAAAACACTAGAAAGTATAGGAATAAATGGAGCCTTCCTCAAAATAGTTGCCAGCATCTATTTAAAACCATTAACAAGTATTATATGCAATGGGGATAAACTAGAAGCCTTTCCAATAAGATCAGGAGTGAAACAAGGGTGTCCACTATCACCCCTCTTATTCAATCTGGTACTAGAAACACTAGCAGTAGCAATTAGAGAAGAAAAAGAAATCAAAGGAATCAAATTAGGTAAAGAAGTGACCAAGCTATCACTCTTCGCAGATGATATGATGATATACTTAGAGAATCCTAGAGAATCAAGTAAAAAACTACTTGAGACATTAAATAAATTTGGCAAAGTTTCAGGATATAAAATAAACCCACATAAATCCTCAGCATTCCTGTACATCTCTAATGAAACTCAACAGCAAGAGATAGAAAGAGAAATCCCATTTAAAGTCACTGTAGACATTATAAAATATTTGGGAATCTACTTGCCAAAACAAACCCAGAATCTATATGATCACAACTACAAAATACTTCTCACACAAATAAAAGCATATCTAAATAGTTGGAAAAATATCAAATGCTCATGGCTGGGTCGAGCTAATATAATAAAAATGACAATTTTACCCAAACTAAACTATATATTTAGTGCCATCCCAATCAATTTACCAAAAAACTACTTTCTAGAGTTAGACAAAATAATAATAAAATTTATTTGGAAAAACAAACGGTCTAGAATATCAAGGGAATTAATGAAAAGAAATGGTAGGGAAGGTGGAGTAGCTATGCCAGATCTTAATCTGTATTATACAGCAGCAGTCATCAAAACTGCTTGGTACTGGCAGAGGTGTAGAGTAGTGGATCAATGGAATAGATTAGGTGCAGGAGACCCAGCAGTTAATGAATATCGCAATCTATTGTTCGATAAACCCAAAGACCCCAGTTTTGGGGATAAGAATGCACTATTTGACAAAAGCTGCTGGGAAAACTGGAATACAGTATGGCAGAAACTGGGCATAGACCATTATCTAACACCATATACCAAAATCAAGTCCAAATGGGTGCATGATCTAGGTGTAAAGGATGATACTGTAAGCAATTTGGGAAAGCAGGGAATAGTTTACCTGACAGATCTGTGGAGAGGGGAAGACTTTAGGACCAAACAAGAATTAGAGAGCATTATAAAATGCAAAATGGATAATTTTGATTACATTTAATTGAAAAGCTTCTGTATAAACAAAGCCAATGTAACCAAGATCAAGAGGGAGTTGGGAAATTGGGAAAGAATTTTTACAACTTGTGTCTCTGATAAAGGACTCATCTCTAAAATTTATAGAGAATTGAGCCAAATCTATATGAATACAAGTGATTCCCCAATTGATAAGTCGTCAAAGGATATGAACAGGAAATTTTCAGAGAAAGAAATTAAAGATATCTATAAGCATATGAAGAAATGCTCTAAATCACTATTAATTAGAAAAATGCAAATCAAAACAACTCTGAGATACCACATCCCTCCAATCAGATTGGCTAAGATGACAAAACAAGAAAATGACAAATGCTGGAGAGGATGTGGACAAATTGGAACACTAATACATTGCTGGTGGAGTTGTGAACTTATCCAACCATTCTGGAGAACAATCTGGAATTATGCCCAAAGGATTATAAATAATTTCATACCCTTTGACCCAGCCATACCACTTCAAGGGTTATATCCCAAAGAGATCATAGAAGTGGGAGGAAGACCCATATGTACAAAAATATTTTTAGCAGCCCTTTTTGTGGTTGCAAAGAATTGGAAACTGAAGGGGTGCCCACCAATTGGGGAATGGCTAAACAAGTTGTGGTATATGAATGTAATGGAATATTATTGTGCTATAAGAAATGAAGAGGTGACGGATTTCATAATTACCTGGAGAGACTTATACAAATTGATGCTGAGCGAGAAGAGTAGAATCAGAAGAAATCTGTATACAATCACAGACACACCAAATCTGTGATGACCAACTATGACAGACTGGACTCTTTTCAGCAATGCAGTGATATAAGTTAATCCCAAAAGACTCAAGAAAGTGAGAAATGCGCCATCCAGAGATATAACTAGAAAGAACTGAACCTGAATCCTGATGGAAGCAAACTAAATGATCTTGTTCTTTTCATTGTTTGGTTTTATCTCTTCCTTACCATCTTCCATCCCACCTAGTACAATACGACTTTGTAATTGGAATAATGTCTAATATGAATGCATTTGCAGATCATATACTGGACTATATGCTGTCGTGTGGGGAGGGGGGAGGGAAGTAAAGGAAATTTGAAAATCAAGGAACTATGGAATTGAGACTTGTTAACTGAAACTAAACTAATAAATTAATTTAAAAAAAAAAGAAAGAACTAAGGAGGGACTTAGTATGTAATGATAGAGATTAAAAAGAGGAAAGAGGGTAATAATGAAACATTTAAAATACCCAAAAGAAGGTGAAAGGAAGTTTTTAAAAGGATATAAAAAGAATATAGAGAAATTGTATTACTACCCTGTTGAATTGAATTAAATTGAATTAAAACTCTAACAGAAATTCACAGTTTCATGTATAATCCTCTTTTCATTCTTCTTTGTATGTTGAAATGTTCATATTTATTGATATTTTATCTTTTGAAAATTAAAATGTCCATGTTTGTTCATAAGTTAAGTTCATAATATAAATGAATTATGAAAAAAAAGAATTCCATAGAAGTCTGGACTTACACCTTATTTGCTAATAAAGGCAGAGCTGTGCACTTGGACAAATGGAAGGAAGGAGTGGCTATTATTACTTTACGGTGCTTAAGGACCAGGAATGCATTACCAAAGATAAGTTCCTGACAGTTACTTCCTTTTCAGTGGGAACCTTTACTACCTGGCTTGCTAAACTATTCTATTCTTCATTCCTTATATTTCAGAAACCAAGTTTCTTTATTATTGGAAGCCAATCAAGAGTAGATAATAGCTTTGACTCAATTCAGGTAAAGCCAGTATTGCATTGATTACAGTATGGAAAGCAGTTTGTTAGAGACAGGATCTTAGCATATTTGACACAATCAGCATCTGATAAGCACCATGGCAACCACTGGGAAACAATGAGGGAAGGGCTGAAGAGCAACTGAGGCCCTGTTTTAAAGGCCTCTTATGACTAATGTGAGTTATAGAATAATAGAAGTCTCCCCCTTCATTGGATATTCCCAAGGTATTCTCTGGGCATGGATCAGATGAGAAGATATCCTCCACAACTCCACTTCTGCATGAACAAAAAGAAGATAATTAACTCAGCTCTGGGAGTCAGATCACTGGTCTTGAGCAGTGACCAGAATAAATGACCACTCTACTGTCTGATATGCACAGTTTGTACTTCCAGTTGCAATCCCATATAAAACAGCAGGCAGTAAGCATGCATACTATTCAGAGCATGCTTTCCTATGTTTTCTTTGTCCTTGGTTAAGCTCTGTTTGACCTTCTTGCACCTATAAGTATAGACATGGGCTGTAGCCAAGTACAGTGTCACAACTCATGTGCACTGTGAAAGGAATCATCTTCTCCCTTGACCTCCAATATATCTGTGTATTGATCATGATAAATATACCTGTTATTCTTACCTTCCTTTAAAAAAATCAGGCTTTGAAAATCAAATCACAAAATCTCAAAATTGAAAACACAACTTATAGACCCTTGAGTCCTTACTGTGACAAAAATATATATAATACAACATACCCAACAATCTGTCTTTACCTGGAGACATTTAGTCACAAAATAGTTCTACTTTAGGAAAGATGCAAGGTTAGGAAATTTTTCTTTACAATAATCCTAAATCTCTCTATTTCATCTTCCCATTTTTCCTAGTTTTGACTTCTAGTGCCAAGTAAAACAAGTTAAATCTCTCTTTAAAATGAGAGCCTTTAAAGTTTTGGAAGGTAAAAATTATATTCTCTCTAACCTTTCCCTTCTCCAGACATAATCCCCAATTCCTTCTATGGAGCAGCTTATGACATGGGCTCCATTTTCTTCAAGATTTTGAATGTCCATTCCTGAACATTGTACATTTTAGTCATGTCCTTCCTAAAATATGACATTTAGAGCTCTGGGTAGAGTCTTTCAGTGTGGATAGAGGAAGTCCATAAGGTTCTTCTCCCTGAAAGTATGGCTCCTTTAATGCAACCTAAGATAACACGGGATATTTTGACTACCAAAGCATATTCTTGATTAATATTAAGCTAGCAGCCCACTAAAACTACTCTTTCTTTTTCTGGCTAACTGCTGTCTATCCATACTTCCCCTATTTTGTAGTTGTGACGTTGATTTTTTTAACTGAAATGTAAGAATTTATATCTTTATGACATTTTATCTTATTAGATTTGGTGCAACATTCTGTCCTATCAAGATCATTTCAGCTCCTAACTCTGTCATCCAACACATGAGTTATCCCTTCTAGCTTTCTATCATCTGCAAACATGATAAATGTGCCATTTATACCTTTACCAAAGTCATTTATAAAAATGTTTAAAAAACTCAAGGTAAATCATATGTCCCTGGGACACTCCATTGGAGACTCCCTCCCTCAATGATAAGGGATGACTTCTCTTTGGATGTAATAATTTAGTCACATCAAAATCCTCTTGTAGGGGCGGAGCCAAGATGGCAGAGTAGAAACAGCTCATCCAAGCCACTCTGCCCCCAGATTCCCCCCAAACTATGTAAAAGGGGAATCTGAACAACTTCTGGAGCCCCAGCACCCACAGAATGACACAGAGAAGCTAACCTCCCACTGAGGACATCCCAGCAGCCCTGCAGGAAGGACCAGCGCAGCAGTCTGGGAGCCGGCAGTGCGCACCATGCAGAGCGCAGGAAGCAGAGCCAAGCAGAGCCCAGGTCCGCATGAGCCGAGGTTTTAGCCCCAGGGCAGCAGGGCCAGCAGCCGGCTGGAGGAACCCCAGAACACCAGCAGCCATGGAGACTCCAGAATTATCAACATAGACATGCCTAGGACAAAGTAAGAGGTTAGTGTCCTATGGACTTTGGGACCTGTATTTGGGGGAATGCATCTGCTCCCTCCCCTGGGGGCTAGAAGCCGCTGAGGAGACACGCCATTTTGTAGTTTTCAGACGCAGCTCGAGCTCCTGGCCTGCAATTAATTGTAGGGAGATCCAGTGATCAGTCTTGGGGGGGTAATCGCTCTTGCTTTAATCTCCCTGGATCTGGATTGTGATCTAGGATGGAGGTCATGGGTGGGTTTACAGCTTGCCAGAAAAGGGAGTTGCCCCCCACACGTTCAGGATGAAAATTCCTCTATCTGGCCTTAAAGCCATAGTGTGGCAACAAGCCCAAAAGTCAGGTAGTCAAGTGGCAACATGCCAAGGCAAAGGAAACAGAAAAATGCAACCCTAGACTCCTATTTTGGGGGCATAGAGCAGGAAAAGGACTGTGAGGTCAGAAGTCCTGCTCCAAAAGCCCCAGGGGAAAACATGAGCGGGTTGCAGGCCATAGAGGACCTTAAGAAGGACTTTAAAAATCAAATAAGAGAAGTGGAGGAAAATTGGAAAGAGAAATGAGAAGGATGCAGGAAAAGTATGAAATGAGGGTCAACAGCCTGACTGAGGAAAACAACACCTTAAAAAATAGACTGACGCAAATGGCAAAGGAGGCCCAAAAGGGCAATGAGGAGAAGAATGCCTTAAAAAGTCGAATTTGCCAGATGGAAAAAGAATCTCAAAAGTTCACTGAGGAGATTCATTCCTTCACAGTTAGACTGGAGCAAATGGAAGCTAATGACTTTATGAGAAATCAAGATGCTGTTAAGCAGATCCAAACAAACGAAAGATTAGAAGGCAATGTGAAATATCTCATGGGAAAAACCACTGACCTGGAAAATAGATCCAGGAGAGACAATTTAAAAATTATTGGACTACCTGAAAGCCATGACCAAAGAAAGAACCTAGAAATCACCCTTCAAGAAATTCTCTAGGAAAATTGCCCTGATGTTTTAGATCCAGAGGGCAAAATAGAGGTTGAAAGAATCCACTGATCACCTCCTGAAAAAGATCCAAAAAAGAAAACTCCCAGAAATATTATAGCCAGGTTCCAGAATCCCCAGATCAAGGAGAAAATACTACAAGCAGCCAGGAAGAAACAATTTCAATATTGTGGAAACACAATCAGAATAGCCCAGGACCTGGCAGCTTCTACACTGAGGGATCGAAGGGCATGGAATATGATATTCCAGAGGGCAAAAGAACTGGGAATGAACCCAAGGGTCACCTACCCAGCAAAACTGAGTATTTTGTTTCAGGGAAAAATATGGTCATTCAGTGGAATAGAGGACTTTCAAGCATTCTTGAGGAAAAAACCAGAATTGAATAGAAAATTTGACATCCAGACACAAGAAGCAAGTGATGCCTGAGAAGGTAATCAGGGAAAAGAAATCAAAAGGAACTTATCAAAGTTGAACTATTTACATTCCTATATGGAAAACAATAACTGTGACTGATGATATCTTTCTCACTATGAAAATAATGGAAGAAGGGTGTGTGGTCACATGAATACATATGTGAATGTGTGTGTATATGGTTACAGTTATATATGGATAGAGGGCATAGGTTGATTGTTAAGGGAGAATACTCAAGGGATGAAATTATGAGGTGAGAGAGGAAAGTGGCAAGAGGAGATGGGGAGAGACAGGGTAGGGTAAACTATTTCATGTAGAAGAAGCAAGGGGAAGTGGTTGCAAGGGAGGGGGAGAATAGGAAGGCAAAAAGGCAAAACCACATTCTCATTGAATTTGGTTCAGGGAGAGAATGACATACATACTAAATGGGATATCTCAACCTACAGCAGAATAGGGGGAAGGGGGATGAGAGGAGGGATGATGGATGGGAGGGCATCCTTGGGGGGAGGGGAGGTTGGAAGTACCCACTATAGAAGAGGGACAGGATCATGTAAGGAATGGACCAGGTGGGGGGTGGGATGAGTGGGAGGGAATTATAAGCAGCCTTGTACAATATATCTACTATGATAATGTTTTGCATAGCTAGACATGTACAACATATACTGAATTACTTATCTCCCCAGAGGGAATGGGTGACAAGGGAGGAAGGAAATGGATCTGAAATTCGAGGTCTTAACATTAAATGTTTCAAATATATATATAAATAAAAATAAAATAAAATAAATCCTCTTGTAATAGCTAGCAAAATGATGACTAGCATTATGTAACACTTTATGATTTGCAAAGCTCATCATGCAGATTATCTCATTTTCTCCTCACAACAATCCTGGGAGGCAGATACTATTATTATGCCCATTTTATAAATGGGAAAACTGAGGCAGGTGACAATTAAGTGACTTGCCCAGCATCACACAGCTAGTATTTGGGACCAGATTTAAGCTCTGACTTCTTAACTCTATGTACATTGAGCCTACTGTAGATTATCAATAAATAGAAATTCATTTCACAAATATTTTCTAGACCAAATTCTCATCCTGAAAGGCAATATACAACCAAATGAAAATGTTAATCTTGAAATGCATTTGCCTGTATCATATATTGAAAAGAAAACAAACTGTGATCAACCTGATGAGGTTATAGGTTGGTGAGCCTTTCTTTGGGAATTTGATTGCTTCTTCCTATGGAGGGTGTGGACATGTCTCCACACATGTGGAAGGTGTATACAGATATTTATAGCTCATTAACAATGAATGATTGATGGAACTGCTGAGCTGAGAACGAAATTAATGTCAGACTCATAGATATGGATCAATTGGTTGATTCACAATATTGAGGTTAATAACTATACCTTTATGCTAGGCCTATGAAAAAGGGGTCATTTACTGAGTTGTACTATATGTCTATATAAGTCTTGATGGTGAACACGGTATTTATCAGAATATCAAGATTTGTCCTCCCAAGAATCCCAAATTTCTTTCTCTTTACATGGGGGGGTGGGGTTTGAACCATTCAGTTATACTATGAATCTTCATGACCCTGGAGGGAAAAGGAGTACCCAAAAAAGGAAGAGGAAAAGTATATTGATCATCTATGGACTAATGGATTCTTTATTTGTTTTAACTTTTTCTTTGGAAAGGTAAAGGTTGTCTTGTACCTAAAATGCATTGTTACCTTACATCTTTATTTTTTTTTATTTTTTATTTTTTGGAGGGCAGTTGGGGTTAAGTAACTTGCCCAAGGTCAAATGGCTAGGTTTGCTTGTTTGTGTGTGTGTGTGTGTGTGTGTGTGTGTGTGTGTGTGTGTGTGTCTGTGTGTCTGTGTGTCTGTGTGTCTGTGTGTCTGTGTGCATTAAGTGTCTGAGGCTGATCCAAACCTGGGTCCTTCTGACTTCAGGGCCAACACTCTACTCACTGCGCCACCTATCTGCCCCTACCTTACATCTTTAAAGACTTCCACATACACTGTATTCTGAAAATTGATAGAGAAAACTCTGAATGGGGGAAAAACAAGTCAAAAATGATGAATTTTGGAGCAACTTCCAATATTTGACCCACCTTATGTAAACTCAGGGCTTATGATGCTAGACCATATCTCATATCTCTATCAACAAGACTAGTAAAAAAAATTGTCAACCTTTTGCTAAAATTTAGGCATATTTTGTGAAGTCATCCACCAATTTACCAATCTAATAATCTGTCAAAAAAAAAAGAAATAATATGAGTCCATTTCTACAGTCATGTCCTTTCTGGAAAGGGAGAATCAATGATGATAACCTTATACAAACAGAAGTTAGACTAGGAAGAGAACTCAGAGATAATACAATTTTTATGCATTAGCTAACTGGGCCCAAATGAGGCACATGAGTTGTAGAAGCTAAAAAGAAACTTAATGGTAGAGCCATGTTAGAGTCTTTACTCTAAACCCATATATTTCCCCCTATAAGATAACAACCTCTTCTTCAGCCCATCTTTCAAGTGATCTGCTTGATTTGGTCCTTTATTCAGAGATCAAGTGTTGAAACTTTCTTTTCTCTTCATAGAATCTTTTTTTTTTTAAAGCAATTGGGGTTAAGTAACTTGCTCAAGGTTACACGGCTAGTCGTTATTTATGCGTGGGTGCTCATTTTCTGAGGCCGGATCTGATCTCGGGTCATCCCAACTCCGAGGCCAGCGCTCTTACTCACTGCGCCACCTAGCCGCCCCCTCTTCATAGAATCTTAATTTTAGAAAAGGGATATCAGAAGCCATCTAATCCATCTTTATCTACACCATGAATCCTGTTTCTAACTTCCCAAAGAAACGATCATCCAACCTCTGTTCAAACACCTTAAGTGATAAGGAATTCACTAATCAGTACAGAAGCCCATTTCATTTGGAGTCAGTTGTAATTTCTGACTGCTTTATTCCATTTTTTAAAGTCTTGTTGGAGAATCTTTATATATTCATCTGGAAAAAAACGTATCTTTTCCTTTCTGTCTCCTCTCAGAACTCCAGCAAAGGTGGGGAAACAGTTTGTTTACTTCTCCATCTCCAGATGAAACAATTACAAGTTACTTGAAAGCAGGGATTGCACCAGGCAGTGATGGGGGCTGTTTTCATTTTAGCATCAGAGATTTAGAGTTGAAAGGGCCCTTAACCCAATATCATATCCATCATATCACTCTGCCTCTCAATTGTACATCATCTCTTCATATTCCCAGCTTAGCACAGTGTTGTACATATGGTAGGTGCTTAATACATATCTTTATCTAAACAGAAGTTCTTTCATATTCAGTTCAGATCTCAGATTCAGATTGTCTCAGATCTCACCTCAAACTGGAATTTTCTCCCTCAATGACAGATGAAACAGGTTAATCTACAGCATTAAGGATTTCAATTCAATAAAGAATTTCCTTTTGGGAAGTATTGTTCAACCTCAGAACATGATTCCGGTTACAGTTTTGTAATTGTTAAACCTGACATTGATTCTTATCTTCCCAGGGCAACCATTAAAAGGGGCTACTACTAGCTGACCTTGCAAAGTAACTTTCAGCTCCAGGAGTCTATGTGAGTTTGAAGAACTTTTGGGTGGTGTACCATAAACCAAAGACTAAGAGCCATTAGGATTGCCCCTGGGCTTCACCCAAGTCTGAGTACATTAAGATTAAGTGCCATGTCTCTGTGGTCTGGCAAATATCACTGGCTCTCTTGCCATTATTTATAGCTTCAGAATGCTTCTAATGTGATTGTCTGTGACAAATGTGTCAATTTCAATGCTCTGTGCATGCAGGCACCTAGCAGAGAGTGTGTGTGCACTGCATTGAATATTAGTGGGCATGAACTCCCTTAGGGACATATTTTGAATGGGGAATTCTGACATCTTGTAACACCTCTACCACCTCAGCTATGCATGAGAGCCAGGTAGCCTTCCACATCTTATTATGAAGAAATGCATTTGGATAGTAATCCTATCAATCATCCGGCTATTCCTCTGCCTAAGAAAAATGAATGCTGATACATTCTCCTTTAAAAAACTCGATTGGTAAAAACAATTTGAGCTTGGCTTATCTCATCCCTCATAACATGAATTATGAGGATACAATTACACACATGAAACAGAGAAAATTTCTCCTTGCTGCTAAGGTCTAGCTGCTCTTGAGTAATGGTCAACCTTTGAAGTTAAACTCTGATGCATTTATTCCATATATCCCTCCATCAGAAGTGATCCCTCCATCATTTGCGAGGTGGTACAGTGGATAGAGCATTGGATAAGGGGTTAGGAAGCCCTGAATTCAAGTCCACATCAAAGCTGTATTGCCCTGGACAATTATATGTCTACCTCAGATTTTTCATCTATAAAATCAGTATGATAGTAGCACCCATGGGTTGCTGTGACACTCAAATAAGATATTTGTAAAACATTTTGCAAATTTTAAACTGCTGTATTAATACTATCTAGGTATTAGCTCTCCTCAAATCTCTCATAGCATTTTGTGTATTCTTCTAAGCATTGATCACGTTCTCATTTGCCTATAAGTTATTTGTGTAATGATCTTTCCTCCCTTACTACTTTGCAACTTACTTCCAGGGAGGCCCATATCATGATCATTGTCATTGTCCTTAACTCCTTCATCCTCCTTTTGTTTCTTGTCTTCCTTATCAGTGATAATTTCCCATTTGTGGGAAATTCTTCCACTGTTCTGAGTAACTTAGCAGAAAAATGTAAGGAGTTGATTGAGGCTCTAAAAATTGTGACTTGCCTGGTATAAGTAACTGTCAGGTTATCCTGAGTCAAAGTCCAGAACTCTAACTCTATCATTCTACTCCACACTGCCTCTCTACCTTGTACACCCTGGGTACTTAATAAATACTTATTTGAATTTGGTTGGGTCTAATTATATTCTTATGTCTCATCTTCTTGGCAGAAAAGTCCAAGTAGTCAGAGATGAAAGATCAGGATGATTCAGCAAAAATGAAGCCATGGCCAATAGCCACAGAAAATTGTCATCAGCTGTGGAGAGAACTGACGATCTTAGCCCTGCAATTAAGGCTGTGAATCCAAGTGTCACATATGATCATTTGTTCTTTGGAAACTTACTCATACTATTTCTTGAATCTACAGCTGCAGTGGGAGGCAACATCATTAATGAGTCTTTGTTCAATCCCTTTTGATGTGGACCTTATCATATGGACTTTTGCACCTCTGGATTTCCATGTCCATAACTAAGACTGACATAGATTTGAGAACCAACCCAGCCACCTACTAGCTGAAAAATCTTGGATTAGTCACAACCCTCCTCTATCTCCATTTCCTTTTCTTTAAAATGGCTATGAAAATGGTATTTCTTATTGTCTACCTCTTCCTAGAACTTTTTAAGCAGCAAATAATGTAATGCTTTTTGAAAGTTTTTTAAAAGAGGAACAATAAAAACTCATATTTCTCAAGTCAGCACTTAAAGCTAATTGAAAATTTTTAGTCATTACATGCTGTCTTGGACTGTGGGGAGAGGAAATATGTGGAAGAAATTTAAAATTTATGGAAGTGAATGTTGAAAACTAAAAAAAATTAATTAATTAAAAAAAAAAGCTTTAGTCACTTCAAGTCAAGATGGCTACCCATTTAAAATAGGAGACAGAACTCTTGAGTTCCTACAAACTTATGCCAACAAAACCCCAATTTACATATAACCAAATAATGATCAAGGAATCCAATTAAAAACAATAGTAAATTAATTCTTCTATTCCAGTAACTCATAAAAATAGGCAGAAGAGGGGCAGCTCCATGGCACAGTGAATAGAGCATTGGACCTGAGGTCAGGAGGACCTGAGTTCAAATCCAGCCTTAGACACAACATTTACTAGCCATGTGACCTTGGGCAAGTCACTTAGCCCCAATTGCCCTGCATTCTCCCCTCCAAAAATGAAAAAAAAAAAATAGGCAGAAGACTATAGGAAAGAAAAAGGAGCCAGTAGCAAATCCAGTGCAGGCAAGTAAGCTAGTGACTTTACAGCAAGACCATAGAGAGACCAGATACCTATGTAATTTGCATTACTGTGAGTCCAAATACAACAAGAGTGGAGAGGTCCCCACCCCCCAAATCCCCAGGTAATCAGAAAGTCCCGGGATAAAAAAAATCCAAGCCTTAGACTAGGAACCATGGGAGCCCTGGAAAGCAGCAGCAAACAGTGAGGTTTGAAAACACTCAAACAAGGTCCAGGTGAGTAACACTCTGTCCTGAGATGCCATAGGTGGTTCTGACAATCCATTCTTCTGAATCTCAAAGCTCTAATAAAGGATGTCTGACAAAAGATGGAGATCAGCACAGGAATACAGAGCAAATAGGGTGAAACTAAGAAAAGCTAACCATTTCACCCAAAAAAGCAACCAGAGATAGAACAGTTCTGGGGACACTATTTTCTTCCAAATTCTCCTACTTACACGCATGCTCCTTCTCTGTTTTCTTTGCTGGATGCTCTTCCAGATCCCACACTGAACTATAGGTGTCCCATAGCCATCTGTCCTAGGCCTCTTCTCCTTCTATAACACTTTGCTTGGTGATCTCATCACTTCCCAGTGATTTATTTACCATTTCTATGCTGAAGATGCTCAACTCTACATATGCTGTCCCAAACTCTCTACTCTTCCCCAATATCACATGTCCTCACACTACTGCCTTTCAGACATCTCAAACTGGATGTCTAGTAGACATCTTAAACTTAATGTATCCAAAACAGAGCTCATTGGTTTTCCCACAAAGCCTTCCCCTCCTCCTATCTTCCCTATTACTATAACGGGCAACACCATCCTCCCAGTCCTTCAGGATCAAACTAAGAGTTATCATGGATTCCTCACTCTTACCCACCACAGTCAAGCTATTGTCAAGGCCTATCAATTTCACCTCCACAAATCTCTCAAATTTGTCCCCTTCTCTCCTCTGATACTGCCACCCCTCTAGTGCAAGTCCTTATCATCTCACACCTGGATTGTTGCAGAAGTCTGCTAGTGGGTCTGCCTGCCTCGAGTCTCTCTGCACTCCAATCTTCTATTCAGCCAATAAAGTGATTTTCCTAAAATACAGGTTTGATAACATTATGCCACTCCTGTTACTCTTCCTATTTCCTACTTACTTCCCATTACCTCGAGGGACAAATACAAAATAT
The DNA here is from genome assembly GCA_011680675.1 of Gymnobelideus leadbeateri. Taxonomy (NCBI): domain Eukaryota; kingdom Metazoa; phylum Chordata; class Mammalia; order Diprotodontia; family Petauridae; genus Gymnobelideus; species Gymnobelideus leadbeateri. The sequence continues at coordinate 80,407 of WOXC01003510.1, forward strand.
TCTGTTTGGCATTCAAAGAACTTCATAATTAAGCCCTGACTTATCTTTGGAGTTTTCTCACACTTTACTCCCTGACACATGATCTTTGATTCAATGATACTAGTGTCCTGGCTAATTCACAAACAAGCCACTCCATCATTCAGCTCTGGACATTTTCTTAAGCTGTCCCCTATACCTGAAATGGTCTCCCTCTTTTTTGCTTAGTATTGACCTCACTGTCTTACTTTTAATCCCAATTAAAATTCCACCTTCTACAGTAAATTTTCTCTAAACCCCTCCTAACTTAAATGACCTCTCTTTATTAATTATCTCCCATTTGTCCTGTATGTAGCTTGCTTTGTATATATTTGTTTGAATATATATATATATATATATATATATATATATATATATATATATATATATATATGTTCTTCTATTAGACTGTAAAATCCTTGAGGTCAAGAACTGTCTTTTACCTCTTTTTCTATCTCAGTATTAAGCAGAATGTCTGGCATTTGTAGGCCAGTAGCAGCTTAATAAATGTTTGTTGATTGAACCTGGCCCTGGTACAAAACTCTGCTTTAGTAAATAAACCTAAAGAGATGAATGAACTAAATAAGAGTCCCAACCAGTATAAAATAATTACAGAACTGGATATTCACCCCAAAAGAGGGAGCAAGTAGCTCTGAAACAACTACAATCAGTGACTCAAAAAAAAGAAAAAATAATTCCCAGAAGTAGTATCTACTACATAATTATATTTTAGAAATAGAGGGGGGGCAGAGAGAATATTGCAAAGCAGAAACAGGGCTTCTGCAGGGTTCTGGCTCCCACCTCCTCCAATTCATGTAAAAGGTGACTCTGAACAAACTTCGGAGTTATAGAAACCAAAAAATGACACAGAGAAGCTAACCTCTTACAGAGGACAGACCAGCAGGAAGTAGCCAGCACTCTGAGAACCAAACCCAGCCTGCTAGAGCCAGAGGTCTTAGCCCCAGGGCAGCCTGACCAGCTGCTGGCTGGAGGGACTTCAGATCACCAGCAGCTGTGGTGGTTTCCAGAATTATCAACCTATAGATGCTAAGGAAAAAGGGAGAGGTCACTGCAGTGTAGACTTTGGGATCAAGTAGTTTGGGGAGTGCATTCAGTCTTTGCCCCTGGGGCAAGAAGTTGCTGAGGCACAGTAGCCATGGAGCCGCTACCATGTGGCAGCTTCAGCTCCTGGCCTAGAGATTGTAGGGGGACCAAGCAACTAGTCTGAGGGGTAATTGCTCTTGCTTTAACCTGCTTGGATCTAGATTGTGGTCTAGGATGGAGGTCGTGGGGTGTGTGACAAGCTTGCCAGAGTGTGTGGAGGCTTCAGAGAGGGCATCCAACTAATACCTTCAGCAGCTGAGAAAACCCCAGCAATTTGTGACAAAGCTCTCCTGTCTGGTGGCAGAGTCCTACTGTGGCAAAAAGCTCAAAAGTAGGGGCGGCTAGGTGGTGCAGTGAGTACAGCATTGGCCCTGCAGTCAGAAGGACCTGAGTTGGGATCTGGCCTCAGACACTTAACGCACAGACAAACGAAAACCTAGCCATGTGACCTTTGGCAAGTTACTTAACCCCAATTGCCCTCCAAAAAGCAAAAAAAAAATAAAAAATAAAAAGCTCAAAATTAAAGAAATTGTTTGGCAACATGAACAAAGGAGGGAAGCAAAGCAAAAAGAGCCACCCAACTTTGCACTCCTTTTTGGGGTCAAAACTGCACCAAAAGCTTCCAAGAAAAATATGAACTGGCTACAGGCCATAGAGGAACTTAAGAAAGATTTTAAAAACCAAATAAGAGAAGTGGAGGGAAAATTTGGAAGAGAAATAAGAATGATGCAAGAAAATTATGAAATGAGACTCAACAACCTGACTGAAGAAAATAACACCTGAAAAAATAGACTAAATCAAATGGCAAAAGAAGCTCAAAAAAACAATGAGAAGAATGCATTAAAAAGCCAAATTTTGCTTCTTGATTACGGGGCGGAGCCAAGATGGCAGAGTAGAAACAGCTCATCCAAGCCACTCTGCCCCCAGATTCCCCCCAAACTATGTAAAAGGGGACTCTGAACAACTTCTGGAGCCCCAGAAGCCACAAAACAACACAGAGAAGCTAACCTCCCGCTGAGGACAGCCCAGCAGCCCTGCAGGAAGGACCAGCTCAGCAGTCTGGGACCTGGCAGCGTGCAACACGCAGAGTGCAGGAAGCAGAGCCAAGCAGAGCCCAGGACCGCATGAGCCGAGGTTTTAGCCCCAGGGTGGCAGGGCCAGCAGCCGGGTGGAGGAACCCCAGAATACCAGCAGCCGTGGAGACTCCAGAATTATCAACATAGACATGCCTAGGACAAAGTAAGAGGTTAGTGTCCTATGGACTTTGGGACCTGTATTTGGGGGAATGCGTCGGCTCCCTCCCCTGGGGGCTAGAAGCCACTGAGGAGACATGCCATTTTGTAGTTTTCAGAGGCAGCTCCCGCTCCTGGCCTGCAATTAATTGTACGGAGATCCAGTGATCAGTCTTGGGGGGTAATTGCTCTTGCTTTAACCTCCCTGGATCTGGATTGTGATCTAGGGTGGAAGCTGTGGGTGGGTTTGCAGCTTGCCAGAAACGGAAGTTGCCACCCCCCCACAGTTCGGGACGAAAATTCCTCTATCTGGCCTTAAAGCCATAGTGTGGCAACAAGCCCAAAAGTCAGGTAATCAAGTGGCAATATGCCAAGGCAAAGGAAACAGAAAAATGCAACCCTAGACTCCTATTTTGGGGGCATAGAGTGGGAAAAGGACTGTGAGGTCAGAAGTCCTGCTCCAAAAGCCCCAGGGGAAAACATGAGCGGGTTGCAGGCCATAGAGGACCTTAAGAAGGACTTTAAAAATCAAATAAGAGAACTGGAGGAAAAATTGGAAAGAGAAATGAGAAGGATGCAGGAAAAGTATGAAATGAGGTCAACAGCCTGACTGAGGAAAACAACACCTTAAAAAATAGACTAACTCAAATGGCAAAGGAGGCCCAAAAGGGCAATGAGGAGAAGAATGCCTTAAAAAGTCGAATTTGCCAGATGGAAAAAGAATCTCAAAAGTTCACTGAGGAGATTCATTCCTTCACAGTTAGACTGGAGCAAATGGAAGCTAATGAGTTTATGAGAAATCAAGATGCTGTTAAGCAGATCCAAACAAATGAAAGATTAGAAGGCAATGTGAAATATCTCATGGGAAAAACCACTGACCTGGAAAATAGATCCAGGAGAGACAATTTAAAAATTATTGGACTACCTGAAAGCCATGATCAAAGAAAGAACCTAGAAATCACCCTTCAAGAAATTCTCAAGGAAAATTGCCTGATGTTTTAGATCCAGAGGGCAAAATAGAGGTTGAAAGAATCCACCAATCACCTCCTGAAAAAGATCCCAAAAAGAAAACTCCCAGTAATATTATAGCCAGGTTCCAGAATCCCCAGATCAAGGAGAAAATACTACAAGCAGCCAGGAAGAAACAATTTCAATATTGTGGAAACACAATCAAAATAGCCCAGGACCTGGCAGCTTCTACACTGAGGGATTGAAGGGCATGGAATATGATATTCCAGAGGGCAAAAGAACTGGGAATGAACCCAAGGGTCACCTACCAGCAAAACTGAGTATTTTGTTTCAGGGGAAAATATGGTCATTCAGTGGAATAGAGGACTTTCAAGCATTCTTGAGGGAAAAAACAGAATTGAATAGAAAATTTGACATCCAGACACAAGAAGCAAGAGATGCCTGAGAAGGTAATCAGGGAAAAGAAATCAAAAGGAACTTATCAAAGCTGAACTATTTACATTCCTATATGGAAAAGCAATAACTGTGACTGATGATATCTTTCTCACTATAAAAATAATGGAAGAAGGGTGTGTGGTCATCTGAATACATATGTGAATGTGTGTGTATATGGTTACAGTTATATATGGATAGAGGGCATAGGTTGAATTTGTTGGGAAGGGAGAATACTTAAGGGATGAAATTATGAGGTGAGAGAGGAAAGTGGCAAGAGGAGATGGGGAGAGACAGGGTAGGGTAAACTATCTCATGTAGAAGAAGCAAGGGGAAGTGGTTGCAAGGGAGGGGAGAATAGGAAGGCAAAAAAGGCAAAACCACATTCTCATTGAATTTGGTTCAGGGAGAGAATGACATACATACTAAATGGGATATCTCAACCTGCAGCAGAATAGGGGGAAGGGGGATGAGAGGAGGGATGATTGATGGGGGGCATCCTTGGGGGGAGGGGAGGTTGGAAGTACCCACTATAGAAGAGGGACAGGATCATGCAGGGAATGGACCAGGTGGGGGTGGGATGAGTGGGAGGGAATTATAAGCAGCCTTGTACAATATATCTACTATGATAATGTTTTGCATAGCTAGACATGTACAACATATACTGAATTACTTATCTCCCCAGAGGGAATGGGTGACAAGGGAGGAAGGAAATGGATCTGAAATTCAAGGTCTTCACATTAAATGTTTCAAATATATATAAATACTATTATTAATACTGTTTTGCTTATAATTGGGAGATAAGATGTGCAGGCATTGGGACACAAAGATTCACCTTCCTCTAATGGAAAAGTTGAAGGGGGTATGGGAGAAGGTATGGGAAAGAGCAGATTGGAGGAAGCGATATCTAGTGGGACTGCTATTCTGGGAGGTTGGGTAGGGGAATAACGGGGAGAAAATGATTGTAACTCAAAATCTGCCAGAAATGAATGATGTAAAACAGAAGTTAATAAAGCATTTGTTTAAAAAAAAAGCCAAATTTCCCAGATGGAAAAATAATCTCAAAAGCTCACTGAAGAGAATCATTCCTTCAAAATTAGATTGAAGCAAATGGAAGCTAGGGACTTTATGAGAAATCAAGTTACTATTAATCAGATCCAATCAAAAGAAAAAATAGAAGGCAATGTGAAATATTTCATTGGGAAAACCACTGACCTGGAAAATAGATCCAGGAGAGGCATTTTAAAAATTATTGGGTTACCTGAAAGCCATGTTCAAAAAAAGAACCTAGAAATCATCCTTCAAGAAATTCTCAAGGAAAATTTCCCTTATGTTTTAGAACTAGAGGGCAAAATAGAGGTAGAAAGAATCTACTGAGCACCTCCTGAAAAAGATCCCAAAAAGAAAACTCCTAGGAATAGTATAGCCAGGTTCTGGAATTTACAGATCAAGGAGAAAATATTACAAGCAGTAAGGAAGAAACAATTTGAACATTGTGGAAACACAATCAGGATAACACAGGATCTGGCAGCTTCTATACTGAGTAATCAAAGGGCTTGGAATATGATATTCTGGAGGTCAAAGGATCTGGGATTAAAACCAAGAATCACTTACCCAGCAAAACCAGGTATCATGTTTTAGGTGAAAATATGGTCATTCAGTGGAATAGAGAACTTTCAAGCATTCTTGATGTAGAAACTAGAGTTGAAAAGAAAATTTGACATTTAGATACAAGAAGTAAGAGAAGCATGAGAAGGTAAACAGGGAAAAGAAACCATAAGGAATTTACCAAAATTGAACTATTTATATCCCTACATGGAAAAACTATAATTGTAACTTATGAAAATTTTCTCAGCATGAGAATAGTTAAGGAAATAGAAATGTGTGTGTGTGTGTATACTATTATTAACATCATTTTATATATAACTGGGAAATAAGACATACAGGCACTGGGACATAAAGATCCACTGTGTCCTACTGGAAAGTTGGAGGGGGTGTGGGAGAAGATTTGGGGGAGAGCAGATTGGAGGAGGGGATATCCAGTGGGATCTCTATTTTGGGGTATTGGGTAGGGGGAAAAATGGGGAGGAAATTTTTTAATTCAAAATCTTGTGGAAATGAATGGTGTAAACTAGAAGTTAAAGCGTTTGATAAAAAGTAAAATGCTTTGTGAATTTTAAAGAACTAAAAAAAAATTTAAAAAATGAAGAAGGAAAAATTTTAAACTGAATTAGAAGTTTTAGAATAAATAATTGAGTATATTAAATAGCTTAGAAGAAAAAGTGACAAATCTTACCCAGGAAAGGAATGGTCTTTACTAGAAGAGGACAAATTATAATAGATTAAATAAGTGACGACATGAGATATCAAGAAACAATTGAAGAGAATTAAAAGAACAAAAAAGCAGAAGAAAATGGTAGATATCTGATATCACAAACAGTCAAGGAAGATAATTTAAGAATCCCTGGACTGCCTGGAAAAACTGGGAACTATATTTCAAGAAATCATAAATGAAATACACAGATTGATTACAACTAGAGGGCAAAGTAAAGATATAAAGAATCCACCAATTATTTCCTGAAAGAAACAACAACAAAAAAAAAAAGCACAGGAATGTAACAGTCAAAATCCAGAGCTGCCACTCCAAAGAAAAATTTCCATCACAACCTTATATGTCAATCAGTTCAGTGATCTCCTGATTAATAAACAGCCTATGAGTTTCCAATGCTTTGCAAACACAAAAAGTTCTGCAATGAGTGTTTTTGTACATATAGTTCTTTTTCCTTCTTCTTTGATCTCTTTGGAATACAGACATATTGGTGGTATTGCTAAGTCAGAGTATTTCTCCATTTTAAGTGAATTCCTTGTAAATAGCATATTGGTGAATTCTATTCTAATACATTTTGCTATCTGCATCCTTTTTATGTGTCAATCCATACCATTTACATTTACAGTTATGATTACTGTGTATTTCTCTCCATCCCATTTTCTTGTGTTTATGTTTCTCTTTCTCTTTTTATATTGTGTGTCCTCAAAAGTCTGTTTTCCTTTTGAGTACTGCCTGCCTTAATCTGCCCTCTGTTCTATCACTCTCAGTTTTTTTTCTTATTCCATTCTCCTCCTATTTTTCTTTTGGGTTGAATAGATTCCTCTACCCAACTGTGTGAATGTGTGTGTCTGGGGGGGGGGGGTGTAATATGTAGGTAGATATAGATATGGCTATTTCTATCCCTCCATCTCTCTCTCTCCCTTCCCTCTTTGAACCAATCCTGATGAGGCTGTGATTCAAATGTTGCCCACAATCCTCCCATTTTCCCCTCCACTATGAAAGCTCTTCTTTATGTGTCTTTTTTATACGAAAAAATTTCCCCATTCTTCCTCTCCCTTCCCTATTCCTCCAGTGCATTCCTCTTCCTCATCCCTTATTTTTTTTAAATCATCCCAACATAATGACTCACATGTGTGCCCTCTGTAAATGTATACACCTTTTAACTGCTTTAATAATTATAAAGTTCTTAGGAATTAAGTGTATCACCTTCCCACATTAAAATGTAAAAAGTTTACTTATTGAGTACCTTTTTTGTTTTTCTTTTGTGTTTACCTTTTTATGATTCTCTTGAGTTTCCTGTTTATATTTCAAATTTTATATTTATCTCTGGTATATTCATCAGAAATGCTTGATATTCCTCTATTTTATTAAGTATTCATTTTCCTTCTGAACTATAATATTCAGTTTTTCTGGGCAGATTACTCTTGGTTCTAATCTTAGCTCCTTTGCCTTCCAGAATAGCATATTCCGAGCCCTCTACTCCTTTAACATGGTAGGTACTAAATCTTGTGTGATCCCATAGTCCCTGATGTATATAAAATAGCCAGTAAGAAGACAAAGATTGTGTGTATATGCTATGGAAAAATCAGAATGAGAATAGAAAATGTTCAACTTAAATAAATGGTTTGGTTACAATTTGTATGTATGAAACTTATTAGTTCATTTATTTAACAGATATCTATTAAGGAAGTAGGCTAGGTACAATATGAACCAACCAACCAATTTAATCAATCTAATAAATCCACTGGTCAGTTTGATGAAAAAAATAATTATATGAAAGCACTTTTTTGAATTATTCAGTACATTAACTGAATATATCTATGATGGGCTAAGTTGGCTAGCTGATTTAGTCAAAATGAGGTCACAATTATGGAATTTAATTAACCTTATTCTCTCCCATAACTATTGGAATAGTTTTTTTTTCCTCCTCTGGATTATAGCCTTATATTAATAGATACAGAAATAATGAGGAGCAATTCTTCCAATCCTGTGATAGTACTCATTCTTTCTATGATTTTTCAAAAATCAGTGACAGTGGTTCAGCATTCACAAACAGTACCAAAAGATACAGTTCACCTGAGTGGGATGATAGAAATTCATCAATGGAAGTTGGTTGCCTATTTCTTTACTTACCTTGAGCATCAATGCCCTCTTAGTCATTTTTGGACAATCATTCCTAATTTAAAGGTTCCTATCCTTTTCCAAGAAAAAAAATGAAAATGAAATAAGAATTGAGCAGCTCTCTCTCTCTCTTGTCAGTTGTTATAATCCAACTCATCCCATTCAAGTGTCCTAGGCCTTCTTTGCTTGTCCATTCTCTCTCTCTCTCTCTCTCTCTCTCTCTCTCTCTCTCTCTCTCTCTCTCTCTCTCTCATTTGTGTGTATGTAAATCTATATCTATCTAAACACAAAACCTCTTTTTGTTGATCTTACCTTTCTTTACTAGCTTCAGACCAATCCAGAACTTCAACATTTCTGATAGTATTTTTATAGGACTATGCTGAACACTAATATTAATTTTCTGTTAACTGGCATGTTAATACATTCATTATGCCTACACTCCAGTCTCCAGATAATTTACATTTTTCATCCTTGGTATATACATATCCTTTTTTTGTCTTCAGAATTCTACTCTTCAGTATCTTTTCTGGGCTGGCTTCCCTTAAAGCATTCTACTTTATATTACCTTTTTTCCCTCTGAACTCTTCACAGAACCTAGGATGCATGTCAAACTATGCATAGATTGTCTTTTCTCTATGATAAACTCTAGGATGGAGTTTTCACCTCCCTTCTACCATGGTTGCCACATTTTACACTATAGTAACAAATTTCTCTCTATGTGTGAGAATTAGATCTAGACTAGGATACTTCTTCTCCACCTTTGGACATATGGAATTTTCATTAGGACAAGTAAATAATTCATTAGTTCTGTTTTTGGCAAGAGAGAACTCCAATAATGCATCTAGATAAGTCCCCTATCACTACTATATCATGTCTCTGTACCAGGCTTGTGATCCATTTCCCAAATAAATACATTCTCTATTTTTAAAATGGTTTCTAGTACACTCCAATGAAAAATCACTTCTCATTCTCCTTTTTTACCTTTACTCAAATGCTTTGAATCATGCTTTCTCCCTCAAGTTTTTGCATTTTTTCATAGAAGTTTCCTGTCAATATAAAATGCTAGCCACTCCCTTTTAGCTCTCATTTTTCCTTTTGATATAGTATACTTATCCAAAGCCATGGCTAGTCATAAGTTTCATCCCAAATCTGTATGAGGCCTATGAAATCAAATTTCCATCCTTGGGTTAAGAACTGAAGTTGCTATTGTTTATGGTCTAAACTTTGGTCATTTGTTTATAAACATTTGAGGTTTTATTAGTTTTATAAACATTTGAGGTTTTATTAGTTTTTCCTTGGATTTCTACAACTGAAAGTTTCTGATAATCTTGTCTGCTATTCTTCTTTACAATTATTCTCTATAGTATCTAATTTGGGTTACAAAAAGGTAGTTTTTCTCTATTTCTGTATAGCAGTCTTGCTGATCAGGCAGGGTCAATATGATGAAAAGCTCCTCATTATTGACCAGTGTTGAGGTAAGATCCTCTATTTCCAACTATTTGGAATGAATCATGTGTCAGTGACCTTGAATATGTAATATTTTTTCTTATCTAGATCATGGCAGGGTCCCCAAATGGGCATCAAGACAAAGAACAGCCTCCTCTATAAAACTGAGGAATCCTGGTCCAATGAACATCGAGTTACAACGTTAGATGACTCAAGGATTTTTAAGACTGACAGATATTTCCCCAAAATCAGAGATGACTTAAAAACAGTGTCACCTTGTTGAAAATTTACATGTGAGAGTTAACCTTTGTTGTTGTGGCTTCACCTTCAGCAAAATATCCTGGCTCTCACCTCAGGCCTGATTCTGGTCTTTCACAGTGAATCTGTAATACCTGGAAGACAGCCCCAGACATTCATCTCCACTTTGCATCTGCTGCTCTGCCTGATTTCAGTTCCACCATATAGCTAATTCAAACCTAGATTGACACCACCTATTTCAGCCTCCTCCTTCCTCTGATTGGAGGGCTGGAGGGTATAATACCAAACTTTTCCCAATGCTTTCCTTTATAGAGGGCATAAATGACTCTCAGCTTATTCTACTTTCTAATGATCTCCCTGATTTCAGCTACACAGAGCAAGATACTCCCATGACAGGTGCCCGCTGATGTTCCTTCTCACTCACCCCCAACTTTTCTGTCTTCTTTTGCTTCATCCCTTCCTATAGATTATAAGGGAACAGGTGTGACTATTTTTCTAATAATTGTATCCTCAGCACTTAGCACAGTGGGTAGCATATAATGGGAGTTTAATAAATGTTTATTATATTGGATTATATCTCAAAAACATCATCTATCCATTAAAAAGGGACACAGGAATAAGAGTGAATATGGAATAATCAATATTTATCTTTGTCGATAGTAAAGAAACAAACAAATCTGATTCCACTAATATCTAAATATATATTTTAAGCATAAAATTTCAACATATACTTATCATTATTTGGATATAGTATTCATTTTCATATGTAAATGCATGAAGAACAAAATGTGTTTTGATGATATTAGGTTTAGAAAATATTATAGAGTGTTGAAGTGAAAGATAAGAAATCTAAATATCATACTGGTAACAATTAGATATTAAAAGACCCACAGGAAATCCCTTTGTATGCTGTATAAATTCTCTATAAAAGTCTTATGGACACATATGGTCAAAATTTAGACAAAATGAGAAGGAGTGGATGTGTTGTAGTCTAGACCAGCAGAGGATATACACATGACTATTAAATCAGATTAATAACTAAAGTTACCAAAGCTACCAATGAAAATGTTTTAGGCCTAATCTAAATAATGACATAGTGTGTCAAATCCAAGCAACATGTTTTGGGCCAATGTGACACAACTTGTTTCATAATAAGGACATTATAAGAGTAGAGAAAGAATGTTTTTGATATATTCAGGTATCATAGCTTAGAAAAGATCTGATAAAGGGACATGTGAAATTAGTGAGAAATCACTGCAAGATTTGGAAACTAGCGACAAAAAAAGAAGTATGGAATAGTTTAAAACTAAGTGACATGAAGAAATAAGTGATTAAACTTTTTAAATTGGGGTACTTACTGTAAAATAAATAATTCATATAATTGCAGAGAGCAAAGTTTTGCTCAAATACATAGAAAATATCTTTTAATGTACATGTGTGTTAATTTGATTTTAATGAAGACAGCTCCAGACTCTGTATGTGTATGTGTGTGTGTTTGTGAGTATAAGCTTTTCTTTTAGATGGAAATCAATGAAACACAAGAAAAAGAATTCACTGTCAGAGCCTCCATCAATACTGTAACTAGTATAGCACCAGAATTCAGAGTGATGGGCTTTCTTACTTCCTCCTCAGAAGGTCAATTACTCTTCCAGGCAATTGTCATTCTTGTATCTCCCCTAAAAACATTTTGAAGTCCACTCTGTCAATTTAGTGAAAGCATCACCCAAGCCAACACCAGAATCAAAATAAAAATGCTATGGGGTCCCTCTCTTGAGGCCTCATTTTTTTCCTTTACTAGAATCACATGGAGGAATAAGGATTTAGAATACCCTTTGTCTGAATATGATTGAGTGACTGAACCAAAGGTCAGACTGGCACTGCCTTCTATCGCTCCTATCCCTTTCTCTAGTCCTGTAAATAAACACTGTCCATAACTCTATTTTTGCCCCAAATGAAAATATTCCTAGTTATCCTTCTTACATTAGCATATAGAAAGTGACTATTCATATCAACTACAAATAAGAGATATTTTAATTATCCAAAGGAGAGGATCAAGTAGGACCCATTAGTACATCATCAATTATTTTATTATGACACGATTAGTATCTAATTTTGTGCAGTGGATGATAAACAACAAGTTTTCAATGTAGACCAGTGATAGTTTGTAGGCTAACTAAAAATAAAGTTAATAATTAATGAATTGTTTGTGTAATGTGAGGGTACATGGTAAAAGCAAGGCTAAATAGTTGACTTAATTTTAAATTAAAAACATAATCTAGATCAAATCTTGGGGCATCATTTGAAATAATTTTGATCACTTCCTTCTAGCACTCCATGTTTTGACATAGTTCACAACTAGCCTACAAACTTCTATAAACCTGCACGCGTGTGCACACACACACAAACACACACACACAGACGCACACCATAGACTGATAGTCATAGGCAAAGATAAGGATATATACACATATACAGAAATAGAGACATAGACACAAATCTAGATATAGCTACAGTTATGTAGATATAAACATGGGTACCAGGATATAGAAAAAGAGATATAAGTATAGATAGAAACACAGACATTGAGGCAATAGGCATATAAAAGTTGCAGCATATTACTCACAAAGACTTCATTATGTTTTAGAATTATTAGTCTTTCAAAAATTAGTCATGGCTTGCTGATTGTAGGGGGAACAAGCAACCAGTCTGAGGGGTAATTGCTCTTGCTTTAACCTGCTTGGATCTGGATTGCTGTCTAGGGTGGAGGTCCTGGGGTGCGTAAACAGCTTGCGAGAGCATGTTGAGGCTTCAGAGAGGGCACCTAACTAACAGCTCGAGCAACTGGGAAAACCCAAGTGATTTGGGACAAAGTTCTCCCTCTGGTAGCAGAATCCTACTGTGGCAAAAAGCTCAAAAGTCAAGTAATTGAGTGGCAACATGAGCAAGCAAAGGAAGCAAGCCAAGCACAGAAATCTGACTTTGGACTCCTTTTGGGGGGACACAAAGGATCAAAGCATGGACCAGGAAGAAGACAGTGTAGTCAGAACTCCTGCACCAAAAATTTCCAAGAAAAATATGAATTGGTTATAGGCCATAGAGGACCTTAAGAAGGATTTTGAAAACCAAATAAGAGAAATGGAGGAAAAATTGGGAAGAGAAATGAGAATGATGCAAGAAAGTCATGAAAAGAGAGTCAACAAACTGACTGAAGAAAATAACACCTTAAAAAATAGACTAACTCAAATGTCAAAAGAGGCTCAAAAAGCCAATGAGGAGAAGAATGCCTTAAAAAGCTAAATTTACCAGATGGAAAAAAGAATCTCAAAAAGTTACCAAGGAAAATCATTCCTTCAGAATTAGATTGGAGCAAATGGAAGCTAGTGACTTTATCAAGATACTATTAAACAGATCCAAACAAATGAAAAAATAGAAGGCAATGTGAAATATCTCATTGGGAAAACCACTGGCACTTGGAAAATAGATCCAGGAGAAATAATTTAAAAATTATTGGACTACCTCAAAGCCATGATCAGAAAATGAACCTAGAAATTGTTCTTCAAGAAATTCTCAAGGAAAATTGGCCTGATGTTTTAGAACCAGAGGACAAAATAGAGGTTGAAAGAATCCACAAATCACCTCCTAAAAAAGATCGCCAAAAGAAAACTCCTAGGAATATTATAGCCAGGTTACAGAGTTCCCAGATCAAGGAGAAAATATTCCAGCCAGGAAGAAGCAATTTGAATATTGTGGAAACACAATCAGGATATCACAGGATCTGGCAGCTTCTACACTGAGGGGTTCAAGGGCTTGGAATATAATATTATGGAGATCAGAGGAGCTGGGATTAAAACCAAGAATTGCCTACCCAGCAAAACAGAATATCAAGTTTCAGGGGAAAATATGGTCATTCAGTGGAATAGAGGACTTTCAAGCATTCTTGATGAAAAACCAGAGTTGAATAGAAAATTTGACATTCAGATACAAGAAGCAAGAAAAGCATGAGAAGATAAATAGGGAAAAGAAATCATAAGGAACTTATCAAAGTTGAACTATGTCTATTCCTACATGGAAAAACAATCATTGTAACTTATGAAACTTCTTGGTATGAGAATAGTTGAAGGGAATAGAAATGGATATATGTGTGTGTCTGTGTGTGTCCATACATATGTCTATATAGGAGGGTATGGGTGTGTGAATACAAAAGTGAGAGTGTGTGTGTATGTGTGCAGGTATACATAGACAGAGGGCACAGGACCAATTTAATAGGAAGGGATGATACTTAAAAGATGAAATTAAGAGGTGAGAGAGGAATATAATGAGAGGAGGTGGGGAGAGACAGAATGGGGTAACTTATCTCATAAAGAAGAGGCAAGGGAAAATGGTTACAATGGAGGGGAAGAACAGGAAGGTAAAAGGGAATGGGTCAACCTTATTTTCATTGAATTTGGCTTAGGGAGGAAATGACATATGCACTAAATAGGGTATCTCACCCTACAGGAGAGTAGTGGGGAAGGGAATGAGGGGTGATGATAGAGGGGAGGGCAGACTGGGGGGAGAGGAAGTTGGAAATACCCACTTTTGAAAAGGGACAGGATCAAAATACAGAATAGAACAAGTGGGAGGTGTGATAGGATGGAGGGAAATATAGTCAATCTTTTACAATATATACACTATGGAAATGTTTTGCATAGTTACACATGTACAACCTATATTGAATTGCTTATCTTCCCTGTAAGGGTAGGTGAAGAGGGAGAAAGGCAATGAATCTGGAATTCAAAGCTTTAAAATCAAATGTTTAAATATAAATATATATTCTATTATTAATATTATTTTACATGTAACCTGGAAATAAGATTTATACCCACTTGGGCACAGAGATCCACCATGCCCTACTGGAAAACTGGAGGAGGAATGGGGGAAGATAAGGGAGAGAGCAGATTGGAGGAGGGGATATCCAGTGGGATCACTATTTTGGGGTACTGAGTAGGGGTAAAACAGGGATAAAATTTGTAACTCAAAATCTTGCAGAAATGAATGATGTAAACTAGAAATTAATAAAGCATGTGATAAAGGAAAATATTTTCTAAATAATTTCTACCTGGTATTTATATAGCACTTCAAATTTGACAATACAGTTAGCATATGTTATCATTTTATGTAATTTGATGCCCACAACAACCCATAAGATTATGAGGTCAGTAACTGTCCTTTGCATATTTTTATATCTCAAGTACTTCCCTTTTTTTCATTTTTTAAGAAAGATATTCAGTTTTATTCAGATGATAATTTCAAAGACAAAAAAAGATCTATATACTTTATTCATTAATTTATTTTATTCCAGAAAGGAACTGCACATCAAAAGCTGTGTTACAAACTCATATTCACAAAAGGAAGTGAATATAAAAAAATCAACAGTTATTAATATTCAAAGGTACGATGGGATTGCTTTAGATTCATACATAAAATGTCTTCTGTTTGAAAACAAAAAAGACATTGCTTCTTAATAGGTTTATTGGTTGATTGATTAAACCCTGAAATGTAGGTGGTTTTATTAACCCCATTTTATAGATGAAGAAACTAAAGTTGAAAGATAAAAAGTGACCTATGAAGGGTTGTACACTTAATAACTATCTAAGACAGGATTTGAACACAATTCTTCCTGATTCCAAGTCCAGCACTTCATTTAGTGTTCTGCCTAGATACTTCTAAATATAAACAGAAAAGATAATTCTAAATATAAACAGAAAAATAGAGCAGTCATGGTGGTAAGAGTAAGACATAACAGATGTACAACCTGAATACTACACTGGTGCATAATACATATTACATAATACATAATAAAGAACTAGAGGAAAGAGTCCAATTCATTGTACAGGGATTATTTGGGGATTATTGGGGATCTGGTGGGAGGATATGGTTAATAGTCACACAGACTGATGTGTGGCTGAATTACTTAGTTGTTATCATAGCCATTGTAGTATTCAAGTATAGCAATGTTAGGATTTACCATTGGGATCTCCCTTGGATTTCTTGCATTGATTCAGCTTTTGTCACATACCAGAAAAATGAATATAAAATTACAGCTGCAGATTAACCAACCATTTCAGCTATCCTGGTAGGTAGCTGAAAGATCTTTTTATTGATGTGGTTGAAATACTAGTTTGAAATATTTATTGTAGCTCTTTTTGTTGTGGAAAAGAATTGGAAATTGAGGGGATGACCATTAGTTGGAGAATGGCTGAACAAGATGTGGTATATGAATGGGATAGAATATTATTGCTCCATAAGAAATGGTGAGCAGATGGACTTCAGGCAAACATGAAAAGACTTGTATTAATTGATGTTTAGTGAACTGAGCAGAAGGAAGAGAACACTGTACACAGTAACAATATCATATGATGACTGACTCTGTAAGACTTTGCTTTTCTAAGTAATACAGTGATCTAAGGCAGTTCCAAAAGACTCATGATGAAAAATGCTATCCACATGTAATGGTAATGGGATTTGAATATCTCCCATTCCCCTTGTAGTGGGGATGTAGCAGGAAGGGGTGGGGCAGGAAGGAGCCAGAGCCAAGTAGGAGTTGGAACCAAGCAGGAACTGTGCTGCAGCCAGCACAGTGACTGGAGGAAGCAGGAATGCCAGCAGACAGAGCACAATGCCAAAACTTCTACTAAGGACTCCTGCTGAGGACGGGAACTACAGGGAGGGTGGGGTGAGACAGAGGGGGAGTTGGAGCTACTGGGAGCAGGCTGCATGGAGGCTGAGCAGTTACCGTGAGTGAGGAGAAGAGAATCTTTGCCTGAGGTAGCCTGTTTTGTTTTGAAGGCTTGAGAATGTAGGTGTTGACTGCATTAACTATGTGTGTCAACTTCGTGGCCACTGTGATGGCTTTGACTTTTTGCTTTTGGGACTCAGTTTTCTGGTATTTGAATAAAGGTTCTAGCTATGTCCTCCATGTAGAGAACCTATTACATTTTGTGATTAATAACTATATCAACATACTTATAGTCACCATAGGCATTGTGAATACTGCATTGTTGTTACACCACATCCAGAGAAAGAGCTATGGAGCCTGAATGCAGATGAAAGCATCCTATTGTCTCATTCTTTTGTTGTTGATTTTCTTTCTCATGGTTTTCTGTTCTGATACTTCTTTCACAATATTACTAATTTGGAAATATGGTTAATATAATCAGACATGTATAGCCTATATCAGATTGCATACCATCTTGGGGATAGGTAGGGGGCAATTTAGAACACAAACTCTTATAAAAGCAAATGTTGAAAACAAAAAATAAATAATTTTTTTTAAGAAAAAGAGAAGAAAGGGGGGCAATTTAGAACTCAAACCCTTATAAAAGCAAATGTTGAAAACAAAAAATAAATAAATAAATCTGTTGTTGTTGTTGTTTTTAAAGAAAAGAAAAGTTTGATTAGGCTATAATCACAGGAGTAAAAGTTTTGGCTCATTATGTTAATTACAAAACAAATAATGAAGAAGGACTCTGAATCTCACCTTTTGTGAACTACTCTGTAATGATAGATTCCTTAAAAAATAATAGTATGTACCAAGATATATTTATTATTATAGATATATTTGTATTTTATCTACATATCCATCTATATTTCTATCAACATTTGTACCTATATTGTTATCTATATCAACATAAGCTTTCATCCTCAGGTCAGCTCACTTTCAAAATCTGGATCTTGCCTAAATAAGACCAACCTAAGAGGAAGGATGGTATAATAGAAAGATCACAGGACTGGAACTTAAAAGAAATGTTTTGTCCTTTGAGTTGGGCCCAAATAATTCTCCCAAATACTTTAGAATACCTGTAGCTGTATTTTTGGGAATGTTTTTAAAAGTTCAAATACCTGTCTCTGTTTTCAATTTGTGATAGTTTCAGAGAACAGAATTAGGGAGTAGGTATATCTTAGGGGGAAGAGCATTAGATGAGGTTGTATATTACTATAACTCATTTCTTTTCCTTTATTCCTTTTTTGCAGGACTGGAAACTGGAGAATGAAGACACTGGGGGCATACACCACCATCTACATACCTTAAATTGAAGTAGAAACTTTCATGAGTGGAGTGAGATTTAAACTGAATATGAGGTCTGGGTTATATAATTTCAGCTCCTAGTATTTTTTTCATACTCCACTTTTTGCTTCCTGTGCTCTGCGCGTTGCACACTGCCAGCTCCCAGACCGCTGCACTGGTCCTTCCTGCAGGGCTGCTGGGCTGTCCTCAGCGGGAGGTTAGCTTCTCTGTGTCATTCTGTGGGTGCTGGGGCTCCAGAAGTTGTTTAGAGTCCCCTTTTACATAGTTTGGGGGAAATCTGGGGGCAGAGTGGCTTGGATGAGCTGTTTCTATTCCGCCATCTTGGCTCCACCCCCCATACTCCACTTTTTTACATTATTAGTGTCTTATTAAATCTAGATTCTCTAACTTCTCTCCCCCACAAGCTGCCGACCACTCCATCATCTTCTTTCTCATTTCCTTCCTCCCTACTCTCTTGTACCATGAGATACCCTATTTAGTGTGGATGTCATTCCCTTCTTATGCTAAATTCAATGAGAGTAAGGTTGACCCATTCCTTTTTGCCCTCCTGTTCTTCCCCTCCATTATAACAGGTTTCCCTTACCTCTTCTATATAAGATAATTTGCCCCATTCTATCTCTCCCTATCTCCTCTTAGTATATTCCCCTCTCATCTCTTAATTTCACTTTTTAAGTACCATCCCTTCCTATTAAATTAGTCCTGTGCCCACTATCTATGTATAACTGTACACATATATATATATACACATGCTCACATATGTATTCATATGCCCACATGCCCTCCTATAGAGATATATGTGTGTATACGTATATATATGTATATATATATGTAAGTATGTATATATATGTAAGTATGTGTGTATATATATATATGTAAGTATGTATATATACACACATTTATATTCCCTTCAATATTCTCATACTGAGAAAAGTTTCATCATTTTCCCATGTAGGAATGTACATAATTCAACTTTGATTAAGTTGCTTATGATTTCTTTTCCCTGTTTATCTTCTCATGCTTCCCTTGCTTCTTGTATCTGAATGTCAAATTTTCTATTCAACTCTGGTTTTTCATCAAGAATGCTTGGAAGTCCTCTATTCCACTGAATGACCATATTTTCCCCTGAAACTTGATATTCTGTTTTGCTGGGTAGGCAATTCTTGGTTTTAATCCCAGCTCCTCTGATCTCCATAATATTATATTCCAAGCCCTTGAACCCCTCAGTGTAGAAGCTGCCAGATCCTGTGATATCCTGATTGTGTTTCCACAATATTCAAATTGCTTCTTCCTGGCTGCTTGTAATATTTTCTCCTTGATCTGGGAACTCTGTAACCTGGCTATAATATTCCTAGGAGTTTTCTTTTGGCGATCTTTTTTAGGAGGTGATTTGTGGATTCTTTCAACCTCTATTTTGTCCTCTGGTTCTAAAACATCAGGCCAATTTTCCTTGAGAATTTCTTGAAGAACAATTTCTAGGTTCATTTTCTGATCATGGCTTTGAGGTAGTCCAATAATTTTTAAATTATTTCTCCTGGATCTATTTTCCAAGTGCCAGTGGTTTTCCCAATGAGATATTTCACATTGCCTTCTATTTTTTCATTTGTTTGGATCTGTTTAATAGTATCTTGATAAAGTCACTAGCTTCCATTTGCTCCAATCTAATTCTGAAGGAATGATTCTCTTCAGTGAGCTTTTGAGATTCTTTTTCCATCTGGAAAATTCAGCTTTTTAAGGCATTCTTCTCCTCATTGGCTTTTTGAGCCTCTTTTGACATTTGAGTTAGTCTATTTTTAAGGTGTTATTTTCTTCAATCAGGTTGTTGCCTTTCTTTTCATGATTTTCTTGCATCATTCTCATTTCTCTTCCCAATTTTTCCTCCACTTCTCTTACTTGGTTTTCATGCTTAAGGTCCTCTATGGCCTGTAACCAATTCATATTTTTCTTGGAAGCTTTTGTACAGGAGTTCTGATTTCACTGTCTTCTTCCTGGTCCATGCTTTGATCCTTTGTGTCCCCAAAATAGGAATCTAAAGTTAGATTGCTCTGCTTGTTTTGCTTCCTTTGCTTGCTCATGTTGCCCCTCAATTACTAACTTTTGAGCTTTTTGCCACAGTAGAACTCTGCTTTCAGAGAGCATAGCTTTGCCCAAAATTGCTGGGGTTTTTACAGCTGCTGGACTATTAGTTAGGTGCCCTCTCTGAAGTCTCCACAAGCTCTGGAACACTGATCACACACCCCAGGACCTCTATCCTAGATAGCATTCCAGATCCAAGCAGGTTAAAGCAAGAGCAATTACCTCTCAGACTGGTTGCTTGGTCCCTTTACAATCTGAAAGCCAGTAGTTCTGAAGCAGGCATATGGATGTGGCCACCACACCTCAGCCTCTTCTCTGTCTGGGGCCAGAGGCCATACCATACTCCAGGACTCCCTATTCCCAAAGTCTACACTGAACTCTCACTTTGTCTTTGGCATTTACGGGTTGATAATTCTGGAAACCACCATAGCTGCTGGTGATCTACTCTCCCAAATTCCCTCTAGCTGAAGCTATTCGGGCCACCCTGAGTCTAAAACCTCAGGCTCATGGGGGGATGGGCTCTGCTTCCAGTGGACTGCAATGGATCCTTCCTGTCCACCTGCCAGGCTGTCTTCCTTGGGAGATTTGTTTCTTTCTGTCTCTTTGTGGATTCTGTAGCCCTAAAGTTTGTTTAGAGTCATTTTTTTTTTGCCTTTTGGAGGGCAATTGGGGTTAAGTAACTTGCCCAAGGTCACATGGCTAGGTTTTTGTTTGTTTGTTTGTTTGTGTGTGTGTTTAGTGTCTGAGGCCTGATCCGAACCCAGGTCCCTCTGACTCCAGGGCCGACACTCTACTCACTGCGCCACCTAGCTGCCCCAAGAGTCATTTTTTATAGATATTTGAGGTGGTTATGGGAGGAGTGCAAGGAGTTTTCCTGCTTCTTTGCCACCATCTTGTCTCTGCTCCCCCATCTCCTGGGGGTTTCTTTATATATGAATTCCCTCTACCAGTGCAATCATACATCTAAATTCCTATCCTTAGGAGCAAAGTGGTCCAAGTTAATAGGCTTCAGGTAATCCCCACTTCTCTAAACTCATGGGCAGAAATGCCTAGAATTTTAACAGAAATACATAACTCTAAATTCCTTCACAGGTAAATGCCCTTTAAAGAAGTGAATACTTCGAGAAAAAGCAGCAGCATCCCTTATTAAATTCTATTTTTGAGGAGGCAAAACCAAGATAGCAAAGAAAAGTCAGGAAGTTGCCTGAGCCCTACCCAGTTTCCCTCAAAACAACTTTAAATAAAGTCAAATGAATTCTAAAGTGACAGAACACACAAACAGACTGGGTGAAACAATTTTGAAAAGCCAAGATAAACTAGAGGGACAACAGGAAATATTTCTCTCATTTGGATAAAAGGGAAGCTCAGCCCAGTGCAGGCAGTGTCCAAGCAAGCCAGTGGGAGGCTCCCAGCCCCAGCAAAGATCAACAAACCTGGCTCAGCAGGTCAGGAGCACAGAGGTCCAGATAAAAAGGCCTCCATCCCCAGCTTAGCAGATGAACTATTAGTACCATAACCCCCAGCACAACAAGTATGATTAGAACAGATGACCCCAGCACAGTGAGTGAACTGCCAGCTCCAGAGCCCATGGCACAACAGATGAGCCACCAGCTTGAAGCCTCAGCAAAGAAAACTAGTGACCAGGCACTTGCACCTGGTGCAAGAATGTTGGGACTTTGCTCCCTGTACCCAAGAAGCAGAGCTCAACTTTAAAAGTCATGAAGTAGGCTTGAAAATAAGCAAAAAAAAACACCAAACAAACAAAAAACCCTGTCCACAGAAAACAACTATGGCAACTTGGAAGATCAAAACACAAACTCAAAAGAGGACAATAGCTTTCCACCGGCTCTGCCATATTCCAGTGAATTTCCAAAATGACGAACACAAAAGGAAAAAGGAGAGGATCATGATACATGTTTTCTAGGCCCTTTCAAAAACATGGTGTTGTCCCTTTGGCTACATATATGCAAATATACAAGAAAGGTGATATTGTAGATATCAAGGGTATGGGCACAGTTCAGCAAGGAATGCCCCACAAATGCCCCATGGCAAGACTGGACAGGTCTATAATGTTACTCAGCATGCTGTAGGCATTGTTGTAAACAAACAGGTTAACAGAAAGATTCTAGCAAAAAGAATGAATGTGTGTATTGAACATATTAAGCATTGCAAGAGCAGAGATAGCTTCCTAAAGTGGGTAAAGGAAAATGATCAGAAGAAGAAGGAAGCCAAAGAAAAAGGCATTTGGCTTCAACTGAAATGCCAGCCTGGTCCACCCAGAGAAGCACCCTTTGTAAGAACCAATGGCAAGGAACCTGAGTTGTTGGAACCAATCCCCTATGAATTCATGGCATCAGTGACTAAAAAAAAAGAACAATAAAATATCTTGGATTATTAAAAAAAAAAAGAAGAGAATAACAATGTCAAACACATACATGGGAAGTATACAGAGAGAAATATGAATTAGTCTCAAGCCCCAAAATCCTCCTGGAAGAGCTCAAAAATGATTTGTAAAGTAAAATAGGAGAGGCAGAAGAAAAATTAGGAAATTAATTGAGAGTGATACAAGAGGATTATGAAAGAAAAGTTAACAGCTTGGAAAAAGAAAATAATTCCTTAAAAATAGACTTGGCCAAATGGAAAAGGAGGTACAAAAATCCACTGAAGAAAAGAACACCTTAAAATGTAGAGTTGAACAAGTGGAAAAGGGGTACAGAAGCTCATTGAAGAAAATAATTCCTTAAAAATTAGAATTTGCAATTGGAAACTAATGACTCTATGAGATATCAAGAATCGAACAAAATCAGAAGAAAAAATAGAATAAAATGTAAAATATCTTACTGGAAAAACAACTGACTTGGAAAATAAATCCAGGAGAGATAATTTAAGAAGTATTATCCTACCTGAAAGCCATTATAAAAAAATTTTTTTAAGTATCCAGGACAGCATCTTTCAAGAAATTATCAAGGAAAACTGCCCTGATAACCTAGAACATGAAGGTTAAATAAAAATTGGGGAAAAAATCCCCCAATCATCTCCTAAAAGATCCCAAAATGAAAACTCCTGGGAATAGTACAACCAAATTCTAGAACTCACAACTCAAGGAGAAAATACTGCAAATAGCCAGAAAGAAATCATTCAAATATCAAGGAGTTAGGCCTACACAGAATTTAGCAACTTCTAAATTAAAGCACTACTGGATTTGGTATATGATATTCCAGAAGGCAAAGGAACTTGAATTTCACCCAAAATTCCATTACTCAGCAAACTTGAGCTTAATCTTTTTTTTTGGGGGGGGGGGGTTGACATTCAATGAAATAGATGACTTTCATACTTTCCTGATGAAAAGAATAGAGCTGAACAGAAAATTCGATTTTCAAACATAAGACTCAAGAGAAGCATAAAAACATAAACATGAAAGGCAAACCATAAGGAATCCAATACGTTTAAACTGTTTACATTTCTACATGGGAAATTATCTTTGTTATTCTTGAGGACTGTATCTCTAGTAGGGAGGTTAGAAGGAGTGAGTATACAAAGACAAAGTGTATGGGTATAAGTTGACTTCAATGAGATGATATTAAAAAAAACTAAGGGTTATAAAAAGGATTTCACTGGGAGAAGAAAGAAGAAGAGGCAAAATAGGGTAAATTATATCTTATTAAGGGATAGGGAGGGAAGACCTATTATAATAGAAGGAAAGAATAGAGTGAGGTGAGCATTGTATGAACCTTATTCTCACTGGATTTGACTCAAAGAAGGAATAACATACACACTCAGTTGAGTATAAAAATCTATTTTATTCTATAGGGAAGTAGGAAGGGAGAGTGACAGGAAAAGGGGGGACTGATAGAAGTGAGAGAAGATTGAGGAAGGTGGTGGTCAGAAGCAAAACACTGCTGGGGAGGGACAGGGTGAAAGGAGAGAGATAAAAGTATAAGCAGGGGAAATAGGATGGAAAGACATATGCAGCTAGCAATAATAACTATGAATCTGAATGCAATGAACTGTCATATAACAAAAGTGGATAGCAGAGTGGATTAAAAAAACAGAATCCAGGGGCCAGAGCCAAGATGGTGGCATCAAAGTAGGAAAACTCCATGCACTCCCCCAATAACGAACTCAAATACCTATAAAACATGACTCTAAACAAACTTTAGAGCTATAGAGCCCACAAAGTGACAGAGAGAAACAAATCTCCTGCTGAAGGCAGCCCGGTGGGCTGACAGAAAGTGTCTATCACAGCATGCTGAGAGGAGAGCCCAGCCCTGTAAGAGCCCACAGTTTTAGCCCCAGTGTGGCCCCTGACCAGCAATTGCTGGAGTAGACCTCAGGAGAGTGGATCACCCTCAGCTGTGGGAGTTTCCAGAAATATCAACCCCAAAATGCCAAAGACAAAGCAAAAGGTGAGTAAAGAACTCTGTAGGAACCGGGGGAGGGTAAGGACAGAGGTACAGTCTGGCCTCTATCCCTAGAGGGAGAAGTAACAGAGGCATGGCAGCCCTGCAGCCACCTCCATAGGGCTGCTTCAGAGCTCCTGGCCTGCAGATTGTAGGGGGGCCAAGCAACCATTCAGAGGGTAATCCCTCTTGCTTTAACCTGCCTGGATCTGGATCACTGTCTTGGGTGGAGGTCCTGGGATGTGTGACCAGGTGCCAGAGCTTCTGGCAGCTTGAAAGAGGGCACCCGACTAATACCTCCAGCAGTTGCAAAAACCCCAGCAATTTTGGACAAAGCTCTCGTCTCTGGAAGCAGAGTTCTCCCATGGCAAAGAGCTCAAAAGTCAAATAATTGAGTGACAACATGAGCAAATAAAGGAAGCAAAGCAAGCACAGCAATCCAACTTTAGATTCCTTTTGGGGGGACAAAAAGGATCAAAGCATGGAATGGAAGACAACAAAGTGAGAATTCCTGCACCAAAAGCTTCCAAAAAATATGAAATTGTTATAGGCCATGGAGGAGCTTAAGAAGCATTTTTAAAATCAAGTAAGAGAAGTGGAGGAAAAATTGGGAAGAGAAATGAGAATGATGCAAGAAAATCATGAAAAGAGAGTAAACAACCTGACTGAAGAAAATAACACCTTAAAAAATAGATTAACTCAAATGGAAAAAGAGGCCCAAAAAGCCAATGAGGAAAAGAATGCCTTAAAAAGCTCAATTTGCAAGATGGAAAAAGAACTTCAAAAGCTCACTGAAGAGAATAATTCCCTCAGAATTAGATGGGAGCAAATGGAAGCTAGTCACTTTATGAGAAACCAAGATACTAATAAAAAGATCCAAACAAATGAAAAAATAGAATGCAACTTGAAATATCTCATTGGAAAAACCACTGACCTGGGAAATAGATCCATGAGAGATAATTTAAAAATTATTGGACTACCTGAAAGTCATGATAAAAAAAGAACCTAAAAATCATCCTTCAAGAAATTCTCAAGGAAAAGTGCCCTGCTATTTTAGAACCAGAGGACAAAATAGAAATTGAAAGAATTTACTGATAACCTCTTGAAAAAGATCCCAAAAAGAAAACTCCTAGGAATATTATAGTCAGGTTCCAGAATTCCCAGATCAGGGAGAAAATATTACAAGCAGCCAAGAGGAAACAATTTGAATATTTTGTCAACACAATTAGGATAACACATGATCTAGCAGCTTCTACAATGAGGGATCAAAGGGCTTGGAATATGATATTCCAGAGGTCAAAGGAGCTGGGATTAAAACCACAAATCACCTACCCAGCAAAACTGAATATCATGTTTCAGGGTCATTCAGTGGAATGGAGGACTTTCAAGCATTCTTGATGAAAAAACCAGAGTTGAATAGAAAATTTGATATTCAGATACAAGAAGCAAAAGAAGCATAAGAAGGTAAACAGGAAAAAGAAATCATAAGGAGCTTATCAGAGTTGAACTATTTATATGGCAAATGATAATAGTAACTTATGAAACTTTTCTCAGTATGAGAATAGTTGAAGGGAATACAAATGTATACATATATACATACATATATATGTCTATATAGGAGAGTATATGGGTGTATGAATACATATGTGAGTCTGTGCATATATGTGTACAGGTATACATAGACAGAGGGCACAGAATCAATTGAACAGGAAGGGATGTTATTTAACAGGTGAAATTGAGAGGTGAGAGAGGAATTTAATGAGAGGAGATGGGGAGAGACAGAATGGGTTAAATTATCTCATATAGAAGAGGCAAGGGAAATCTGTTACAATGGAGGAGAAGGACAGGAAGGCAAAAGGGAATGTGTCAGCCTTATTCTCATTGAATTTGGCTTAGAGAGGGAATGACATACATACTAAATAGGATATCTCACCCTCCAGGAGACTAGTGGGGAAGAGGATGAGAGGGGGGGATGATGGAGGGGAGACCAGGTTGGAATCGAGGGAAGTTAAAAGCACACACTTTTGAAAAGGGACAGGGTCAAAGTAGAGAATAGAACAAGTGAGGGTGGGATAGGAGGGAGGGAAATATAGTCTGTCTTTCACAATATATCCACTATGGAAATGTTTTGCATAACACATGTACAACCTATATTGAATTGCTTATTGAATTACCCACAGTAAGGGTGGGTGACAAGTGAGGAAGGGAAAGAATCTGGAATTCAACGTTTTCAAATCAAATGTTTTTAAATTTTAAATTTGATTAAATATTATTCTTGCAACTTGGAATTAAGATATATAGGCAATGGGGTATGGAGATCCATCTTTCCCTACCACAAAGTTGGAGGGGGGATGGGGAAGGATATAGGATAGAGCAGATTGGGGGAGGGATTATACAGTGAGATCACTGTTTTGGGGTGGTAGGTAGCAGGAAAATGGGGAGAAATTTTGTAACTCAATATCTTGTGGAAATGAATGATGTAAACTAAAATAAACAGAAAATTTAATTTAAAAAATAAATACCATAAAAAAGGTGAGAAATTTCAGGTCAGCCACAGAACAGAATAATAAAGCAGGAGTTACTGAGCTCAGCAACCTCAGGCAGTATGATTTCCTCAACTTCAGGCTCAACCAGTAGCTCTATTGAACTTCCAAGACCAGCCTCAGTCATAATGGTGACTGAGTATAGTCATCATAAGTACAGGTTGTTAATGCTCAAAGCCTTGGATGCCATAAAGAACAGAAAAAAGGTGTTTGTCAATTCCATTTGTACACTTGCATATTATATTTGTATATAAAGTAAGATATTAATAGATTAGGTAGACTAATAGATAAAGTATTTTCTAAGTTCTAGCTAGTCTGTTAACCCATGGAGTTGGAATATAAAATGGCTAAAGGTTTTTCCTAGTCTTCAAAGAATCTCCTATCATTAAAGACCTAAGTATACAATAAATGTATCTACAGAGTCAAGGATATGAGGAAGTTAATAGTCAATAAATGTTTATTTAGCATTTGTATGTACCAAGCAGTGTGCTAAACACTAGGGATACAAATAGGAAAAAGAAACATGATCCCTGCCCTCAAGGAACTTATACTCTAATTGAGGAAACTCACACAAAAGAAAGTTGAAAAGGGGAAATGGTGAGGGGATAGAAGGGAAAGGGAAGATACACTGGAGATTCATGGGAGTCCAAAATGAGTGCAACTGGGTAGGAAATAACATGTCTGTCCTTGAAGATCATCCTTAAATGGATGTTTAAGATTTCACTATTTCATTTTTTTTTCAAGAAGAGGTGGCTTTATTGGATTGGGGTGTGCCAGCCCACCAGCTGTGCCTGCTCACTGGGGGCTGCCCTCGAGCCCCGACCACCACTGCCTCTTCTGCAGCCTGGCTTTGGGGCCACTGCTCCCCAACAGGGGTGGGCAGTTTGGCCTTTTTCACCAGGGGTGTGGCTGGGGAGGCAGCGTACAGTTGCTTTTCCTCTTTTTTGGCCTCTCAGAGGCTGGTGCTGGGCTCCCTGAGGCTCCATTCACCACAGCCTGGGGCCCTGGGGCCTGGGTCTGGCTCAGGGTTGGACCAGGGGTCCCCAAGGGTGGCCATGGGCCTGCTGTGGTACCATTCACCCCGGGACCGAGTGGCATTTGATGCGGCTTCGGTCTCTTCTTCCTCTTCCTCTTCCCCACACCCTCTGTGGTGGTGGTAGCTGTAGAGGGGCTCTCCTTGCCACCCTCCTGGCATCTCTTATGCTTCTTGGTCTCGGGGAGGAAGCCCTTCTTCCGCTTGCGTCTCCCCCACTCCTCAGGGGCCGCAGCAGGGTCCTTGTTCTGAGAGGCCCTGACTTTGTCCTCCTTGGGGCGCTGGATGCCCAGAAGCTTCAGGGCCTGCCAGGTGAAGTCGGAGAGACGGCCTGTGGTGCCCATGGTCACTGCCACAGGGTCTGAAGCACGTCCAGGGGAGCCTCCAGGCTCATGGGCAGCTTCTCCTCTTTCACAGTCTTGATGAGGAAGATGAGGAGCTCCAGGGCCTTGAACAGCTTAAGGCAGGCGCTTTTGTTCATGGCCTTGCCACCATTATCAGACTCTTGGTGGTCTTCCTGACATTGTCTCTAATCAGCTCCTGCCAGGCCGGGCCCTCCGGGGACTGCCTCAGCCTCCCAAATCTGCAGGTCCTTTAGGAGCATCAAGCAAGCCTGGGCCTGGTGGTAAGGCCAGGCTCTGGTGGTGACGAACAGGAGAATGACAGGCACTAGCGGCTGACAGATCATCGGATGGTGGGTGAAGAGGTCCACAAACATGGCGGCCATGAAAGGGTTGTTCCGCTTGCACAGGAAGCTGGTCAGCGCTTTGGTGTACAGCTGTGTCGCCCGGGGCAGGCAGGTCAAGGCAGCTGGAGCCCTCCACTTGGGGTGTGGGGGGAGACCTGACTTTCCGATGCTTCTTTGGGGACAGGGCAGCTGCCACCTCGGCAGTGTTCCCTTTCAGGACGCAGAGCAAGTAGAGGGAGGCGCTGAAGTGGTAGAGGGCCACTGCAGAGTCTGCCTGGTGGCTGGCCCACTGCACCAGCCACTCCAGCATGGCATGGACGACCTCAGCCCGGCCCGCCATGCTGTGACAGTACTGCTTGGCCCGGCACAGCTGGTTCATGAAGATGTCCACAGTCTTGCGAAGGAAATCCTGTGTAGTCGCGGCTCATGCTATGCTCGATGACTGCCAGCAGGGGCTCTATCAGCTCCAGGACCAGCGGGTTCTCAGACTGCTTGGTCAGAAACCTCTCCACCAGGTCTAGAACCTTGATCTTGAAGTCACAGGGAAGGCTCTTCTCCTTCTGCACCTTGTCCTTCTTCTGCTTCTTGGCCTGCGCTCGAAGCTTCTGCTCCGCAAACAGCCTGGCGAGGTGAGGGTGTCCAGTGCCATCATGGCATCGTCATCCGGCTCCTCACCGCTGCTATCGCCGTCAGCATCCAGAGCCTTCCCAGCCTGAAGCCCGTTCATCAGCTGCTGCCGGAAGCCGCTGTCCACTTCCTCGTCGCCGGCCTTGTCTGAGTCTTCATCCTTGCTCCCCTGGCTGTCATCTGGGTCACCTTCATCCTCCTCACTCTCATCTTCCCTGGCCGTGACTGGCCTCTTCCTCTGGCCCGGCTCCTCCGTGACTACCACCACCCCATCCTCCTCCTGATCTGGGTCCAGCACATCCAGAATTAGCTGCAAGCCCCACCAGTTTAGGTGTGGGAAGACACAAGTGAACATGCTGCGGGAGACCTGGCGCATGAGGCGGCTGGGCTGGGCCAGCAATGCCAGCAGGATTTCTACCATCACTTCCACCCAGTGGGGCTCCTCTGCACCAGCTGCTGCCTTCTTGGCCTTCTTGTCCAGAGCTTTCTCGATGCATCTTTCTAAGTCACTCAACAGGTCAATACATTCACCAGGAGCCTTGAAAAGGTGGATGCCCACCAGGAGCAGGAGCTGCTGGAAGGTTGTGATCTTTGCCCCACGGCTGTCCTTGACACCCTGCTGCAGGTAATCCACAGACTGCAACATCTGATCCCAGGCGGCCTTCTCCTACACAATGAAGGGCTTCATGGGCCAGACGTTTTTACTGTGGGATAGCAAAAGGGCCGCATACTGCACCAGATGCTGGTTCCAGAGCTGGATATCTGCCATGACACCGTGGCTGGCTTTCCCTTTGGGCATGTTTGGCACCGTCCTGGGGGCGTCTCCCAGCAAAGGCAGCGAGCTCAGGGTCTGGAGCAAGCTGAAGAAGCCGTTGGTGGAGGCTGCTCTGCTCTCATTGTCCAGCAGCACAGATACCTGCTGCTCAGATTCGGGAATGTCCTTGGAAGGTTTCTTTGTCTCAAAGAATGAATGAAAAAAGCAGAACCTGCCTATGTCCATGACAAAGGCTTCATCCTTCATCACCTGGGAATTCTCCATGATGCTGGTCAGTCTCTGAAGGAGCCACTTTCGCAGGCGAAACACAGACCTCTCCGTCGTCGCCACACACCGATTTCTTCCTCCAATGCATTCTTCTTCTGCGGGCTGGTGCTGAATTCAAGGCATCTTCTGAGGTCGGGCTGTAGGAACATGTCCTGCAGCCAGCCGCTGTAGTGGTGCAGCGCCTCTGGCCGCAGGTACTTCGCCACTGGCCACAGACTGGCCACCACCGGGTAGCCCTGGTTGGTGAGGGAGGAGAAGGCCACCAGCACTGCCAGCTGCTTCTCCGGGTCTGCGCGGCCCTCCAGGAAGGAGCCCACGTACTTCTCCATCTCCAGGGCAAATTTGAACCTTGAGGGGAGCTGAGCCGAGAGTATGTGGTCACCATATTGACGCATCACTTCTCCTCGGAGGACCAAGTGGAGCTGTTCCAGGGACAGCAAGGGCAGGGCGCTGCCCAGCAGGCGGAAGGCCATGTAACTGCCGGGCCCAGAGTGCTCCTTGAGAAGGCCGTCCTCCACCATGGCCTTCCAGAAAAGCTCGAAGGCGCCATCCTGGAAGGCAACATGGATGAGATCCAGCGCCAAGGGGGGCAGCACCTACTCCTTCACAGACGTAGCTGCAATGTTTAAAACTTCTACCAACCTGGGGACGACCTCATTGGTGACCGCAGAAGCCGAGCCTAGCAGCTTCTTAAGCTTCTTGGGCAGCAGGATGCCTGGGAACCTCCGGAGCCCGACCAGGAGGAGCTGAAGCTGCTCAGGGTAGCTGAAGGCCAAAGTGAAATCAGTCTGGAGGGCACCAAACAGGACGGTCTAGAACACAGGCTCTGGGACCTCAGAGAGAACATACACCAGCGTGCAGCGGGGCAGGTCCTGAAGGTGGTTTCAGTGTCGGGCCAGGCTCTGCAGGAGCTGGACGGCTTCCACCAATACCATGTGGTTCTTAACCAGGTGACCTGACTGAAACAAGGCTAAGACCCCGAAGAAGTTCCTGAAGGCCGCAAGAACTTCTTTCTATGTAGGTCGTGCTTCTCTCATATCTTCTCCAAGACGCTACACAGAGGGACATTCTCCAAGCCCTGCAACACCTGGCTCAGAGCCAGGCTGAAGCCGGGCTGCGTGGCCTCGCAGGTGGCTCCCAGGCCCTCGATGAGCCACTTCAGCGCGGAGTGGAGCTCAGCTTCCTGGGGCCGCTCCCGCAGCCGCTCCATCAGCGCCGCCGCAGCCGCCAGCCGCTCATCCTGGGCAGGCTTGGCGATGCCCCAGAACAGGTCCAGAAGTCCGGGCTCTGCTGCAGAAGAGGCGCCGGTGCCTCCAGGGCCGAGTCGGGGGCCTGCTCTTCCCCGCCCCGTGCCGCTACCTCCGCCTCCTCCTTCCTTGTTTACCCGCAGCCTCTACAGGCTCCAGCTCAGCCTCCGCCGCCCTCGATCCCCACGTGCCTTGCGTACCCCAGGTACCCCGCGTGCCCTGCAAGCTCCGAGTCCCCGCCATGTGGCCGCGCGTTCCCACTGTTCCAATTTTTAATTAGAAAGAGAAAGTACTGATGAGGTTGGAGTACTAGGGTTGTTTGAATCTGGCAAGATAATGAAATTTCCCAGTGATTGGGTTTCTGGGGACTTGATAGAGGGATCAAAGTCCAGAATGCATGATAGGGTAGAATGTTCTCTGGTGTTAGTTAAACCAATTAAGTCAAGAAGTGTTTATTAGGTGCTAACTATATGCTAGGCTCTGTGCTAAATTGGGGAATACAAATACAAGTCAAAAGAAAGATAGCCCTTGCCCTTAGGGAACTGGTATTCTAATGGGGAGGGGGAAAGACAACACATAAAAGGCAGATAAAGTAAGTGGGGGATAGAGGAGAAGGTACCCAAGTGGGGATATGGTGGAGATATCCAGAGAATGAGAGAGGGCCAGGAAAGGAGTGAGGGATAACTGTCCTGGGCCCTTTGTTGAAACTGAGGTACTGAGGTTCCAGGAGAAGCTAGCCAATAGAACAAGGTCAAAGGGATATAGGGATCTTTCAAGATGAGAGAGGACATGCAAAGAATGAATAAAAGTCTGGAGAGTCAGAAAGAGGGCCAAGAGAGCTCAAAAGTTTCAAATTTCATCTGTATGGAAATTCCATCTACCAGTATGACTCCAGACAAGGTTTTTCACCTCTCTGGTTGCTGACATATTGTACAGTAAAGGAGTTTTTTAAAAAGTTGGGTTGCATATGTTTTCCAAGAGCCTAAGGTGATAGAATGTAAACGTACCATCTACTGCCTGACAGAGAGTTGATGGACTCAAGGTACAGAAAGAGATGTATATTTTTGGACATATTTAATGTAGGAATTTGTTTTGCTTGAGTATGCATATTTGTTAGAAGGATTGGTTTTTCTTTTTTTTTCTTTTTTTTCAAATGAAGGTGAGATAAAGGGGGACAAAGCAACAACTTTACCAAAAGAGGTTCAATGAAGCATAAAAATAAATTCATAGCAGATAGCAGAAGACCAGAAAAAATCAAACAAGAAGGATAGCTTTGAAAGTTACATATTGAATTAGATACTTAAAAGGAAAAGCAAGCTATATGTACTAGAGCTTCACATTTTCCTGCCATCCTCCTTTTTCTGTTCTTTTTTATAAATGAAATGTCTTATATTTTTATCTTAAGTTTAAAAACTAAACAAACAAATAAAATGACACGGAGTTGGACCAAAAAAACAGAAGGTGTTTACAAGAAACTCATCATTTGAAGCAGTTAGATACACACAGAGTAAAGGTAAAAGGCTGAAGCAGAATATCATATTTTAACTGAAGTTTAAAAAAAACAAAGCAGGGGTAGCAATCATGATGTCAGGCAAAACCAAAGCAAAAAATAGATCTAATTAAAAGAGACAAGGAAAGAACCCACATCTTGCTAAAAGGTATGCAGACAACGAAGTAATATCAATACTAAACATGGATGCACAATTGGTGTAGCATCCAAACCTCTAAAGGAGAAGTTGAATGAGTCACAGGAGGATATAGATAGTAAAAGTATACTAGTGGGGGACCTCAATTTTTCCCCTCTCAGAACTAGATTAAATCTAACCATAAAATAAAGAAGAAAGGAGTTAAGTAAAAGTATATTAAGTAAAAGAAGTTAAGGAGGTGAACAGAACTTTAAAAAAGTTAGAAATGATAGACCTCTGGAGAAAACTGAATAGGGAGAGAAAGGAATATACCCTTTTTTCTCAGAGGTAAATGATACCTACACAAAAAATTGGCAATGTTTTAGGGCATAAAAACCTAACAATTAAATGCAGAAAGACAGAAATGATGTCATAAAAGGCCATAGAAAATAGATTAAAATTAATTGGAAATTAAATAATCTATTCCTAAAGAATGAGTGGGAAAAGAACAAATCATAGAAATAATTAATAATTTCATTGAAAAGAATGACAATAATGAAGCAACATACCAAAATTCACTGCCAAAGCAGTTCTTAGGGGAAATTTTATATTTCTATATGCTTAAATCAATAAAACAGAGAAAGACAGATCAATGAATTAGGCATGCAACTTAAAAATCTAGAAAAGAGCAAATTAAAAATCTCCAATTAAACATCAAATTGGAAATCCTGAAAATTAAAGGAGAGATTAATAAAATTGAAAGGAAAGAAACCATTAAACTAAATAAATGAATAAATAAGCAAATAAATAAAACTAAGACCTGGGTTTATTTAAAAACTTAATAAAATAGTTGATCCTTTGGTTAATTTGGTTTTTAAAAAGAAAGAGGGAAATGAAATTACTAGTATCAAAAATTAGAAGAATGATTTTAAACCATTGAAGAATAATTAATTTTAATCAATTATAAATTATAATGATAATAATTGATAAAACAATAATTAGGAGCTATTTTGCCCAATTGTATGCCAATAAATAAGATTCTTATTCTTCCTAACAAGATTCACTTGTCCTATAATTATATATCATAGGTGAGAATGAGAGTCAGCAGTAGCCTCCCCCCATCTTTCAGATGGACTAAACTAGGTTGAGGGTAACCAACAGATCTCAAGCCCTTTGGTTAAATTAGGGAGATATCTACCTCATACATGTGAAGATTTCCCCTGGTGGAATGGGCAGGTGAAAACAATTTGTTCCTATGACCGCTGCAGCCACTGGCCTGTCATCCTGACTCTTCTCGATACTGGACTTCAATGACTCTGAAAGAGAAAGTAAGACTGACAACTTTGTGCAACTCTGCCTCACTTAAATCCAGCTCACACATAAGGCAAGATATCACCCTGTGATGTCATTGGACCTCTTTTAAAATGAAAGATCAACAACAACAACAACAACAATTCTATATCATATATTCTTTCCTCCTGGCAGACAAACTTGGACACTGAGAAAGAGCATCTGGGCACAGGCCAGAAGAAGAGTAGCAGGAAGGGGAGATCAAGGTCACTATAGGCAAATGATGCCCACCTGCCTTACCATCTTGTCAAAGACTGATCCTGGGTATAATATACTTAAGGTTTCCTAGTCTAAATAAGTAAAGAAAGATACTGGGATCATAGCATCTTGGCCTCATAAGATTTAGATCTGGGGGCAGCTAGGTGGCACAGTGAGTAGAGCGCTGGCCCTGGAGTCAGAAGAACCTGAGTTCGGTTCTGGCCTCAGACACAACACACTCACAAAGCAAAAAAAAAAACTAGCCATGTGACCTTGGGCAAGTTACTTAACCCCAATTGCCCTCCAAAAAACAAAACAACAACAACAACAACAACAAAGATTTAGATCTGAAAGGGAAGTTAGGAATTATTTAGTCTTTATTTTAGAGATAAAGAAACCCTCAAAGACAAAGTAAGATGACTTGTTCAAGGTCATACAAGTTGATAGCAGAGCCAGGGTACCTTATTTTTGGTAATAACTAGGGTTAGCAATTTAGTATAATTTCACAATATAATTATACATTAGCCAAGACTCATATTTCATTAAAGATTTGTCAATTTTGACTTTGTTTTCTTTCTTTAAAAAGAAACCACACATTTTAAAATGTTGTTGATAAATATAACACTTTCAATTATTATGCCCTTAATTAAAATATATCTTATTAATAAATGTCCCTCTTTACCTACTCCTCCACCCCACTCCACTATTCTGAGCAGAAAAGCAGCATGGAATGTTTCAGTCCATTAGCTTCTGAAGGTTTTAGGCCAGTAAAAGTTGGGGTCCAGAATCAGTGTTATTCCTCAACCACAACTGTAAATTAATAGCTCATGAATATGAGACTTATGTTAAGACCTAAATCACAAGAAGAAATTTGCTGAGAGGAGCATTTTTAAGAGAGACCATATTTCAATTCCCATTTCTTCCCAAGGCTAGTACCACCCACAGATCAACATGGCCAGTTGCTAGAGATAATATTTCATGAGAATAAAATGATCATTTGAGTAAGAGCTGGAAAGGGCCTTCTAGTATCTAGCCCAATTTTCTCATAGTAGAAATGAAAACACTAAGGCCCACAGTCACAGTGAGTTACTTAGGAATTGAAACCAGACTCTCTGACTCTAAATCTAATACTCTTCCAACTGTGGCATTTACAAAGGTTTGGGAGACATAATTTTTTATTAATTTAATCATTTTATTAATAAAACCAGCACATTTATTGGTGAAAGAATGGGTATTTGGAAGTCTGTCTTCGACAAAAGACAACTGGAGGAGGGCTCACAGTTTGTATATCCTTTGAAGAATAGTTGTTTCCCAGGGGTGGGAATCAACCCTGACTGGTTAACAATTAATGAAAGAATGAATATTACAATGAAGGACTAGACCTGAACTTTGATTATGTCGTCCTGTTCTAAGTTGCTCCCAGCCTAGGGCAATCTATTCAAAGAATCTATATCCCACCGAAGCCTGAGCTACTACACCTGGGTATAGTCTGAACAAGAAAGTCAGTCT
This sequence comes from Gymnobelideus leadbeateri, assembly GCA_011680675.1. Taxonomy (NCBI): domain Eukaryota; kingdom Metazoa; phylum Chordata; class Mammalia; order Diprotodontia; family Petauridae; genus Gymnobelideus; species Gymnobelideus leadbeateri. The sequence continues at coordinate 116,716 of WOXC01003510.1, forward strand.
AATCACATTATCAACAATGTCCTTCAAGAGACTGAACTTTTAAAAATCAGGACTTTACAAAAAAGGGAGAACTCTGAATTTCCCTAAATCATTACTTATTAATAATCATTTCTCTCATAACTACACCAAAATTTATGTTTACCTAGTATTTAATTGTTAAAATTTAATTTCACCTTCATTAAATGAATGAAATAAAATATGTATTTGCTCACAAATTCCTTTATAAAATCATGAGAAATATACTTCGGAGGAGTAATTATTCCCACTTTATCGATGAAGAAACAACAGCCAAAAGTAATAGATCTAGTTTCTAATGGTGCTAATTTTTTAATACAAATCATCCTGACTCAAAGACCAGTGCTCATTCCATTATATTGTGTTGCAAATCTACAGTCATATAGCATCTTCTTATAAATGCAAGTAAAGAAACTATTCATTCAGAAAACATTACATTTTCCAAGAAAGCCAGTGACTGTAGAGCGGCCTAGGTTAGAATGATCAAATAAATAAGCAGGTATTAAGTATTTACGATCTACTAAGCTCTGTGCAAAGTACTGGGAATACAACTAGAAAAAGGAGACTATTGCTAATGAACTCACAGTCTAATTGAGAGGGAACAGATAGAGGAAAGCTTTGGGGTAGATAGAAAGGCCCAGGATTCCTTAGAAGACATCAACAGGCCAAATATCAGTTCCCCTAAGACTAGAGAGTTTAGCAATAGGGAAAATAGTCAACCATGATAGTTCTCCATTTTCCTAGTATGTCTGCTCTTCTGAGAGGGAGACCTGAGGACAGGAGAAACAACCCCCAAGAGAAATGGAGAAAGGAGACTGAGGGACCTGCTCTGAATTCTCACCTGAAAGGCTGGCAATGGGTGAGGGGTGTCAGTATGCAGGCAGGAAAGGGGGGAATAGGAAGTGGCAATTGGCAAGAAGTTTGAGGAAGAAGAGTATCCCACAGCACTTGAGTCTCCAGGTCCATTTCTGCCTAGACAGTGTCTGGGTGGTTGGGGCAGTGAAAGTGAAAAGGAGCTTCCGGCTTGTAGGTGCTCTTTACAACATCCAAATAGGTTTCAGGAGACATGGGGTGAAAAAGAGGGAAAACACCAACCTCACCCAACCCCTTGTGGCAGAATAGATCCAGAACAGGAAGGGATTTTAGACCATCCCAGAACTCAATTTCTGTGTCTACAAAAGACCTAGATTACTTATGAGGTCCCTTCTAGCTGTAGGTGTATGATCTTGTGACCCATAAATGAATGACTATGGCTAACATGACACCTTAAAACAGTAGTCTCCAATCAATAAAGCAAAATCTGTCCACAAATCCCAAACCCCAAGGCCTTTAAGCCATAGATTACTGTTCTTACTTTTCTCTACCTTCCTCCCCTACCCCTAAACCTCTCTGAAACATTTTGGAAGTCCCAGCAGGGAGGGAAGTTCAGCCAGCAAGATTGTCTCTATTGAGAGCATTTTGGATCATCACTCCTGAGCCTCACTCAGGGAACATCCCACCAACCACTTCCTTCTTAAGGTCTCAAGGAGAAGATATAAATTCTTCTAACTCCAAGCCTGATGTTCTTTCCACTGCATTGCCTTCTGTCACATCATACTGCCTCTCCACCAGGCATCTGATTCGAAACATGGTATGAAGGAGGTTTGCAAAGAATGAGTGGAGTCAAAATGTGATGATTGATCTTGAATTCTGCCATGGTAAAGCTGACAAGTCTCTATTTAATAAGACCAATTTATTGGAGTTAAAGTCAATATATAGCGCCATTGATGTGTTCATTAGAAGTGGAGACCACAGTGCCCCAAAATCAATAAGCAAGTTTTCAGTGCAGGATTCCAAAGAGGTTTTTATTAGAGTAGCTCAACAGTGCAAATCAATAGCCCCATTGCCTCTCTAAATCATTCAGTGTACAGGATTTTATTTCCTCTCACATTAGCCTGCCCTACCTCAATGTTTCATACCAGTCTTAATCAAAAAATTCTTGTTCTGTTTATCTATAACCTGTTTATTGACCCTGATTTTATAGGCATTCCTCAGGAAAGATTGAAATTGAAAACAGTGGGAGGCTGCAAAGTTCGGTCATTTTTATTGAGGTTCTCCTAGTAGGAATCACATGACCAAGTGATTTATATCAGAAGTTACAGGGCAAAGAGAATCATACAATCTGATAGATTTTATAAACACCCCACATGTCTAGGCTTACAAAGGATGCCTTTCTCTACCAATCATTTTTAGTGGGGCTGTTATCATTATTAGGCAAATAAAAATTCACATTCAGATTAGCATGCCAGATTTCAGCTCTAAAATTTTTTATGATCCTGGGAATGAAATTAGAAGCAAAAAAAGGGCCAATCCCCCAATGGAAACAGGATGCTTAAAAGATAAATAAGCAGAGTAATTTTCTAAAGAAGGTTTTGGTAAAAGCATAGAGACCTTGACATTAGAAAAAACAGTTCACAAAAACAGCATGAAATTTACCACAGACACAAGCAAGGTAACAAATTACAGAAGCAGAAACAACAAAAAATAAATACAATTTAGAGGTGGATGTACCAAAGGGAACCCCTCACTTAGAGACAAACTTTTAGATACAATTAATTTATAAGTCAGTTGTTTGGACACTGTAATGAATGTCCCTATTGAAACAATAAAGTAGACCACGAAAGTTTTTTTTAATCCACAATAAAAATGAAAACAGGTTCATATTTTATTTATACATAATAATATTGTTTATACATGCATATACACTGGTGTATATATGTATATAGACCCAGACATGCGAATTCATCGATGTGGGAAACCCCTGGTGCATAAACTCTTTCCATCACTTCAGCCCATTAACCCTATGTAATTTCAAATGTTAGAGAACTGTGTAAGGGTACATTGAGTAGCTGTGACTTGTCCATAAATCATGTATCAGAGTCAGGACTTGAACCCAGATTTTCTTGATGGGGTGCAAGACCATTCCTCCATCCCCTATATTTGTTTCTTTCTCTGTCTCTCTTTGTCTCTTTTCGTCTTTCCCTTCCTCCTTAACTCTTTCCCTCCTTCTACCTTCCTCCTCTTTCTTTCCATTTGTCCCCCAAATCCAATTAAGTAAAGTATGTCTCTCCTAAAATTCTCATTTCTTTCTGAACCCCTTTGAGGTCAGAGATTGCCATTTTTTATTTTTATCTAGTTAGAGGCTAGAAAAGTGCTTTGCACAAAATAGGCCCTTCACTGACATCTGTTGAAATTAATTAAATTAGAATCTGAATTGTGTATGATAACCAGACCATGGAAGCAGAGATCTGGTCATTTATACAGAGCTCACTTGTATTGAAGAACATTAGTAGATATTCTACTGACCTTGGAGCAGCTCAAAATCATAGGATAAGGGGTGGCTAGGTGGCCCAGTGAATAGAACACCGGCCTGGGAGTCAAGAGGACCTGAGTTCAAATCAGCCTCAGACACAACATAAAAACTAGCCTTGTGACCTTGGGCAAGTCACTTAACCCCAATTGCCCTCCAAAAAGCAAAAAAAAAAAAAAATCATAGGATCATAAATCTAGTCCAATTCTCTCGCTTTAAAAACGAGAAAACTGAGGCCAACAGAGGCTAAGTAACTTTACTGATTTCCTAAAGGTAGTAAGTGGCAGTCATTAATTTAATCTCAGGTCTTATGATTCCTGGTTCAGATCTCTCCACTGCACTGGGACTAATATGTTCTGGAAAAAAATGTAGCTCAAATGTTCCTTAAATAGTTATGCCCAGTTTAGTAATAGTTAAAATGTATTAGATACATGTTAACTAAAGCAAGGAAATGTGTAGTCATGTAAATGGGAGACAACTTTTGAAATATAATAAAAATGTGTTTCTTACAAAGAACAACTTGGTATAGTGTCCTTAGAGTCAGATACCTATCTATGACTCCTGACTCCAAAACGTAATAGCTGCCTGATCTTACAAATCATTTAATTTTTTTGAACCTCAGCAGCATTAGCTGTAAAATAATAATTATATGATACATCATCTCCTTTATGGCAGCTAGGTAGCACAGTGGATAGAGTACCAGGCCCTGAGTCAGAAAGACTCTTCTTCCTGAGTTCAAATCTAGGTCTCAGATACAAGCTCTGTGACCCTGAGAAAGCCACTTAACCCTGTTTGCCTCAGTTTCCTCATCTTTTAAACAAACTGGAGAAGGAAATGACAAACCACTCCAGTATCTTTGCCAAAAAACCCCAAATGGGGTCACAAAGAGTAGCAAACTGAAAAATGACTGACTAAACCTCCGTTTTAGGAAAGAATGTGGTGTTGATCAAATGAGATAATGTATTTAAAGCCTTTTGGAAAGTTATGCAAATAATAATTGTTACTTTTATTATTAATATTACCTTGCATACCACATTTTTTCAAATGTATTAGAGCTGACAAAACCCAGTTGACAGCCTGTCCAAAGAGATACACCTACTGTACAGAAAGATATATGGAAGAATTGAGACAACAAACTTCTGGATTTTGAAAGTTGCTGAATTCACAGTACTGGGTTTTAAATATGTGATTTTTTTTAGAAAAATGGCACTATGTGTCATTGTTTAAAAAATTCTGCTATGTTCAGAATATATTTGAAATTGTCTAAAAGGAGCTGAGCCCCTTTAAAAATCAATTGCTATCAGCAGCAGCCAGGTTGACTGACAGTCAGTGCTTCCTGGGTGAAGCCCAGGGGAGCAAACAGTTGCCATTGTGTACTAAATTGACTTGCAAGAGAAAAGTAAGAAGATTCTCCTGTCATGGATTAGCAGCATATGTGGAGCTAAAGGACACATAGGAGACACAAGGTAGAATCAAGGGGGACTCCACCTTTCCTCGTGTTAACTCTTCTTGTTAGGTCCAAGGACGGTTATAAGGAAGAGACTGACAGACACAGAGACAGAAAGAGAGAGAGGGGGAGAGAGACAGACAGACAAGAGACAGAAATTGAGAGACAGAGATAGGGACAAAGAGAGACAGAGAGAGACACAAAGAGAGAGGAACAGGCAGCTGTCATGTCCCTGACTTTAGTTTAGTTTTGAGCTCAAATCAATAGGAGTGAGGCAAAAAAGACTGGGTTTCTCCAACAATTCCAAGAGGGAGAAGAGGCATTGCATAGAGCGGTAAATGCTTTGGTGGAAAAAGCTAGGGCATTTGGAGACCCAAACCTGGGTTGGAGTCCTAGCTCTGACAATTACTAGATGTGTGAACTTGAGCAAATCCCAGAGCAACCAGATGTTAGACCTACTGTAGAATGGTCCTTAGGGCTCATCTAGCCTCTCTCACTTTACAGAGAAGAAAATAGCATTCCTTTAATTTGTTCCATTTGAAAAGTGGAAACAATGACATTCATCCTACCCTCTCTATTGCTCTCTCATGAAGATAATGCCTTACTAACTAACAAGCACTATATGAATATACATAGTTATTTCTGGATTCCTGAAAGCAGTGTCAAAACTGTGGAAAAGGAAGTCCTTCAGGAAGCAATACTCATCAAGAATAGTCCCAGAAAGCTATTTCCTTCCTAAGGGAAGGATGAGGATTGGATTGTGCCTGAAAATGGTATGGTGGCAGAGAAAGGGACTCCTATATTTTCTTTGTCAACATGACAATTATGCTTTAACAATAAACTTGCGTAATGATGTAAATGGATATCAATATATAATTCTATGGTTTGTCCCTATTTACCTCAGTTCCTATGCAAGAACAAAACAAAAGACAAAAGGAGTTCCATGACCTGACTCCTCCCCTGAGACCAATGATAAACTAGCAGATTAAGAAGAAGTCTATACCTTCTCTTGAAACACAGCAGTGTCTCTAAGGCCAGTAGCTGACCAATTTGGAACCCAGCATAAGTGTTTGATTTCAATATTCTTGTAAGTACCTGTGGGAAAAGGCTCATATTCAATAACTTGTTTGCCCTCCAGAAACTGCTTTCTCTATGTATTATTCTATCCTTCTCCCTGCCTTAGCTTGTAATTATGGGTTAAATGAGGCCTCTTTTAAACTGACCTTTGCCCTAAATTGAAGACAGTGAATTATCTTTCTTTCATACTAGGCAGGGGAGTGAGAAGAACAAGGAAGAGAGGAGAAAAATCAGAAGATGCTGAAAATAAATAGACCAGAGAGGCAGGTAGGAAGTAGAAAGCACAGAGTGCTGGACCTATTTTGTTCATTTGAAATTTTGTAATTCTAACTTTCTCTACCTCCTAAAATTTGATGAAAGTTAAATGCCTTTATTTTAATAAAGACCTTGCCCTCAAATGTCTAGATTGATGGGTAACACTGATACTTCTATCACATATGTGTGAGGAATTTAGCTTCTAAATGTAACAGCACAAATCTCAAGGAAACAGCCATACCCTTTCAGGGCAGAACAACTCTCTGAAAACCTATATCCAGTTGGATCAATATACAGTAATTCAACCAACCCAGATAGGATGGATATTTGTCATTCTATGAGTACCCAGCAAGACTTTGTGATCTTATTCAAGTAAATTCAAATCCAATCGTTCTGAATATTCCAGGCAGTTCACGGTGACACAAACCTCAGAAATGGCATGAACAGAATATGATGAAAAAAAATATGATGAAATGTGGACCATGTTAGTCGAGGATGCTCTTTGATTAGTTTCTTCAACTGTAAAATGAGTACAAATATATCTAATCTGCATATCTAGAATCAGAGTCTCATGAAAGGAAGAGAACTCACAGGTAATTTTATGCAAGTCCCAAAAGAATGTCCCATCCAACATCCTGAGAAGTGATTCTCTAGCTATCTTAGAAGCTTATCAGTGATAGAGAAAAATCATCAACTCTTGAGGAATCAGATTCCATTATTGCACAAATTAGATTGCTAGGAAATTTATACTTCTATCAAGCTAAAAGATCTACCTCTCTGAAATTCTCACCCATTGCTAAGAATTATAGAAATTAAAAAAAAAAAAAAACCTTAGAGTACTTGGGAAAAGAGATCATCCAATCCACTGTTTCCTAAATCAGCCCTTTTCTGCTAAACTGCTTTAATTGTTAGGAAGTTTTTCCTTATATCAAGTCTAAATTCACTTCTCTGCAATTTCCCATTGCTCCATATTCTTTCCTTTGAGGACAAGCTGAAAAACTCTAATCATTATTCCATATGACTGCCTTTCATACTTGAAGATGGTGGTCAGGCCTCTCATACATGATACATATAGACTCATGCATACTCATACACATAGGCTCAAGCTTTCTTATTTTCAGACTAAAAATGTATAGTTACTCAAATTGATGCTTCTATAGTGTGCCTCCATTTCATCTAACATCATAGGTGACACAGTGAATAGAGGACTAGACTTAGGATTTAGGAATATCTGAGTTCAAATCAAGCCTCCAACATTTACTAGCTATGTGACCTTGGAAAAGTCATTTAACCTCTATTTACTTCAGTTTCTTCAAATGGGGATAATAACTGAGTACTTACTTTGTAGAGTTGTGAGGCTCAAATGAGGTAATATTTTTAAAGCACTTTGCATAATCCCTAGCATATAATGGGTGCTATACAAATTCTTAATCCCTTTTCCTTCCCTTATTCTTCTGAACATACCAACTAATCAATATCTGTTGTTTGTTTTTCTTGATACAAGGCACTACAAACTGGATATCATATCTTTATGTGATTTGACCAGAATAAAGTACGTACACCAGGATTGTCAATTACTCGGTCTTGATATTACCTATAGATTCTTGTTCAGATATTGATTAGACTAGATGATCACTGAGATCCCTTCAAATTCTAAAATATTTTAACTCTGTGATGCATTACTTTAATGTAGTCTAAGATCTCATAAGCCTTTGGCTGACATAACACAATTTTGACATGTATCACACTTGGATTCTGCGAAGATCCCCAGGTATTGTTAACATTAATGTGTGTGCTGCATGTATGCTGTACCCCCTCACATTATACTAGTGCAGCTCATGGTTTTTTTCCCAAATATAAGACATTTATCCCTAAGAGGTGATACATAAGGTTCAGTTCTACATTTTCATCTATTGTGATATTTCTAGATATAGGTTATAATCTAACATGTTAAACATTCCTCTTAAGTTTCTGTCATAGGCAACTCATAAATTTACCATCTGTGTTGTTATCTGAAACATTGACAAATTCAGCTTCAGAGGGTCAAGCAAAAACCCCTGAGAGCCTGACTCTACTTCTTTCCAAAGTGTCATTGATTCATGAATGAATACTCTTTGAGAAGGGCCATTCAATTAGCAATGATGCTACCTAACTGTACTCTTATCCAGTATATATTGCTCCATTTTATCTACAAAAGATTAGAAACTTTGTCAAATGCTTTAAAATCTAAAGATACTGGATCTCCAGTATGAGCCTGATCTGCCAATGTAGTAATCTTATTCTTAAAACAGAAATGAGGTCAGTGTAATATGAACTCTTCTTGACCAAGTCCTGCTATCTCTTTAGGACTGATTACCACTTCCCTTTCTAAGGTTCACTAACCACCCTAAACCAGAGGGAATTATCCTGAGAATCAAAGTAAAGCACAATTACTTATGGCTGACCAATGACTTTCATTTTTCTTTAATAAAAACCAGAATATTTGTTCTCCCACAATTCTATAGCATCTCTTCCATTATCATCTTTCAAAGATCACTGCCAGTAGCTCTCCACTCACATCTACCACTTGTAGGAATTACAAGATCTTTGGGCATAGATAGACCTAAAATCCTTTCCAATTCTGAGATTCCATGATTTTGTCACCAATCATTGTGTCCATTGTTTGAAACCTGAGGTTATTTTCAATTATTTTCTCTCCCTTGCTTTTCATATCTACTCCATCATGAAGGCCTGTGGGTTCCATCTTGACAACATTGTTATGCCCATCTCTTCCTCTCTTTTACCATTGTCTTTTGTTGCTGTTTAGTAACTCAGCTAGTCAGAAGATTACAGGAGTCTTTTTGTTAGCAGTAGGCCAGGACTCTGTTCCTTTGACCATACTTGGATACAGGTCACAGTCCTGGGTGGAATTCTCAAGGCAAGGAGGAGCACTAGCATAGCAGAGCTGGTGGCCACAGTGGAAGGAGGACCCTTGTCACAGTCCCAGAGCAGAAAAGAGTGATATACATATGTGTGTGCGTGTGTGTGTGTGTGTGTGTGTGTGTGTGTGTGGAGAAAGAGAGAGAGTGTGTGCACAGGGTGAGCTGAATGTGAAGGGATGATAATCTAAAAAATAAAATTAAGGGGTGATGGAGGAATATACTGGGAAAAGAGGAAGGGGAGAGGTAGAATGGGATAAATGATCTCAAGTAGAAGAAGCAAGAAAAAGCTTTTAGATTTGACGAGTGAGAGGGAATGAGTGAATCTTACTTTCATTGGATTTGGATTAAGGAGGAAATAACATACAGACACACTTAACTGGGTATGGAAATCTATCTTACTCTACAGGAAAGTAGGAGGAAAAGGGATAAAAGGCTGGGGGGGGGGGGCGTTACAGAAGGGAGGGCAGAGGTGGTAATCAGAAGCAAACACCATCAGGTCATATCTTACTTGGCACATTGTAGATGCAAAATTTTTGATACCTGAAGTAATACATTGCACAGTTTGTAACATTGCCTTGAATAATGTGTAATTTTCAATGTGTCTGGGCTCCTTAGGGATTTCCCATCTCTGATTTCTGGTGGAGATACTGTGGTCTTACATATTATTAAATTATTATTATATTTATTACTGCAAAGCTTTTTTCTTGATTCTTCTGCTTTATAGATGGAGAGTTCTACAGGAAGTACATCTTTTCAGGAATTAACATTATGATGATACGGACTGTTGTTATATTTGTATTTACAGTAAATTTCACATTCCCCACTTATATGTTCCTAAGAGGCAAATCAGCCTGATTTCCTTTGAACAGTACTGACTATGCAGGACCTTTGGCAAACATCAACATTATATCCTGAATGTCATTTGACTTATGAAAATGACATACTTTGCTGGTTCCTTACCACATTGCTGGAGTGAGACTCCAGAGTTCACAAGGATTAGGAGCCCTCAGATAACAATGAGCTTGTGGGTGCTCAGGGCAAAACTGCAGTTCCACTAATCTTCCTTGGAGAAGCTTTATAAATGATAGTTTTCTAATGCCTCAGAAGAAACTGTCACCTCAGTATGGTGTTACCTCTCAGGAGAGCAATTTACATGTGGGCTCCTGCTGATGTTAATGGGGCCTATGAAGGTAAATCCTACTTTGCCGTTTTGAACTTGTGCCCTATCTCTTCTTTGTTCCACCAACAACTATTTCTATTTGTAAACTGGCTATGAAAGATGGATCATTTCTCCTTTGGCATAAGGCATCAAGCACTCTATTGTTACCTCTTTCAAAAAGTATCAGCTTTACAGAACTCATTGCCTATGGAATATCTGTTGAAAAGGAACTTTGGAATGGAGGGGGCAATCAATTGACTAACTTTGTACACAAATGCTTATAGAATTTTTCATGAAAAAGAGTAGAATTGTACAGACCAGAAAAAAATAGAGCTAATGAAAGGCAAACTTCTCATTTTTTTCAGAAGAAATTCTCAAAGTATAAACTGAGAATAAACAAGCTAGGAGAAAGGAAGTATTTTAGTTATTTGACGTAATTAAGCTCACATAATAATTTGGTCATAAATGTAAGGCTTGGATTATGATTTATTATTATTAGTATCCCTGACATATACTGAAATATCTGGGAACTATATCAATCAATCATCTTTTTGCACAATTTGCTGATTTTAAAATACTGGAAGGTACCTTAAATTTCACCTAGCCCAATCCTTTCATCTTGCAGATGAGGTAACTGAGACCCAGTGAGGTTAAAAGACTTGCCCACCTGCCCAGGTAAAATAAGCAGTAGAGCTGGGATTGAATGTTGGTCTTGATACTATCTTGAGTTTATTGCAATCAACACAATGACATCTGTAAGCAAGAGCATGTGAAGGTCCTAGCTATAAAATAACCTTTCCCCATTTGAATTCTATACTGGATATTTTCTATTTCAGCAACAATTAACTGTAGAAAACTTATACTACTTAATACTGTTTTTGCAACTGATATGTCAGATTCATTGAATAAATCATCTCCGTTGATACCAAATTAGCAAGGAATATTGTATAATTTTAGCATCTACATGGGATACATAATTGGAAGAAAGGTTTTATGTTGTATGTTCCTCTTAAAAATCTAATGTTGGGAAAATAATTAATTAATAATAAATAGTGGACTCTTATTTCTTTCAGTCAGTTGTCCTCTGCTAAAGACATGCTGTTCTGTCATTTGCAAAAGCCTACACATTGTTTTTATATATTTTCATGAAGACTATATTTTATATGCATGTATGATTCTCATAAAAATTTTATAAAAATAAGCAGTAGCATAATCAGTAGTTACAGGTAGTTACTGATTTCTTTTCAATTACCTTTTAAAAACATGGGGTTTTGCCAGCAAAAACCATGTTGTTGTTTTTTTTTTCTCCCATTTTCCCTTACTTCTTGAGGAAAGCTAATATAATGCTTTTACATTTTTGTCACTGACAAAATTTATATCTTCTTTGTATACATGTCTGTAAATCATCTGATGACTATGACACAGATGGATTTATTTGGTTTTCCCACCTTTGTCTCCATTAGAGCCAGTTCTACTTTCTCATATAGCACATTAGGGATTGGGTTCAACTGTGACAATTCCACTGTCAGTGACAATGAGAATAATTCATTAGAGAAATGCTAATAGGTGGATCCCATTCTAGTTTCCTCTTGAAATGCTTTTGGGAGCATCAGACTTAATTTTTTTCTCACACTAAACTTCCTACAAATTTATTTGTTCTTCAACCATTCCTTGTTGTATCACATTGCAATATTTATCATAATATTCTACTATCTTCATAATATTTGCAAAATGAGTCTCCAGTCTAAACCCTTATTGCCTCTAGCTACAATGTCTCTGCTCAAATTATTGCTGTTTCCTAGGTTTTTTTGGCATCCTTGCTGTAGCAACTGTCCTACATCAGTAAAATTTTCATTAGAAGTGATGATAGTCTGAGTTCATGTATTTTCTTGATTCCATTTCCTTTTTTCAGCATCAATAGCTTATGTGAACAGGTATGGTTATTGCCATGATGGGTTCACATTATATCTTCCCATCTTTATTCATTTTGATTTGGTGCCGGTCTTGGTCTTTAATCTCACAAGATTATCTGACTGTACACAAACAGCTAATCAATTCATAATTACATTACTAGTTCTTTTCTGCCTCAAATATAGATAATATAATGTTTTATATATAATATTGTTTGGAACTCTACTCAGGCAGACAATAAGCATTTATTAAGTGCCTACTGTATGTCAGGCACTAGCTAGACAATGGAGATACAAAGAGAGCAAAAAAAAAATCCCTACCCTTGAGGAGTTAACAGTCCAATGGACTAGACCACAAGCAAACAAAATATGTACAAAGAAGCTATAGTTTTAGAAAAATGGGATTTTATTTGGAACTCGAAGGAAGCCAGAGAATCCAAAGGAAGAGATGATGAGGGAGAGCTTTCCAGACATGGGAGGCAACCAGAGAAAATGCTTGGATCTCCACATATGCAGCAACTTAAAACTTTGTTCTCAAAGAAATTCTTTGTGTCATAGAGGCATGTCCACAAGTTTTTGGCTTCTTTTGATTCTTATTTCTGAACCATATTTTCTAACATATTTTCTCCACCTAGAATATTTCCATTGAAGTTGCCAAATATTAATGTATATGTTGACTCAGTTTGAAGGATCCTATTCAGTCCTCCTTAGAATTCTTTACTTATCCATCCCCATTGACAATTGTTGGCACATACATGGCAATTATCTTTGTGGTGGTCTTTTTGCTTATGTTCAACATAAATTCAGAAAATGAAGTGACCAAACATTCCACGAAAAATATAATTCTTTGTGCCTTTGGACCCATAATAAAACTGCTTCTACCAACTCTTTTACTTGTTTTCCCAAGAGCCTCTGAGTTGGCCTTCAACTTAGTAAAACCTCTTTATATATTCTCATTACATCTACAGAGATCATGTCAATATTGATAAATCTCATTTCTCCCACTGGGATATGTAATCATTGGCAAGAATCTCATATAGAGTACCAACAGTCAAATTAATGGTTATAGATTATCTAAAAACTGCATTTTTCAGTAATCTTTGTCTTCTTTTCTAGTAAGAAGATACAAGAACTAAAGGAGATTACATAGGAATAATAAACCATTTTCTAGTTTTCTTTGTTTCATAGACTACCAAAGTCAGTTAGTGGCCAACTTACTTAGTGGCCAATGTTGAATTTCACTATACTTAATTAGATTGACCCTTTGGAAGTAGACATAAGAGCCTTACTCAAAATCTTTGTAGCATTTAGTGATGCCCCAATGACTTATGGAAACTTTGATTACTATCACTCAGATTCTTTTCAAAACTTCTTGGCTGTTTTGAACATTATAAGTAAATCGATCAATCCATCTATCACATCATCCAGTTAACTACTACCATCAGTAAATGACCAGCTTAATAAATATATTAAGTTAGTTTTGTTCAACTAGTCTTAGTCAATTAGTTACAGAGAACTATATAAATAAAAAATGTCCATGTTATTCTCTCTTTTCTCTCTATTGTGCATTCAAAGTTTTCAAGATATCCATTCTAGGCTCTCCATTCTAAATGCTTTCTGCTACTACCTTATAGAGCTTGGTCAATAGTTTCTCTCATACCATTGTGCCTCACTTGTTGGCAAGGACACTGCTCCATGGTAAGGCCCCTCCCCTACAATGTTCCTAATTATGCAGCCCACCACTAATCTATACTCACTCTTGTTGACTTTTTCCCCCTACATTTCCTGGAAATGTCTTCCCTCCTTGTGTCCATGCTCTCCCACTTCTCTGGGTTCCAGTTGCCCCTAAGTATTACAACTTCCCTCCCCCATAGGAAAAGTGGACTTTTCAAGCAGCAAATCCCCTGGGCCTCATCCATTTTAAGCTCCTAATCTCTGTTCACCAACCATCTCTCTTCACCCATAAAAGCATCCATCAGTGGAATCCCCTCTCACCTCCAGAGAAAAACCTCCCTCCTTTCCTCTCTTTTCAGTCATTCACCTCTCCTCCTCACCCAATGTGCTGTAGGCTTTTCTCCTTCTAACAACACAGAAGTCACCTTCCCCTCATTGCTAGCCCTTGATTTGACCCAGTAGCATTACTCATTCCTCTCTATCCTTCATTTTCCTCCCCCTTTTGTGTCACCTCCCATGTAATGTAGTCCAAAAACAGAAGCATTTAGGCAGAGTTTTGCCACATTCTATCCATAATGCCTTCTTTCTGCTTCTTCACTGCTACCTATATCAAATCTCTACCTTCACCCTGTCTCCTTGTGTACATTTATACAGAAATCTCTTACTAGTCTCTTTGTTGTCACTGTATAGCTATTACTATCTTTGCCTTCTACATGAATTCACTTGTGCATTTCTCTTGTCTGGCTGTTCAAGACAAATGATTTATTTCTGGTTTTCTTTCTAATTATAGGGGTTGTGTTTAACATGCGGTTAATAATTCTATTTCTATTAATTTCCAGCTATTTTCAAGGCACTAAGGGGAGTTACAAAAGATGAGAAAAAAACAGTATATCTTCCCTCAGTAATTTACAATCTTCCTGAGGACTCAGAAGCAACAGCAGAATGAGCACTAATTTATTACATGGGACATAAATTCAAAATCCGACCTTCAGTCCCTATATGACCTCAAACAAATCATGTAATTTCCTCAGGCCTCAGTTTCCTCCTTTATAAAATGAGGGTGTTGGGTAACTTCCTCAGAAAATACTAGTTTCTTTTACCTCTATATATACAATGCTAAGACCCTAGATTATAATTAATATACATAACCTTCACTAAAGTCTTGCACTAATGCCTCAGTGGGATGTGAAGATGCCTCAAGTATACAAAATTATGTCAACACACTCTGGTAGATTCTACCAAGCTAAAAAAATTGAAGTATTAATGCACTGACCCACTAATTAGAGATTTCCACTAACTGCCAGTTATCTGGGATTTGCTGTTCTAAGTTTGGGTGTGTTCATCCCCTCAAGTTGGATTTATTTCAACTTCATCATTTTACACATTATACTTCCTTGGGGACTCTCAAAGGAGACAGACAAATGAGAGGGATGCCTGGAACCCAAGAGCAGACAGAGATCCCGAAAAAAAAATGGTCACAGGGAAAGAATATTCATAATAATAAATATCTACTTTTAAATAGAGTTTCTACTCCACTGCTCATAGAGATCCTCATGAATATATCCCTAGTGAACAATGAAGACTTACTGCAATACAGGGCCTGTTTGCAGACTCCCTAAATATCCATTATTCAAACTTCTCTCAGGAGAAAGGGGTCCAAACACATGATTAAGTAGTTTAATTCCTTAAATATCTTTCTCTTGATATCTTATGAACCTGTCTATCAGTTGCACCACGTAATACATTCTAATATGTGCAATCAAGTCTTAATTACTGGCCTTTGTTAAAATAATCTGATGACAGCCCAAATACAACTAATGTAAAAGGTGCATGTTTTCTTTTAATCATGACAGAAGAGAGAAGCTAATTTACAGAGGGACCATTTTCATTGCAAATCAAACATCCGTAATGACGGTATAACAGGGATATCACAATGATTCTACTACAGATGAATTAATTCCTTTTCTCTTCATGTCTAAGGTATATTTTAACATCCTTCACAGAATTTTCAACTCAGAAATGCAAGAGACCTCAGCGGTGATCTATTCCAAGCTTCCCATTTTGCAAAAGAGGACACTGACACCCAGAAAGGGCATTTTGCTTGTTGTTCTTCAGTAAACACAGTGACCTATTTTTTTCAGGGAGACGTACTATTCCATTCTCCTTTTAGTCAAAAATGAAATACACACACACAGCTCTCTCATATTGTTTACTAGAACACCAACTACTCTTCTAAAGGTATTGATTCAACTTTTGATGGATAAATAGGGCTGGGGAGGAGACCTGTGATTCCATTGAATAGGAACTTACAGACAAGGCAATGCCCTCTACTACTATCTTGCAAGGTCAGTTCTCTATCCCCATCAACTATACTATGAAGCCTCTTCATAGATTTGGAGCTAGGACATAACTTCAAAAGCTTGCTAGTCTAACCCCTCTCATTTTGTAGGTGAAGAAAGTGAGCCATGGAAAGGCAAAATGGCTTTTTAAATGCTACCCGGGTAACAAGAATTAGAGACAGGATTTGAATGTACATCCTCTTACTCCAAATTTAACATTCTTTCATAAAATGAATCTCTAACCTTCATCATCAAATTTCATAAAAGCATGTTATTTTCTGCACTTGAATAAGAAAACTAATCAAATAATGACAGAAAATTTCAATGAAAATTGTACTTCTTTCTTTGCTGAATGTGATTCTGGAAACTCAAAATGGCACTCTATTCCAAGAAAAGAAAATAATGAAGCATTACACAATTTTGAAAATTAGTATGATTTATAAATATTCATAATCCCTACTTCTAGTCAGAATAAGAATAATAAAGCATGAATACATATAAGTCTCTAGTGTATGACACATGGTAAACATGTAATAAATCCATCTTAACCAATTAGATGATTAGGCCTACATGAATAACACAATAGTTTGCAAGTGAAAAGAAAATTCAATGGGACTCAGTGGTCCAGTAACTAGTAAGAAGCCCAAAATGATTGATCAGAACTCACACAGTCTGTGGCTTCTGGTCTTGTAAAGAAGGACATGAAAAAAGCTCTATTTAAGTCAAACAGATGATATATTGATTGCTGGCTCCCAACTAAAATGTCTTTGGCTCAGTCTTGCCCCACTGGTTCACTCCAGGATTAAACCTCTGTATCTTAAAAAGAAGAGGCAGAGATATTAGAGATCTTTCAGGTCAGTTCTTCAGGCCTTCTCTCTTTTTCTAGATTTTGAGTTCCCTATAGTTGCTTTAGTGGGATGATACTAAGGGGGCCAATGTTTTTATTTATAATCTAGTGGAGATAAATATAATCTCTCCTTACCATAACCCCTCCACACGGACAAACATTTTTCTTCACAGGAATATTGCAATTTGAATCAATTTGACTCTAACCAGTAGCAGTCTACTACAGTGGAAAGAATGCTAAATTTGAAGTCCACATATGGGGTCAAATTCTAGTTCTACTACTTACTGTTTGTTAGCCTATAGGCATCCATTTCCTCTGCACCCTAGATTTCCAAAATCCACATCTTCAGTCCCTGATGAAGCTGATTCACTAATATTTGGAGTACCAGTCCTAGGGTTCAACCCAGCTGATAGGAAACTGGGAGCAAATCAGACACCTTATCCTACTATATCTACTGGCTGGACCTAGACACCAAACTGTATTTCACTTTCATATGACATTCAGCCAGTCAATCTGGCCATCTTACCCCTTCTAACTTTACCCCCTCTCATTGGCCACCACTTCCCAAAATGTGCTGTCTTCTCCTATTAGAATTAAAGATCTTTAAAGGCAGTGACCATCTATCTTTTTATATTTAAATACCAGCATTTAATGCTTGTCAAACAGTAAGTGCTTGACAAAATTTTTCCCCATTCATTAATTTGTGAAATTAAGGAAGTTAGATTAAAATGCCTTCCAGTTATAAGTTTTTAGTTACTCAATCAACAAGTACCTCTTAAGTGTTTAGTATTCTCTAGGCACTGATCATAAAAAAGATAAAAATGAAACATTCCTTGACCTAGCAGAGGTTATATTCACTCTTACACTGATTGGCCAATAATAGGTCCCAGCCTGAACTTCACTGTTTGTTGTTTGGCTTTTGATGACCCAGGGTGAGTGTAAATAGCAATTTTTTTCTGTTCTGGCCAAATAATCTGAAGGGTCTTCCCCTCCTAGATGGATTTTTTTGTGAAGGCAAACTAGGCCTTCTTTTGTCTCAACTTTAACTGCAGAATGGGCAATAAGTCAGACAAACCAAGATCTAGCAAAGATCTTAGCTTTACCAGGCCAAGGGCTCCTGCTGCATCCTGGGCCATCTCAAGTCATCTTGACTTATGTCTTGCCACTGGACACTGATGAATAGAGGAGAGAGTGAGGCTTATGACTCTGCACAGCTCTGCCTCACTTGCAAGTTATCATCATGTTGATGTCATTGGTCCTCTTTGAGAACAAAGGAAGAAGGAGGAGGAAGAGGAGGAAAGAAGGAAGGAAGGAAGGTAAAAAGAAGAAGAGGAAGAGGAGGAAGAGGAAGAAGAAACAATTCCTTTTCTAGGAAAATAATATCAATATTTTAAGCATATAGTAAAATATAAATTCCTTGAGGGAAATGAGTTTCATCTTTATCTTTGTATTCCTAGCACCTGGGGCAGCTAGGTGGTGCAGTGAGTAGAGCGCCAGCCCTGGAGTCAGAAGGACCTGAGTTCGGATCCGGCCTCAGACACTTAACACACATAAAAAAAAACCCTAGCCATGTGACCTTGGGCAAGTTACTTAACCCCAATTGCCCTCCAAAAAAAATGTAAAATGTATTCCTAGCACCTAACATAATGACTGACACATAGTAGGTTACCATACTCAAAAACTTTCCTGCTAAATAGAAGATATGAGAACTTTCCCTCCACTGGCAGAGCAACTGAGAACCCAGAGTCACCTCCACTCCACAAGGAGACATAAGAGTAGAAAGTACAACTGAGTTGAGGATACTGTACCACAGCCTTTTCTATGTCAATACTCTGATAGAAAGGATACATTTTTTTTTATATTTTAAGTCTTGATAGCCCTGGCATTGGATAGATGACAAAGAATAAATGAAAAATCTAAGACTAAGAACAGCCATATTAATTTCAAATTTTTTTCAAATACTTAAAGTTAATCTGAGTTGGGGGCAAGGGAATCAGAAAGAAAACATTTACACTGTAAACTCAGAGGACAGTACCATTTATTAATATGAATTTGAAAGATATCTTTCATCAATATAGAGATCTTCCAGTGTAGAAACTCTCTCTAGCAATACAGTTCACAAGACACCTACAACTTCATAGATAAATCCTAAGGAGTTGCCTAGGAAACATTCAAAGAGTTACCTGCCAATGCTGGATACAATTGGAACCTAGGTCTACCTCATTCCAGTCTCAGTGCTTTACCATTTACCACAATGTCTCTGCCACAATTATTCAAGATTCTTTAAATGAAAGCTTTATCAAAATAATATTATTAAGGAAATGCCCTCAAAAGACCCAGTGATATTTAGTAGAATGCTGACACTTTTAAAAAGAATGCTGGCCCTCTATTATTAATATGATTTTTACACCAGGCCAATTTTACCAAAATCTTAAAATAATACCTAAGAAGAGAGTACTAGAGTAATTAGTACCAGGCCAGTTTCCCTTGAAGGTCATGTTCCTCTTTCTGTCTTTGGAACTTCAGACAAGAAAAGAAAGTGTGTCAGAAAATAGACAATAAATGTTTCCAGTATATCTTTTTTTTACAAACTGTTCTATTTTTCTTTAAAAAAAAAAACCACTATTTTAAATGGCTGTTATGTAGAAATAAATCATTTTCTTCAGGAAAACAAATCATCTCATTTTCCTTTGGGAATAACTCCCAAGCATACCTCAAGCTTTGAGGGAGAGAAAAAAGACACTGTAGAGTTTGACAACATTGTTGACATATTAAAAAATATCCTCAAGGATACCATTAGCCAGAGAAGCAGAGTGAGAATGTTTATGGTTTGGCTACTCCAGATACTTAAATATTCCCTAACTTCTTCCTTCAGAAGGAAAAGCTGTCTTTTGTACAAGTGTCAGTTGTTTTAGGAATTACCATAAAAGAAAACTTTCTGCCACACATCTTTAATGATGGAATGGGCTATCTTTGCAGCAGGGAGCTCCATGTCAGCAGAAGTGTTCAAATAGAGGCTTAGCAGGATAGTAGAAAGAACACTCAGTTTAGAGTCAGAAGATCTGGGTTTGAATCCAAGGTCTGATATTCACTGGCTCTGGAAGCTCAGGCAAGGCACTGAACTCCTTGAAGTCTCAGTTTCCTCATCTATAAAGCAGACACAATTATATACTAATAACCACATAGCATTGCTATAAAGTTCATACTTCAGTTTAAAATTTAACATGATATAATACACACAGACAAATGTACACATCTTTGAAAGAAAACCTTCAAAATTTACAAAGAAATATATAGAGGTATAAATATTTCTTTGTACATGTGTAGATAGACAGATAGATAGATAGATAGATAGATAGATAGATAGATAGATAGATAGATAGACAGATGCAGATATAGATATGTTTTCCTTAGTGGAGGAAAACCAGACTAGATTTCAGACCATTATACCTATACTTATCCCTATAACTATACATATACAAGTAAATTATTAAAGCTTAAAATTGCACTGATTTTAGAAACACACATGCCCGTTAACACACGTATGCTTTCCCTTTCAACAGTGCACATATAACCATAGAACACTGGTCATGTGGTGAAAATGTGGAAATAACTTCCCAACAAATACTGTTCTCCTCTAGTTTTCTTGTAATGTCATAAGAAAAAGAATAAAGTCCCTAGCACTTTGGGCAGAACACTTCTGATGAACTTCTGGGAGGACATGAAAAAAATATTGCCCAGGATAGTCAAATGTAGATGGGTTGTAATTTGCACTGTTAGAAGAGATGGTTACATTGATTGGATCAATGATCCATTAGAATATTCTGAGTATTAAGTATTATTATAACAATTTTATCAATAAAGGATGCTTGAGCTGGTCCTAGAAGACAAGGAAGAATTTCAATAGACAGAGATGTAGGGATGGTGTGAATACAATAGTGGAGTCAAGAAAGAGTAGAACACATTAGGATTAGTTTGTCATTGCTTATTCATGCCACCCTATGTGTTTCTTGAAACATCTGTCAAAAATATAGCTTTATAAAAATATAGAAGAGTAGTGTAGACTAAGAGAACTGCTCCATGACAAAGACAGACAATACCTATCATAGGATGGCATCATAAATTGATCTTGGGGCCTGATCAGGGAAGATGTCTAACCAACTTGATGAAGTGACAGGAGCTTTTTTGGTGGTGAGCAGGGTGGACCTTATATCCCATAAAATGGAGTTTAATGATTGACTCAGATTTATGGGCCATTTGTGTTACTCTAGAAAAAGGGATATCACATTAAAAGCTCCATTTTCTGTTACTCCACTTTTTGGAAGACAAATCAAAGAGCAGCAGAGCTATAAACAGATCTTATTGATGAGTCATTTCAGTCATGTCCATCGCTTTATGACTTCATCTGGGGTTTTCTTGGCAAAGATATTGGAATGTTTTGCCATTTCCTTCTCCAGCTCATTTTATAGGTGAAGAAATGGAGGCAAACAGAACTAAATGACTTGCCCAGAGTCACAAGCTAGTAAGTGTCTAATGCTGGATATTGTAGCAGCAAACACCCCAGCATCCCAGCAGGTGGCTGCCAACACAGGTTCTTAGATTTGCCTTTCTAAAGGAAAGCAACTCAAAATGGGTTAACAAGCTTACTTTAATCAATCAAACATATATCATTTGCCTAGTTTAGAGGAAAAAAGGTCAGCACCCCGAACTTCAGAGTATACAGACAGAAGTTACAAGACAGAGAAACAGATCAAGTAGACGGGCTTTCAAACTGTCCAATGATTACATTCATACCAAATCACAGTTACCAGAGAGGGAAGCATCAACATCTGGGTTTTCAAAGCCCGGGGGCTCTCAACGGCTGCCCAGAGTCTCATCTGGTCAAATCACACAACACTTCTCAAAGGGAGCCCCAAAGCAAAGCCTCACATCAGGGATTATATAGCCTTCTCCTGGCCAGGAGAATGTAACCACCCTCTTGACCCACTGCCCAATCACACAGCATCAAGGTGTGGGCGTTCCTGAAAACCAAGCCTCCTGCCACAGACTCCATGTGACCACATGCAGCCTATTAGGGGGCAGAGTATATTTTCAAACCAAGGGAGGTTCTCAGAGTCTCTTAAGCCTATCAAAGCACCTAGGGGCAGGGAAGATATTTAAATTTGCATTTCCATTACAGATATGAACTCATAAAGATGTACCTTTCTGACTCAAGATCTAGAACGCTATCCACTATACCACTTATCTGCTCCTAGACTAGATTTGGGTCTTTCTAATGGCTGCAGTGGAGCATAAGTACATAGGAAGCAAGGGTGTTTTCATCCATGTAACCCAAGAATAAATTTACTACAATCTGTATTCCTAGATCAAGCATGGAGGGTTACTTCCACACCCTTTCACCTTGAGAGATGGTCTCCATGAAGTGAAATGAGCAGAATAAGAACACTGTACATAGTAACAGCAATATTGTAATGATGATGAACTGTAATTATTTTTCTGTTCTCAGAAATACAATGAATCAAGATGTTTCCAAATAATTTATCATGAAAAATGCTACCCACTTCCAGAGAAAGAACTGATCATGTCTCAATGCAGTTTGAACCATACTTTTTTTTTCCACTTTATTAGTCCTGGGGGTTTTTGGTCAGTGTTTTCTTTTGCAACATGGCTAATATGGAAATGTTTTTGCATGAATGCATATGTATAATCTATATCAAATTGCTTGCCTTCTCAATGGGGGGGGGGTAATGAGGAAAAGAATTTGGAACTCAAAATTTTAAAAGAATGTTAAAGTGTTTTACATGTAATTGAGACCAAGTCAAAGAAGAATGAGAGAGAGAGAGAGAGAGAGAGAGAGAGAGAGAGAGCTCCCTGGACGACAGAAGCATGTAGCCAAGTCTAGGAAATCCTTAGGACCAGCATCTTTGTTACAGGACAGAGGATTTCCTAAACAGTACTAACCCTAAATTTGGCATTCCAGCAACCCAAAGTTCAGAATTTCTAAAATCTAGCTTTCTTATAAGGGAAGGGAAGCTCTTGAGCTTCCTGGAGAGAATATAACAAATGTAAACCTGGAAACTAGTGGAACAGGCAAGGAGATCAACTAATTCTACTGTAGCAGAACCAAAAGCCTAGCTCTTTTCCTATTAGGGAGGAGTTTGCCTTTTTTTTTTTTTTTTAGCAATCTCAAGTTCAATTTGCTTTTAGTAGAGATCCAAATTCTCAGGGATAACTGTAGACCTGTATAGGTTCCTAAGGTGACAAAAGAAATTCCTGGAATATTCATTAAGGAGTTTCACATGTTTCGAGGAGGTCCAAGTGTATTCCCCTTCTAAGGGAATCTAAATCAAAGGATTATACCATGAATCTGGAGGAAAAGTGGGAGGAGGAAAATAATTTTATTCATTGTTCAGAGTTGATATGAGTTTCCTTTATGCTTTCTGGGTTTTTTTAGGAATAGAAATGTTTTGAAAAGTTCCTTATATGCTGTGTGACCACAAATCCTTGTATGAGATCTGAACACTCATTTATCCTCATCAGTGAAAGCTCAGACTTCAGCTATAGTCTGAGATTTGCTAAAGGAAAACTCTAGACAAGCTTCAAATTGAACCCACACCAGAGAGGATGAAACCATAGGTTATACCTAGCACCTCAGTAGGATTATGGATGAACCTCTAGTTCATCCACTAACAGAACTAATGGATATTATCTATCCCAAACTAGATCACAAGCTCAATGAAAGCAGAAATCATTGTTTATATGCTTTTGCATTTTGCTCATGGCCTAATATTAAAAGTTCTTTATAAATGAGTGCTGACAGATTTATAAACATAATTAAGAAATATCAGGGTTGGCAAGTAGCTCATTGGCCAGCGATTCCATCCCAAATCTGGTAAAGAATCCCCACTAAAACATAACTAAAACATAAAGTGGCCAATCAGTCTTTGACTAAAGATGTCTAATTAGAAGGAATCTGACTAGGACCTAAGGCAACCCATTCTAACTTGGGCAGTTGCAATAGTTAGAAAGTTTTTCCTTACACTAAGCTTGAATTGACTTCTTTATAACTTCTACGTACAGTGAGTAGGCTACTTAGAGCTAACCACTTGCAATCATAAAACAAGTATTAATTTAATATTTGAAAGCCCATTTAACTAACAGCTATTAAAGAAACCAAATTAGATTCATAGAATCGTCTGTGTAGTTGGTGCTAAATTTCAGAGTGAAATATCAACAGACATCCCTACTACCGTCCCAAGTAGAAGTGCAATTTTGTTCCAGGTAAGGACTGCTAGGACAAATTACGTTTTAATAACTGCTGAGTCATTATTTACTACAACATCTCATATTTCCCTGGCATAGTTTTCAAAGGACCTCAGAAACCTTCCTATAACCTCACTTGGTTGATCCTTGTCACACCCATTTCAGAGATATTACTTACCCTCACTTTAGAAATGTGCATACTGAGACACAGATAGGTTAAGTGACTTGCCTCTGGACCTTCAGCAAAAGCAGAAGGAAAGGGGGTGGCTAGGTGGCACAATGAGTAAGAGCACCGGCCCGGAGGTCCTCCCGGGATCAGTTCCGGCCTCAGTTACTTAGCACCCACACGTAAATAACAAGTCGTGTAACCTTGAGCAAGTTACTTAACACCAATTGCTTTAAAAAAAAAAAAAGAAAAGAAAAGAAAAGAAAGTAAATTGTGAATCCCTTGATTCTTGGTCCTCTGTCTGATCCATGATCCATGAAATACCACTGCCTCCAGGAGGCAGTTGAGGGAAAACCATCAAGGTTTTAAGGGAGTTGAAATTCCATCAATGCAAAGAACTCAACAACTGCTGAGGCAGTTTTTGCTATTCCAAGTCCCTGCAAACTGAGCAGAAACACCTCACAGCAGACTTGGGAAAACTTTGTTTCAAAGAGTGGTAGGAGAGATTAGTAACTAGGGTTACAAATCATTCCTTGACAAAATCTGAAGCAATTGTACAAGTAAGAAGTGACTGCAAAAGGAAAAAAAAGAGATGGTATGGGGGAGAATGCAAATCCTATTTAGTATGGAAAACAAGGACAATAGGGAGGAATAAAGGTGAGAGTACAGAAGATATAACTGAGAGAAATTGAAATTCAAGTATCTGACACAGCCTCTATCTTCCTAATCAGTTCTTTATTTCTCAAACCCGTGAAACACCTAGCTTCGATTACCACAAAATCCTTTATCTACTCTCCATCTTTAGCTCTGCTTGGTTCCCACACCTTGGAACAACATTCCCCTCCCAGGATAAGCTTATCATTGGAAATCTCATCTCCATGTTGGTAACTCAGCTTTGGATACTTAACACCTTCCCACTTCCCTCAACTTCCTCTCCCCTGTGACTGGAGGACTGGGGTGGGGCAGAGCTGGGCACTAAATTCTTCCCAAAGCTGTCCTTTATTGAGGGCAGGATTTGGACCTTCAGCTCACTCCATTATTCATCTGTAACTCTTCTTGGTTTCAGCTCCATGAAACAAGATGCCCTCCTCCCTTTCCAGGTTCCTTTTGTATGTTGTCTTCCCCCATAATATTGTAAGCTCCTTAAGAGCAAGAACTGTCTTTTTTTCTTTTTTCTTTTTTTGTATCTCCACCACTCAGCACAGTGTCTGTAAATACCTGGTCTTTAATAAATTTTATCAAATTGAATTGAGTTGAATTTCCATATTGGCTTCTCATTTTTTGCCCAGGACTTCATAACCCCTAGATTTCCCAAATTCTTTCTTAAAGTATCATTGGTCCCTATGGAAATCACCAGGATGCACAGAAGTCATGAGGATTAACAGGTTTTTTGAAAGGGTATCTGTTTCTTATGTTTCTTTTATAGACCATTCCTGTGTGAATTCTATCCTTGCAGAATCTATATAACCACAACATTCCTTGTAGCAAAACAATAGTCTTACTCTCAGAGTACCCAGTCTTTCTCTTCTCTAATCCACCCTTCACATAGCTATCAAGATAAGCTTCCTAAATAACAGATTTGACCACATTAGTCCCATTGCTCAAAATTCTGTTTTGCATACAGTTGAAAGTATAAACTCTTTAGCCTATCATTTGAGACCCTCCAGAATCTGGTATCAACCATCTACCATCCTGAACTGTATTTCATTCCTCTTCATGCCCCCAATGGTCTATTTAACCATTCCCCAAACTTGAACTACTGCATTGTATGTTCATGAATTTGCATAAGTTAGAATTCACTCTTGTGTTACCTTTTCTGTTAAAATTATGTATTTCCTTCAAAGCTGATGTCACCTGATAGATGAAGTCTTCCCTAATCTGCCTAGCTGAAAGTCATTTCTCCCCCTTCAAATTTTCATAGAATCTTTTGTTTAGACTTCTCCTTGGCCCTTATCTAACTCTACCTAGTATCACATTTACACATGTTGAATCCTCTCAATAGACCATAAGCTGCTTTAGCTTCTATGATTTTTTAATCTTTGTATCTCAATTATTAACATAACATTTTTCACATAGTAGGCACATAGCTAATGTCCACTGAATTGTTATTTAATTGATTTATACTTAATGGTGTTATATCCAACTAACCTTCCAAGATAGTCAACTTCTTAAAAAGATGGCTTTTGTCTTATGCATCTTGTATCCCCCACTACCTTGCTCAGTAGCATGTACTTGCTAAGGGATTTTTTAATGTTTATTAAATAGAATCAAATTGCTTACTAATCTCTTACCTCTACAGGTAGCATAATACCTCAGGCTAGTTTAAATGGATAAGGATCATCTTAAGAACCTCAGGGAACAATAACTGAATGGATTTTAGATATCATAGAAGGTATGAGGGAGATAATTCTGGTCATAGGAAACCTTTGGGAGCCCTTCACATTTACTATTTAGGAAGCTGTAAACTTTGCCCATACATTTGGCTCTTCTGGGCAAAAATACTGAAACCTTAATTGATCCCAAATGTGCCAGTTCATTTGAGATTTAATAATGAAAATACCGGGCACTTTCTAGTCTCTCATTCCCGTTGCTAATAGGTTTCAAACCCAAAATAAATTCCTAATAAATTCCACATGTTTGTGTGTATTTAAGTCTAGTGGGGTCTTTCTAACACTTAATTGACCAGATTATGAACAATAGAGAAGCAAGTTCATAACTGATGATTCCCTGAAGATAGAACCAAACACCTGTTGGCATCCTGTCCTAAAAGCCCACAGTTAATGAAGTGAATTGGACATTGCATTTATGCTGTTTCTGAGCCAACATGGCAAGCACATGAGAACAGTAATTTGCAGTTCTTGGCAGGATAATAAGGTATGGGCTATATAGCTACTAGTACACAGTTGTCAACATGGCACAACTCCAGTAACCAGCATAACTAGGGCAGGGCCAGTAGTGCAGCTGCACTAGGGTACAGTCCAGATGGAATATATTGAGCAAAGATGAGTGGATGCATCCAGGACTAACTTATAGAAGGCATGGTAATAGGAAGACATGAGTGGATATGCCCACAGTGGGCATCTGTCGTAGTAGCTGCAACAGATGGATGAACCAAAACCTTTGACTGGCTTTGTTCTGGGCATAAAATTTGTTTTTCATGCTTCTGACTCTAAGGATAGAGGATCTGGCAGCAACATCCTTTGTTATATGACTCCTTATATAATCGTGTGGAAAAAACATAACATGTTCAAGAATGGCTCAGGAAGGTCAAGTTATCAATCATTTGGTCATTGCTATTAGTTCTTCTTTTCTAAAGATCACCCTAACATATCAGATTTGCCTGAGTACCAATGATAAGGTAAGGCATGAAAGTGATTCACTGAGACAATTGTGAGGTTTTAGCCAAGAAAGCTACTCTGTGACAGTTGTTTTCCAGATTCATAGAATCTCAGCATTGGGAGGCACATCAAAGATCATTTAGTCTAATCTGGACCTGAGTAAGAATCTCTTCACAACATATTCAAAAAGCAGTTAGTCAATAACCTTCAGCTTAAAGATTTCCATTAAGGGGAGATCACTACCTTTAGAGGCAGCCCTTGACAGTTTGGGCTGGCTGTAATTGTTAACAAGTTGTTTGTTTTTGCACTTTTGGGAAATCAAGCCTAATCTTCCTCCTTGAAGATTCCAAGATTTCAGTTATACCTTCTGTTATCTCTCATCTTTGTTCCTTGTTCTGATCTCTGAAGACAAGCACAACTTGCCTATTTTTCTTCTGTGGGATATTCCCTTTAAATATTAAAAGACATCTATTATATAACCCAGAAACTTTTTTTTCTCCAATCTAGTTCCTGCAAGCTATTTTCCTATAACAAGAACTTGAACACTTGCACCATCTTTGTAGCTCTCCTTTGAACAACTTCCAGTTCAGCAATGCCCTTTACAAGATGTGGCATCCAGTCCTAAATATAGTAACCTAGATAACCAGGACAGACTACGGGAAGACAATTGCCTTCCTTGTTTTAGAAATTCATTTACTGGGAAAATTCAGACACACTATTTAAAAGACAGTTAGTGAATATCTAGAAAAAGATGTCATGGCTAAGACAGTTATGGTACATGAATGCAATGGAATGCTATTGAGCCAGAAGAAATGATGAATGTGATAAACACACAGAAGCATGGAATGATTGACCTGAATTGATTCAGAATAAAGAAAGCATAATCAAGAAAACAATGCTGAGACAATGACTACAATAATGTAATATTTCCAGTTATTTCCAAAAATTGAATCAAAAGCTTTACAAAACAAAACAAAATGAAAAATAAATGTTGTGGGCCAGAGCCAAGATGGCAGAATAAGAGCAGGGACTTGCTTGAGCTCTCCCCCAAACCCTTTCAATTACCCATTAAAAAATGACTGTAAACAAATTTGAAAGCTACAGAACCCACAAAATAACAGAGTGAAGCAAATCTCCAGCACAAGACAGCCTGGAAGGCCAACAGGAAGGGTAAATCATACCAGGTTGGAAGTAGAGAGGAGTCCAGCATGCGCTGCACCAGCACAGACAGGGTTGGAACATACCTCCCCTATTGAATCATGGACACCTAAGGCAGTTTGCAGACTTCTCAACCCAGAAATGCCAAAGACAACATAGAAGGTCAGTGGAAAACCTCTGTGGGACATGGGTGAAGGAGGAGCCCCAGAGCAGCAGCAGTGGTAGCCACAGAGGCAGCAGCAGCTGTTTCTGGAGATCTGGGCCTACAGACAGTGGAGGGATTGAGTGACTGATACAAAGCCCCTGAAACTGAGGACAGTATAACCACCCCCACTAGAAGCAGAGTCTTACCTTGACAAAGAGTTAGAAAGTCAAGTATTTGTCTGGGAAAATGGGCAAACAGTATAAAGAAATTCAGACTATAGAATCTTAATTTGGTGACAAAGAAGATCAAAACATTCAACCAGAAGAAAAAAACAAAGTCAAAGTCCCTGTTTCAAAATCCTCCACAAAAATTATGAATTGGTCACAGACCATGGAAGAGCTCAAAAATAATTTTGAAAAACAAGTAAGAGAAGTAGAGGAAAAATGTAGAAAAAAATGGGAATAATACAAGAAAATCATAAAATAAGTCAACAGCTTGCTAAAAGAGACCAAAAAAAAATACTGAAGGAAATAATACCTTAAAAAATAGACTAACAAAAGAGGTCCAAAAAGTCAATGAGAAGAATGCCTTAAAAGCAGACTTGGTCAAATGGAAAAGGAAGTTCAAAAGTTCATTGAAGAAAATAATTCCTTCAAAATTAGAATGGAGCAAATGGAAGCTAATTATTTTAAGAGACATCAGAAAACTATAAAACAGAGCCAAAAGAATGAAAAAAAATATAAGACAAGACTATGTGAAATATCTCATTGGTAAAAGCTCTGACCTAGAAAATAGTTCCAGGAGAGATAAATTGAAAATTATTGGACTGCCTAAAAGTCATGATAAAAAAAGTACTTGGACATCATCTTTCAAGAAATTATCAAGGAAAACTGCCCTAATATTCTAGAACCAGAAGTCAGAAATTAAAGAATTAATTAACAAAAGAAATTAAAGAATCCATGGATCACCTCTTGAAAGAGATCCCAAAAGGAAAATTCCTAGGAATATTGTAGTAAAATTCCAGAGTTCCCCCGTCAAGAAAAAAATATCACAAGCAGCCAAAAATAAATAATTCTAGTACTGTGAAAACACAATCAAGGTAACAAAAAGATTTAGAAGCTTCCAACTTAAGGGATAAAGGGGCTTGGAATATGATATTCCAGAGGTCAGAATAGCTCAGATCAAAACCAAGAATCATCTATTCAGCAAAACTGAGTATAATACTTTAGAAGAAAAATGGACATTCCATGAAATACTTTAGGAGAAAATGGACATTCCATGAAATAGAGGACTTTCAAGCATTCTTGATGAAAACACCACAGCTGATTAGAAAATTTGACTTTCAAATACAAGAATCAAGAGAAGCATGATGGGAAAGAGAAACCATAAGGGACTTATTAAAGTTTAACTGTTTGTGTTCCTACATGGAAAGATGACATTTGTAACTCAAGAGACTTTTCTCAGTATTAGGGTAGTTGGAAGAAATTTTTATATGTATGTATTTATGAATGCATTTATGTATGTATATATGTAAATGGATGTATGGATGTGGGTACATATATATATGTATAAAATGTGTCTGTGTGTGTATATGTGTGTATAGGTAGACATAGACATAGCAACAGCACAGAGCGAGCTGAATATGAAGGGATTATATATAAAAAAAAATAAAATTAAGGCATGAGAGAGGAATATATTGGGAAAATGAGAAAGGGAGAAGTACAATGGGGTAAATTATCTTATATAAAGGAGGCAAGAAAAAGGTTTCACAATGGAGCAGAAGAGGGGGAAGGTGAGAAGGAAATGAATGAACCTTACTGTCATTAGATTTGGCTTA
Source organism: Gymnobelideus leadbeateri (assembly GCA_011680675.1). Classification (NCBI taxonomy): domain Eukaryota; kingdom Metazoa; phylum Chordata; class Mammalia; order Diprotodontia; family Petauridae; genus Gymnobelideus; species Gymnobelideus leadbeateri. The sequence goes on from WOXC01003510.1 coordinate 147,616, forward strand.
AGGAGAGAATAATACACATACACAATTGAGTATCTCATCCTATAGGAAAGTAAAGGGGTACTAGAAGGGAGGGAAGATTGGGGGTGGGAGGTAGTCAGAAGCAAACACTTTTAAAAAGGGACAGTGTCAAAGAATAAAATAGAATAAGTGGGGAGGGCAGGATAGGACGGAGGTAAATATAGTATTTCACAACATGACTGACTATCATGGAAGTGTTTTGCCTAACTACACGTGTATAACCTATACTGAATTGCTTGCTTTCTCTATGAGGGTGGGTGGGGAGGGAAGAAGGGAGAGAAATTGGAAATCAAAGTTTTAAAAACTAATGCTAAAATTGTTTTTTACATGCAACTGGGAAATAAGATGTACAGGCAATAGAGTATTGAAAACTGTCTTGCCCTACAAGAAAACAACGTGGAAGAGCATAATAGAAGGGAAGGCAAACTAGGGGAAGGGGCAATCAGAATGCATGCCATCTTGGGGTGGCAGGGGTTGGGGGGAGAGGTGGAGAGAAAATTTGGAACTCAATCTTGTAGAAATTAATGTTGAAAACTAAAAATTAATTAATTAATTAAAAAGAAATGTTGCAAAAACAAATATGTATGAAAAAACAACCTTCTCCCACTCCTTTTTTTTGGTTTTATTTATTTATTTAAACTTATGGTTTACATCATTCATTTCAATCAGATTTTGAGTTAAATTTTTTCCCTACCCACCAACCCAGAATAGCAGTCCCACAGGATATCCCCTCATCCAATCTGCTCTCTCCCATATCTTCTCCCACACCCCCTTGGACTTTTCTATTATGGCAAGGTGAAACTCTGTGCCCCAATGCTTGTACATCTTATCTCCCAATTATATGCAAAATAGTATTAATAACAGTATATATATATTTGAGACATTTAATTTTAAAATTTTGATTTCCAGATTCATTCCCTCCCTCCCTTGTCACCCACTCTTGCTGGGAAAATAAGCAATTCAGTATATGTTGTACATGTATAGCTACGCAAAACATTACCATAGAAGATATATTGTAAAAGACTGGCTATATTTCCTTCCCACCTATCCCTCCCCCCACTTGGTCCATTCCCTACTTTGATCCTGTCCTTTTTCAAGAGTGGGTGCTTCCAACCTCCCTTCCCCCCAGCATGCCCTCCCCTCCATCATACCCCCTCTCATGCCCCTCCCCACTACTCTCTTATAGGGTGAGGTATCCTATTTAGTATGTATGTAATTCTCTCCCCGAGTCAAATTCAACGAGAATATGGTTTTGCCCTTTTGCCTTCCTGTTCTTCCCCTCCCTTGCAATCACTTCCCCTTGCCTCTTCTATATGAGATAGTTTACCCCTTACTGTCTCTCCCCACCTCCTCTCATTATATTCCTCTCTAACCTCTTAATTTCACCTTTTAAGTATCATCCCTTCCTATTAAATCTGATGTGTGCCCTCTATCTATGTATACCTGTAAAAATATATACACACATTCACATATGTATTCATATGCCCATAAACCCTTCTTCAACTATTTTCATATTGAGAAAAGTTTTATCATTTACAGTTATAGTTTTTCCATGTAGGAATGTGAATAGTTCAATTTTGATAAGTTCCTTTTGATTTATTTTCCCTGTTTACCTTCTCAAGCATCTCTTGCTTCTTGAGTCTGAATGTCAAATTTTCTATTCAACTCTGTTTTTTTCCTCAAGAATGCTTGTTCCACTGAATGACCATATTTTCCCCTGAAACCATATACTCAATTTTGCTGGGTAGGTGATTCTTGGTTTTAATCCCAGCTCTTTTGCCCTCTGTAATATCATATTCCATGCCCTTCAGTCCCTCAGTGTAGAAGCTGCCAGGTGCTGTGCTATTCTGATTGCATTTCCACAATATTGAAATTGTTTCTTCCTGGCTACTTGTAGGATTTTCTCCTTGATCTGGGAATTCTGGAACATGGCTATAATATCCCTAGGAATTTTCTTTTGGGGATCTTTTTCAGGAGGTTATCTGTGGATTCTTTCAACCTCTATTTTGTCCTCTGGTTCTAAAACATCAGGGCAATGTTCCTTGACAATTGCTTGAAGGATGATTTCTAGGTTCTTTCTTTTATCATGGTTTTCAGGTAGTCCAATAATTTTTAGATTGTCTCTCCTGGATCTATTTTCCAGGTCAATAGTTTTTCCCATGAGATATTTCACATTGCCTTCTATTCTTTCATTTGGTTGGATCTCCTTAATAGCATCTTGATTTCTCATAAAGTCACTAGCTTCCATTTGCTCCAGTCTAATTCTGAGGGAATGAATCTCCTCAGTGAGCTTTTGAGATTCTTTTTCCATTTGGCAAATTTGGCTTTTTAAGGCATTTTTCTCCTCATTGCCTTTTTGAGCCTCTTTTGCCATTTGATTTAGTCTATTTTTTAAGGTGTTATTTTCCTCAGTCAGGCTATTGACTCTCATTTCATACTTCTCTTGCATCTTTTGCATTCCTCTTCCCAATTTATCCTCCACTTCTCTTATTTAGTTTTTAAAATACTTCTTAAGGACCTCTATGACCTGTATCCAGCTCATATTTTAATTTGGGGCTTTTGGTGCAGGAGTTTTAACCTCCCAGTCCTCCTCCTGTTCCATGCTTCGATCTTCTTTGCCCCCAAAATAGGAGTCTAATGTTGCATTTTTCTGTTTATTTTGTTTCCTTTGCCTAGGCATGTTGCCACTTAATTACTTGATTTTGGGGCTTGTTGCCACAGTAGGACTCTGCCACCAGACAGGGGAGCTTCTGTCCCAAACATTGGAGTTTTCTCAACTGCCAGAGGTATTAGTTGGGTGGCCTCTCTGAAGCCCCCCACAAACTCTGGCAAGCTGGTCACACCCCCCAAGACCTCCTCCCCAGACCACAATCCAGATTCAAGAAGGTTAAAGCAAGAGCGATTACCCCCCAGACTGATTGCCATATCCCTCTACAGTTCTCAGGCCAGGAGCTGAAGCTGCAACTGAAGCTGCAAAATGGCGGCTTGCCACTGCTCCTTCTCACCCCCAGGGGAAGATGCTGACTCACTCCCAAATACTGGTCCCAAAGTCCACAGGGCACTAACCTCTCACTTTGTCCTAGGCATCTATATATCGGTAGTTCTGGAAAAGCCACAAATGCTGGTGTTCTGGGGTCCCTCCAGCCAACTGCTGGTCTGGCCACCCTGGAGCTAAAACCTCCAACTCATGTGGTCCCAGGCTCAGCTCCCAGAAAGCTGTGCTCTTGGCTCCCAGAGCGCTGTGCTGGCTGGTCCCTGCTGGGCTGCCGGGCTATCCTCAGAGGGAGGTTAGCTTCTCTGTGTCATTCTGTGGGTGCTGGAGCTCCAGAGGTCATTCAGAGTCCCCCTTTTACATGATTTTGAAGTGGTGTGGGCTGGAGCACTGTGGAAGTGCTGTTTCTAGTCTGCCATCTTGGCGCCACCCCCGACCTCTCCCACTTCTTTATGAAGGTGGGAGATTCACAAATATACATTGCACATATTTTCAGGTCTTTTTTTCCAATGCACTTATCAGGGATGCTGATTAGTTTTCCTCTTCTTTTATTTCTTTTTCTTTCTTCTTTTTCTGTCTTAAAAATACTACTTTATATAGGGTGGCTCTCTGAGACAAAGAGGGCAGGATACTTGAGAAAGCTGTGGTGATGTAAAAAAAAGGACAAAAGAGATCAAAAAACTTATTTTTTAAAATAATACATTCTAGAATTTTCTCAAGAATCAAAGTCAAACATACTGTTCTATGATCTCAGATTCCCTTCTCTTCCTTTATTTTTTTTAATTGTGACAGTGCTTGCCCTTCTCCATCCTCTAACATTGCCATCATCCTTTGATCTTTCATTGTATGAAGATCACTAACTTGAATTTAACATTGATATATGCCAATTCTTTTTGTATATAAGGATATAATTCAGTTGGACCAGATGACTTGAATTTATTCAGGACAACTAGCTTTTCTCTGACTAACACCGAACTTTTTAAGGGTATCTACTTCTTACCAGTCATTTCTATTATTTTTTTTTTCAAATCCAAAGATCTTTCTTCTCAAGCCCAAAGTCCTTCACAAAGAAAATACAAAAATAAAAATCCAACAGTATTGTTTTCTCACTATTGTCAATTTTCATTGACCCAGTCACCCATAAATCCCTGGTCTTTTCCCTGCTTGGAGCCTCTTCTTTTAAATGAGACCTCACATTCCCATAAAGTTGCTTAGACTGTCATGCTATGGTTTTTAAATTGATTTTTGTACCCTCTATTTCTCCTATCTTCTGTTTACATCTTTTTTTTTATCTAAGTTGGTTGGTGATATATCATTGGTAATATGGCATTGATCTCTTGTAAACATCTTCCCCAGTTCCTCCTCACCGGAACTGTTTCTCTTCACTGCTTCATTCTTGAGAACTTCCATTATCCTTAAGTCAATCTTCCCTGAAGAAACTTAGTCTGTGGAGTCCTACCCATCCTTTCTCTGAACCCTTGGAAATTGGCTATTGGTTGTCCTATCACATAATAGGCATTTAGCAAAAATTTGTTGAATTGATTATATCCAAGACTTTTCAGGGTTTTTCATTTCTTCTTTCTCATTAATTTTGTGGTCACTTCCCTCCAAGCTTCCTATCATTTCTATCCCAGCTCTTATTGGTGAAAAGTAGGTCCAGAATACAGTTCTCCTTTGTTGGTGAGAAGTAGTCCTAAACAGAATGCTGTTGTGTTGGTGAGAAGAAAATTCAAAAGAGTCCACTTGGTTTTTTTCCTACTTTTTGAACATGGAATTAGGTTAATAAATTCTTAATTGCTGTAAAGAATGTGGCAAAGGAGAAACCACATGATGTGATAGGAATTGTTTCCAGAAAAGTTTACATCTTGGCTCAATATTTACTAGCTGTGGAATTGGGTATGTAGACAACATCACCTGTCTAAACTTCAGTTTACATAACTGAGAAAATGAAGACAAAGTTCTATTTCATAGGGCTATTAAAGAAAAATAGCAGTAAAGCAAAATATTCATAGAAATGTGACCTTATTATGAGCATAAGAATAGAGGAAAGTTAGTATCTTTCTTTTTTCCTTTTTAGTCTCATTGGAATACCAGATTTTCTCAAAGAGGATATAAGTAAGAATTTTTTTTCCTGAAAAAAAAAAAAAGAAACTGTTTATGAGACCTCACATTCCACAACTTTTCTTAGACTTAGTCACAAACTCCAATTGATCATTCCTTCATATTGCTTCTCTTATCTTATCTTTCCTTCTTATTTCTACTATTACCACTCTGATTCACCTACCTTGTCACCTACCATCTAATAACCCCATACCAAGATTCTACTAACAGTATTCATACAATCATGGATCCTCTGAGTGCAATGACCCTCAGAGGTCATCCAGTCAAAGGCACACCAGGTCATGATATTCCTCCTTCACCAATACCAAATTATTCACTCCAAAACACAATTTTGTTTATCTTATGGCACTATTCTAAAACCTTCAATGGTTCTTCATTGCCCATAACCTATTTATCTTGACATTTGAGGCTCGCTAAAATCTTTAGCCTTTCTTTCCAGGCTTATCCAAGTAAAAATAGAAGTTGTTTGAGGGAAGAAACTGAAACACTTTACACATATTATCTCATTTAATCTTTACAACAACCCTAGGAAGTAGATGCAATCATTATCTTCATTTTATGGTTAAAGAAACTGAGACAGTCAGTGGTTAAGTGGCCTGCCCAGCCTCACTTAGCTAGCAAGTATCTGAGACCAGATATCTGAGATCTTCCTGACTTCCAGTCCAAAAGTCCTCTCTGCACAAGAAAAATACCTTTCATGTAGCAGATTAAATTAAGTGCTCTGCATTTAATTCTGTTCAAGCCAACACATATATTTAGTGCTTATTACATACAATACATTGTGCTAGGAAATGCTTAGATTTACAAGTACTTCTTCCCCCTCAAATAATCCCTTGTCCCCTAGGAACTTATTACACTGAACTGGAGAGATAGAATATCTACACAAATAATTAAATGCAAATTTTATACAATGATTTCAAGTGAGAAAGAACACTACAACTGTGAGAATAAATAAATAAAGTCCAGATTGTAGAGGGCTACATGTCAAAATAAAGATTTTGTATATCAGTCTGGCAGTTATTGAGAGTATGTATTGAGAAGAGACTACAGGCAGTAAAGCCAATTAGGATTCTATTGAAATAGTCCAGACGATGATAAGGACCTGAATTAGTGGAGATGCTGTATTAGTGTGAAGAAGTAGATAAATGTGAGATATATTGAGAAGATATAATGAACAAGATTTGGTAACTGATTAGATATGGGAGATGAAGTAGAGGGAAAGATCAAGGATGACTCTGAGATTAGGAAACTGGGGACCTGAAGGACATTGGTGTCCTCAACAGAAATGGGAAAGTTTGAAGGTAATTCAAACCTCATTATTTCTAAGTTCCTTAAGGGTAGGGACCATAGCTTAGACTCCTTTGTACCACTCTTAACACTTAGTAAAATGAAGAAAATGAAGCCTAGAAGTTGAAGGATCCAGAGAGATTTTTAAAAAGGGAAAAGACATATATGTACAAAATAATTATATCATCTCTTTTAGTGGTGGCAAAGAATTGAAAATTGAGGGAATGTTCATCAACTGGGGAATGGCTGAACAAGTTGCTGTATGTGATTGTGATGGAATACTATTAGGCTATAAGAAATGATGGACAAGATACTCTCAGAAAAACCTGGAAATACACATATGAACTGATACAAAGTGAAATGAGCAGAACCAAGAGAACATTGTACATAGTAACAATATTGTGTAATGATCTACTGTGAATAACTTAGCTATTCTCAGCAGTACAATGATCAAGACACTTCCAAAGGACTTATGATGAAAGGTGCTGTCCATATCTGGAGAAAGAATTAGTAAAGTCTGAATACAGATAAAAGATACTTTTTCTTTACTTTTCTTACTTTTGTCTGTTTTCTTTCACTGTATGACTTACATGGAAATGTGCTTTGTATGACTACACATGTATAATCTGTGTCAAATTGTTTGCCTTTTCTATGAGGGGGAGAGGAGTGTAAGGGAGAAAATTTGGAACTCAATTTGAAAAAGTAATGTTAACATTTTTACATGTAATTGGGAAAAATAAAATATTAACTTTTAATTTTTAAATAACTCAAAAACAAAGAAGTTGAGGGATCTTAGAGATTATCTAATCCAACTCAATAAACTTTTTAAAAACTGTTTACTACATGCCGGGTTTTATGTTAGAAGCTGGGGAGATAAACATGAAACAGATCCAGACTTGCAGGAATAGTTTACATTCAACTTGAGGGACATGAGGGAGATGTACATAGAGGGAAGGAAGAAAACCAGCATTTATTCCAGGCAAACTAAAGATACTATTATTATCTCCCATTTTTCAATATAGGAAACTGAGTAGAACAAGATTAAGTGACTTGATCAAGTTCATACAATTAATAAATGTCTGAGGTTCTTTTTGAATTAATGTCTTCTTAACTCTAGTCCCACTTCTCTATTCACTGTACCACCTAGCTACCTCTCAATAGGGAACTAAACATGATTAAATAAATTCAAAATATACAAAGTAATTTGCAGGAAAGAGAACTGAGAAGTTTGGTGCCTCGTGAGCTTTGAAGGGAGCTAAGAATTCCAAAGGGTGAACAAACTGAGGGTTAATGATGTTGAGAGATTTTTTTTCCAAAGCCACACAAAACATTAGCTGTAAATATAGTAGGTGTTCAGTGAAAGCTTGTTTTTTGAGCAAAAGGATAAGATCCCCTTGTAACACACCAGGATCCCAACACCTATAAAGAAACAAAACAAAACATGGGTATCTGGAAAAAGAAGAAAGGATCAATACTGAGGATCCTACTCTAAGGATTTAAGAATATTCAAAAGCAGAATACAATCTCCCTTCCTCTCATGCTTGGAATAGTGAAAAAGTACATAGGACCCCAAGAGTCTATTAGAAGTTAACTTCTGAGAGCCAAAGAGTCTGAGAAAAATCTTCCCAAGAGAACAGTACCTCCTTCTCTGCCCTCCCCACCCCCAAACCACTCCTAGGTTTCACCTGGCCCCTCCACTGTGGCTCTTGCAGCTTCCTTTTTGGGGTCCCAATTTCCCATTTCTTAATTTCCCAGGCCCTTTCAACTTTGGTTGAAGTCTGATTGCACCAAGAGGGGAGGGAATTGGATTACTTTTTAGTGGTATAATGGGATAGTTTTACGAAGTCAAGAGCAAGGACTGGATTAACAAGCATGCAGTTGCCTACTCTCTGCCTGATGAATATCATTAGAATTGAAGGAGTGAGAGGGAGCAGGAAGGCTTCCTGAGCACACTGCATGCAGCATTTTAAATGGCTGCAACATGGGGACAAATAAGAAATTACAGGGAGGAGGAAGGCAATGTGGGAGCAAGGACCCAGCTCTCCTCTCCTGCTCTCCAGGCTCACAGTCTTCCCTAATCAGCTGCTGGTCACCAGGAGACCTGCTGCAGGCTACAGAGTAAGGCCAAGGCCATGACTCTTGCACCCCTGCCATGCACCCTTCTATAATATCAATTCTCAGCCTTAGTGCTGCCTCAGCAGATTCCTCCAGCCTACCCTCATTATTGATACCCAATCAGGAGCCAAAGTTTTCCAGAAAGAAAGGCACAATTGATCTCTGAATAGCTTATGAATTATCCTTTGTGCAGGGCTTTAAATTATTATTAGGTTGAACTCATTTTCACTTCTGACCTTTTGGAGACACAGCTTTACATCGATTTTCACCAGCTTAGATGGGAGCTGAACTCCAACTGGTCCTAAAGAAGGAAAAGTCCATAGGACAGAAAACAATTTTCTTTTTTTTTTTAAGATCAATTTACTGCTCACTTGAGCAAAACAAGGGTAGGGGTCTGATTAAGGTGAATGGTCATAGAAAATACTTTTCCTTCTTCCCACTTCCCTCAAAACACTTCAAAAAACCCTCAGGGAAAACATCTAGTAAGGCCTTTCCTGTTCCCACCAATTTTGATTTCTATTGATCAGATTCAAGTCTGTCCTAATATTATACTCCTTCAGACCTCCCTTTATCAATCACCCCTAGCAGGAAAAACATGTATTAAAGTAAGTACCTGAGCTGAGCCCTGAGGCCCTATTAAATATTCTCTTTCCTGGGTAAATGATTTTCTGTCATCTGGCATGTTGGGCACCCTTGGGAAAAGCAGGGATTCATTTGTAAAGAATTATGCTGCTCGGTGATAAATTTAATCCACTCAAATCAATAGCATTTAGATTTTATTTTTAAAAAGATAACCAAGGTTCTATCAATAAGAAAAATCTCTATTCTTTCTGGTCAGATGGTTTTCACAAACTTAATTATTTGGCCATTGGCAAAGCCACAGGGCTATAATGCTTATATAGGGTAAGCTTTCCCAACTGGATGTGTTAATGCAATAGTGAGTAAGAGCTCTGGAAGATGTCAATCAGAAAACTTTCAGTAATTCTCCATCCCCACATGTAGGCTATGGAGTAAAAGATAGTTTATCTCTATTCACCAGACATGAAGGAAACAGATAAGTGTTTCTAAACTTGCTGCAAAGATGATCAGATAGTACAGTATATTCACTCCTCTCGGTTGTGAATCACAGGGTTTTATACCACACACTTAATATCTTCCTGTGTTTTACAGCTGGATGTGGGAAATGTCAAACATTTTAATTCACAAAAGGACAAATGAATCATAAATGTAACAACCCAAACACCATTCTCACTGTTTATAGACATGCTGAGGTGGCAGGACCATGGTATTCCCATTTTATTTGTCCATTGGATTCTAGAGAGATGCCATATCTATTAGGAAGCTCCAGAGTCTCTTGGCAAGGGGGAACAAATTATTTTCCCAGTGCCTGCTAGGAAAGGCTGCCTGTATAGGCCTATGTTATATAACTATTTCTGGGTCCCAAAATATTAGTCAGGTCAGTTGAGTTCTCAGTCCCATGACCACTGACTCACAGTCTCTGCTTAGCTCATGGATTCAGGACACTGATTAAAAGTGAGAACAACTGCTTTGCAGCTGTCATGAAGAAAGCTCTTAGCTAAGTGACTCTAGTCCTTCTTCCCACTTCCCTCAAAGCACTGCAGCTTTGCAGCTGCCTGTGGTGCTCAGGTGAGAGCTTTGGGAAGAAACATAAATTGCCCATCACAAAAGAGCTCTTTTGTGTACCCAGCTCTGCAGGAAAAGGGTGGTGGACGAAATGGAAGTGGTTATTTCTGCTCCCAACTGCTACATTCAACATCTTGTTTCTACTGAATCTGCTGATTTGCTTTTCAAATGTTATTATAAGAGGACAAGCCCCAGAAGCAGAAAATAGATAGCAATAAGCTGTTAGTTGTAGTTATATGCATTGATTTAAAAATGGAAGAGCTGTCAGAGGATACCTAGTGCAACCCTCTCATTTTTCAGTTGAGCAAACTGAGGCCCAGAGAAATTGAGACTTGTCCAAAGTCAAGTGGCTTCATTTATATAATTTCTAGGTAGTAGTTCTATTACCAGGCTACTTATACTTACCACATGCCTTCCAAAATATTTGTGTGACATACAATTTAACCTCTTCAGAAGCTTATTTGAAGACTCACCAGAATATTGTTAGTTATGTACATAAATACATGTGTGTATGCCTACACACATATGTAAGGTGAGTCTTTGTTTAATAGAGAAGTTTGAGGTCATTAAAAGACCTACACAATTTCAAATGACAGGTAGTTTGGTTCTATTAAGCTAACATTATAAATGCAAAAAGTTAGAATGATTTCCAAAAAAAAAGAAGGAAAGAAAGAAACAAAAAGTATCAATGGAAAGCACTTGTAATAAATAAAGCAGTAGATTTGAGTCAGGAAGACTTAAGTTCAAATCCTGTCCCAGACAGCCTTAGCAAGCTGCTTAACTTCCCAGTGCCTCAGTTTCCTCACTCTGTAAAATAAGGGAGTCAGGCTCAATGACTAAGTTCCCTTCTAGTACTAAATCTAAGATCCTGTTATCCATTTCAATGTAAAAAATGTATATTAAGTGCCTATCCTATAATCATTCAAGCTTAGAAAGGCAGCAGTAAGAAGGTAGCTAGGATGTTATTTTTAGACCAGTTAGGTAGCAGGATAAACCTAAGGGTAATAATCTCATTTAAAAAACTGTGAACAGACCTATGCTCTGTTATCAACTCAACATTGAGCAGAACTGAATAGAATTTTTCTTACGGCTTGAATAAAGGCTTAGCTCCTTCAGACTCTACTGGAATTCATTCAATCTAATGAGCATTTATAAAGTACCTACTTTGTACAAGACATTATACTTGGTCCTTTTCACAGAGTAGGTGTTTAATAAACATTTCTTCAAATGAATTAAATTGGGAGCTAATGAATGCTTTAGAGAAGAGAAATGTCATAGCCATACTCAAGTATCAGGAAGATTATTTTTACCATAGTATAAAGGATGTTTTGGAGAACAGAAAGCTTAGCGACAGAAAGACCAATTGGGGTCTACTAGAGAGCATTACCATTTTTGTAATTACAACATCAGGTTCATGACATTAACCAGCATCAGTTCTTCAGCCTTAGTACCCTTTCCTGACCATGCTAATATCTAGTCCATCACCAACTCTTGCCACTTGTGGCAAATGACTTCAGTATTTTCTACATCATTTTCTCCCTCCTCATAGCACAATTACCCTAGATCTTACCTAGACTGATTACATATTACTTCTCCTCATGCTGCAGACTCATATACAACATCCTATTTCCCACATCTACGCCTTTGCAAAGGCTGTCCCCCATGCCTAGAACAATCTCTCTCAGCCTAGAGCACTCACCTCAGCTACAGCTCTATTCAGGCATCAGCTCAAGGATCCTCTCCTTCAAAAAACCTTTTCCTGTTTCCCCTACTTGCTAGAGCACTATCTCCTTCTCAGCTGTCCAATCAATGCACATTTTGGGGTATATATCTTGAATTTACTTATCTGTGTCTAGCAAAGATAGAGGCTCTACAGCTAAATTTCCCAACTCCTATTAGCACCAGCAAGTCAAGTCCCCAGAACAAGGTTACTCTTTTCCTTGGATTTCCTAAGGATTTTAGAGGGTAATCCAGAAAGGATTCGGAGTTCTAATTCTATTTCCTCAAATCCCCATTCCAGAGTTTTATCCCCAATATCCACATCTACTCTATGTCAACAATAGTCAATTAACACCAGTTAGCCTTTAGAGAAGGGATATTTGTTGAAAATTCATAAAAACAACCAAAATATGATTACCTCAAAAAACAGAATGTCTTCCCCCTTCTCCTCACCACTCAACTCCTGGAGAGCAGAGACTCAGTGATTGATACTAATCCTTTACCCCACCAGGTTCACTTGCAGGTGTGGCTTAGCTGATGGAAAATTAGTTCCCTTGATTAATGAGCACAGTCTCAAATGCTGGGCAGATATACTATCAGGAAGGCACTTTGCAAGGCCCTAGGACAAAGAAGAAACAGAGGAATAGGAAGTGACTCCATCTCAGACAAAGGCTTGTCTAGGAGGCCATGTACTCACTAGGAATGCTGGTAGAGACAAGAGTACCCTGATGACCTTTGGAGCTCAGGGAATCATTCTTATACCTCATGACTATCAAGAAAGAAAAAGCAATTTTCTCCACTGGAGCCTTTTGTAGCAAATCTATGTTACCAGACCAGTAGCCAACCAAAAGACCACTTTTTACTTTGTGGAAAGCAGATTGGTAATAGTAACACAATGCCTGTGAATGTTCTGAATTGGGGCAGGGCCCTTCCATCCCCAATCATAATTACACTTAGAGTATCAAGCTCACCAAACCCCCTGAGTGTGTTGAAAGTCTTCTATATTCGTCCCCAGAACTGGGGCCTCGTTACCCAGTCTTCCCCTCCATTACATGTAAACATATCTCCCCCAAAGGGCAGGAATTGTCTTGCTTTTGGACTTGACTCTCTGGGCTAAGCACAGAGCCTGATACATACCAGGTGTTTAATAAATGCTTACTATTTGATTGATTGACTGTTTGACTAAGGAGGTGATGAGTTCCTGAACTTAGATGATAGCTGTGAAAGTGAAGAGGTATAATTAATATGATTTTTCAGCTGCCTGCATATGGGGAGGCAAGGGAAAGGAAAGCATTAGCAAGAACTGCAAAGTTTCAATCTCAGGTTACTAGGAGGGTGATGATTCCATCAGCAGAAGCAGTGAAGGAGTCATTAGGGAAAGGGACCAGTTTTAGTGGGGAAGATGATGAGTTCATTCTGCAACATCTTAAATTGAAAATGTTCTAGGCATAGAGCTAGAGTTCAGAAAAGAGGAGAGACCCAAGTTAGAGATATAGATTTGAAAGTCAAAACCATAGACATGAATATAATTTCCAAAGGGGAGGGAGAGAGAGAGAGACAGAGAAAGACAGAGAGAGACAGAGAGAGAGACAGAGAGACAGAGAGAGAGAGAGAGAGAGAGAGAGAGAGAGAGAGAGAGAGAGAGAGAGAGAGAGATATTTTGCATTCCAGTCAGGGAGATAAAACACACAGAGAACATAGACACAATTCTCTTCAAATAATTACTTCAATAATAACTCCCACATGTATAGTGGTGTAAGGTTTGCAAGAAGCTTTCCTCATAAGTCTGTTGTGTAGTACCGTTAAACAGCTATCCTTTCAGGGTGTTCCTTGTCTTGGTGGATCACAGTGACATTACTTTCTATAGCTTCTGAGGCTCCACCCTGTCCCTGTACCTAGCAAGTTGACCAAGTAGCCTCTATACCTTGAAACAATAGACCCAAATCTAAGTCAGAAGCAGCTGCTCAGTTTATATGAGTGAGGAAAAGGGTGCCCAGTTTTGGCAAGCATCGTTCTCAGAAATGACTTCTCTGCCTGAGACCATTTGGACTCTAATGCTTAGCTATAGCCTAGGTGTGAAGTGTTGAGCTTTCACCTTTGTGTCTGACTCTTTATCAGGGCTCATTACCACCTCAGGCACCTGAACAGAAGAGTAGGCCTAAAAAATGCCAGAGAAGTTGCCCTCCTTGTGGACACTTCGTCATGCTCACTGATCTCTAAACATGTCCAAAGCCCAGTACCCCTCCCCACAGTCCATTTTAGATGAAGCTAAGTAGTTCAGTGGATAGAGTTCTGGGCTTGGGATCAGGAAGCCCTGAATACAAATCCAATTTCAAACATTTACTACTGTGAGACCCTGATCAAGTCACTTAATTTCTGTTTGCTTTAGTTTCCTCAACTATAAAATAGGTATAATAATAAAATCTACCGCCTACATCCAGAGAAATAATTAGAAAGAAGTGAGTTTGAATCCTGATGGAAGCAAACTACTTGATCTTTTTCTTTTCATTGTTTGGTTTTATTTCCTCTTTACCATTTTTCATTCCATCTAGTACAATACACTTTTGTAACCTGACTAATGTCTCATGTGAAAGTATTTGCAGATCCTATACTGGACTATATGCTGTCGTGGGGTGTGGGGAGAGGGAGGGAAGGGAAATTTGAAACTCAAGGAACTATGGAATTGAATCTTGTAAACTAAAAATAAACAAACAAACAAATAAATAAGTTTTTTAAAAAGATAATTAATGTTATTCAAATACTTTTAAGTATACAATAAAATAAGAATGTTACAAAAATAAAATAAAATAAAATCTACCTTTTAGGGTTGTTGTGAAGGACAAATATTTATAAAGTGCTTGTCATATCGCCTGGCACACAGTAGGTATTTAATAAATGCTTATTTCTTTCCCTCCATAAAGGTAGAGATAGTGAGAGGGAGTTTGGTTAGAGAGGTGGACTGATTTTGGAGAACTTGGATGAAGCTGAAGCCATTAAATCCTTTTTTCTGCCCCCCCAAGAGAAAGTATTAGCCCGTTTTATAGATGAAGAAACTGAGTTCTGACATATTAAGAGATCTGTATGTTCTATTTACTCTGTCATGTTGCCTCTCAGTATTCAATCATAAGTGATTTTGTCACATGGCTATTCCCTCCTCCAGTGCCACTAATAATATTTCTGTGGCTTCAGGAGATAGTCTTACTGTCTGGCACCAGATTCATTCTCAATACCTTTTCATTTTGGTAAAACCTGCCAGACCTTGGGTTATTAAGGGCTTTCAAGAACCCCAGATCACCTCTACAACTTAATGAAGGATCAGAGGATATTAGTGGAAGCTCCATTTGAAAATCATTTTGAAGTGACAAATAGTCAAGTTCAAAATAATATGCTACTGAGTGAATATATAATTCCTGGAGGAATGAGGAAGCATGGTCAGAGTAGAATGGGAGTTACCTGAGAAGGAATATTTGCTAAATGAAGTCACTGGTTTTTTAGTCAAGATTCAATGACTGATTGATTGATTGAAGAAGTAATGAGTTCCTGATCTAAGGTGGTGTCAGGGTAAATGAAGAGAAGTATAATTGATAAGACTTTTTGCTGCCTAGACGTGGGGAGGCAAGGGATAGGATTAGAGAAGGTGAAGGCCTTTTGGCTGTTTAGTTGATTAGTACTAAAGAGATTGAATGCACAAGCCGAACCAAGAAGAGTTTGCTTTATGACATAAGCCATAGGTATGTTTCCATCTAAACATCAAAGTTTAGATTATAACAAACCATAGCACCAGAGCTCATTTCATTCTTTAACAAAATCCAAACTTTCAGTTTCATCTGTGTAGTAAATTCCTGAAGGGGGAGGGTTCAATCCTTGAGTCTTCCCGTCTGGATTTTCCTTCCAGATATCTTGTATGTATCTCATATAAACCTAATTATTTACATGGAGTCTCACATACCAGAATTTAAGCTCCTTGAGTACCAAGATTGTTTTTGCCCTTCTTCCATATCCCTACCATTCAGCACAATGCCTGGCACAAGTTAAATTTTCAGTGAATGTATATTGATTCTTTGAGAAGTGATAGAGTTTTCTAGTCACATAGCCAGTAGGCTAGCCTTCTGGCCATTATTCCATGCTTTCTCTCATTCTATGCTTTTGGAATATTATTTGTTTGGAATATGGAAATCCTAAGTGCTTTTATAAACTATTTGAACTTCAAGCCACCTTTATTGGAAGAGTGATAATAATAAGACTTCTATTGCTTCTATCCCTAGGCAATGTTGGTTTATTTTCTTACTAGGAAATATTAACTTAAGTATCCCTGAAATCTCTAATATCCTGCCATATCCATGAAACTCACTGTCATCTCCATCTCTGGCTTCTAACTCCAGGCTGCAAGTTGCCTTTACTCAAAACAAAAGGAGTACAAAGGCAGAGATGCCTGTTTCTTTCATCACACAATATCGCACTGATAATGCATTTCTGCTTAATAGCTCCCAATGAATTAATCTCCCTCCCCCCTATAATTCAAAAAAAGAAAAAGAAAAAGAATTAAGCTAACAGGGTTTGAAGTCATGAAGAATTACAGTCCATAATGACCAATTTTAGCATGTTTTATAACCCATCAAAATGGAAATATTACCTTGGGGTACAATTTATTTTTCCTTATCATAAAATTCCACAGTAGTTAGAACAGTCATATAAATAAAACCCCAAGTCCCTAGCAGAGGTGATGAAAGGAAACTCATTCAATCTTCTGTCTGATGTTTCATTCTGCTTTTTGACAGCTGAAGATAACCAAGTACAATAAAATGCCTTCAGTGTTGTAATGAAAAATTTACACATTAAGCAAATTTGTCCAGACAAAATAATTGACAGTGGTATAAAGAGATTCAGCTCAGTGGTTTATAAAATATAAGGATCTGAACTAAATTAATTTTGAATTCTAAAGCATGGGAAGCATATGTTATTTGGCAAACTGAGGAAATGGGCTTGGGTGCCTCACAATTGTATTGTCTGTATTTATTGCCACTTAAAAGAAGTAAGAGCATAAAAGCCTCCACACTTTTGAAAGGGGAGTCTCATTGGTTCATTCTATGTACATGTGTAAACATTCTTGTTTTCTTGGCAGAGACAATAGCCCTGTGATAAGCAGAAGGAAGGAAAAATAGTTCTATGTGAAGAGATGGAATATTGATTAACTCAATGACTAGGGTGGCATCGCCCTCTCCCAGAAGGTCCCTTAGTTACATTTCAGTGCAACTATGTATTTGTAAAAATGAGAGGATAGGCTTTAATCTAGGATAATTCTAGGAAAATTCCTAGGAAATTCACTGATAAGGAAACTACTTCCACCAGGACAGATTGGCACCTTATCTACAAATTATCATCTTAGAAAACTGCCTAGAACACTAAGCGGATAAATGGCATGTCTCAGATCACATGGTCATCATGGGTCAGATTCTTCTGGACCACAAGGCTAGGTAGTTCTCTTATCTAGGTGTAATAGTAAGGTGAAAAGTAACCTAATCAAAAGCCTTTTTTTTCCTTTCCACAAATACATTTCCAAAATGCTGTCTCATCTTCTTTTATTTTTTTTAACAGGTTTTCCCTGGTTTAAATCCTGCTGCTAATCAGCAAGAAATTTGCATCTTCTACATTTCCAAGTTGTGCTGGTTCCCCTATCCTTAGACAGACTGGGGGGGCCCCAGCTCCCAGGTTCTCATCATGTTTGAGGTCAGACTTAGTGTAGATACCACCTTACATCTGTTGCCTTGACTGGTTTCAACTCCATGAACAAGATGCCACTCTCAGATAAAGCTCATCACTCCCAAACTCACCACCATGATACTAACTTAAGTCTTGACTGGTTCCTCTTAAGTCTCCTCTCCCTCTGGAGGAATGGAAGGTAGAGTACCAAATTCCTCTCAATGCCTACCTTTATAGCGGGAAGAAACCATGTTCTCAGATTACTCCACCTTATATCAGCTACCCTGCCTGGTTTAAACTCCACAGAACAAAACAATGCCCCCACACCAAGGGATGTATTCCATCCCTTCCTGTCCCACCCCTTTTATTACCTCCTTTTCTGTATTGTCTCCTCCTTAAGATCGCAAACTTGTTGAGGGCAGGGCTTATCTCTTTATTAATTGTATCCCCAGCACTTAGCCCAGTGTCTGGCATATCATAGGTGCTTAATAAATATTTATTGGATGTGATTGGATTAGAAATTCAGTGAGCATTAGCTCTTCTGAAGTTCAGAGCTCCTAAACTCCAAGGGTGCACTAGCCTCAATCTCCCTAATACCAGGGATTACAGGCATGCATGATGGACCACCTTGACAGGCCCTCATCTGATTAGCACACCACCTTTCCAGAGGAGGTTAGCATGCCTTTTTGACAGAAAATGAAATGGAGTCCTAGAGAATTAAATGGGTTAAATTAAAATTAAATTAAATTAAAATTTTCTTGGCTCCTGTTCCAATCTTCTGATTCCTAATCTACTGCTTTCCTTTTGATCTCCACAACTCAGAACAAGAACTTTCAGAACCAATAGTAAACAATGGTGTAAAAGGCTTACTGTGGAGCCCCAGGTGAGTTTATAAAAACAATTCACTTGGTTTCAGGATTTACAAAGTGATCGATTTGGTGCCAGAAGGAATCTTGGCAATCATCAGTGATAAAACTCAAGTACAAAGAGGCCCAATAAATCTTTGCATTCCATACTAACTTAGAAAGCAACATATAACACTATCTCTATTACATTGTATTTTTACTTATTTTATAAAATATTTCCCAATTACATTTTAATCTGGCTCTGGGAAGTCATACAGTGTGGCATAGTTGGCACTCATCCAGCCCAACCCCTGATTTTATACATGAGGAAACAGTGCTGGAGAGGTGAAGAGATTTTCTCAAATTCAGATAGTAAGTGGAAGAGATGGGATTTGAACTCAGATCCCCCGACTCCAAATCACTCATCTTTTCACTGTACCAGCATGGGAAGACAACATGGTTTACTGAGAAGAGAATTCAGTTTAGAGTCCAAATACCTAGCTTCATATCCTGCCTCTGTCACTAACTACTATTGTGAGTTGGCAAAGTCACTTAAACTCTGTCAGCCTCCGGTTTCTCTTCCGTAACATATGGGGTTTCTAGATGACCTTTCATTCCCCCTCCAAATATAAATCTGTGATACAAACAAAAGCAATTGAGCAGCTCCCTTTGTGTGGGATGATATACATAGAGTAGATGTACTAACACAAAAAAAGATTATGCATGGTGAATGAAACTGACAAATTCCTCTACCCATCTAAAGTTTTGTTGACTGTGCAACCAGCAAAAAGTCTTAAGCCCAGATGAATAATGGCAGTATGACCATCACCAACCCACTCCAAAAATATCTAAATGCTACATAAATATTAAAAGCACTGCTTGCAAACCTGTCTCTTTCAAACAATATATCAAAACTAAAAATCAGACTTGATTTGCAATGAAGAAGGAGACACCTGGTGACTTTTATTGTTCACTGTTCAGAAAGTAGCAGGTGGCTGATAGAAAACTCCAACGAGTTCTTTTCCTCTTTAACCATCCATCTGCAGTGTATTACAGCGTTTATTCATTGGTATTCTATGGCAATGTCAGACATATTTGAGGGTTATTTAAGCTTTCATTAGACTAAAATTCTATAGATTTATTTTACCTTAAATCTTTTGTGGTAACAGCATTCCTGTGATTCGTTGATTTGCCTGCAGTATTCTAAGCAACTTAGTTGTATATCCTAGAGGTATGACAGATGTCACACTTTTTAAAATATTTATTCCTTCGGAACTTAGCTAACCAAATAGAAAATTACAAAGACTGTCTCATCACCATGCATGTTAACATTTTTCTCCTTCAAGAGTTTAATATATGGTCATAAAAAGGAAGAAAACACACACTTTACTTGTGTAATATAAAATACTTAGTTGGAGAGTTTTGAGTTATACAAATACAAGAGAGGAGTCAAGGTGATTTAGTGAAATGAGTACCAGGCCCAGAGTGAGAGGATGTAGGGTTTCAAATCCTACTTCTCCTTACTATATAGCTGTGTGACCTTGTACAAACCTCTAACCTCCCTGGGCCTCTGTTTCTTCATCTGTAAAATGAGGGTCTCTGAGGGCTAGACTGCCTCTGAAAACTTTCAGCTCTAAATGTATGATCCTATATGATTTATTTATATTTGAAAGGCAGAAATACATAGTAGATAGATGACCAGCCTCAGGTCAAGAAGACTTGTGTTTGGGTCCTACATCTAATAGCATATTGGCTATGGCACCAGGGCCAAATCACTTAAACCTTCACAAATGACTTAAGCCTTTAGTGCCCCCAAGCAACTTCATAAGACTATAAATTACAGACCAATTGTCTAAGGGTATCAATATTGGGTGTCCCTGCTGGGAGTCACCCATACAGAAAAAATCACAGAATGAGAGGGAGGAAAGGGAGCAGGAAGGGAAAGAAAATAGAAAGAAAAAAAGGAAAAAGGGAGGATAGAAGAGAGATTTACTGTAATTGGTTTACAAACTGTACCTTTATAGCATGTGGGTACATAGGTGTTAAGTAAATATTTCTTGATATATCAACTGATTTTTCAGTAACTGCTAACTAAGTCTCAGTAATTTCTATTCCCAGAGTTCTTTCAAAACACATTAATCCCAGGAAAATCCATTCCCTCCTATATTTATACCGCAAAGTCCTTCTCCCCACCCAGTCACTAATTATCATGATTCCTATTTGTTCTATTTCTCCTGCATCCATATAACTCATGGCAATAATTTGAATAGTAAGAAATTAAGACTATATCTATCTAATTAAGCCAGGAATGGCCTAAGTAAATGAAACATTTCATTTTACAGCCAACTCATATGAAAAAAAAAATGATGGCCAGAGCTTCTGAATCTCAAATTTGAAAAATGACCACTACTCCCTGGCCTGCAAAATGTGAATTACTCTGTCAGGTTTACAGTCAAGACCACCCCAGATGCAGATTTGAAAAAAACAGATACTGGCTTTCAGAGAATTGGTCAAGTGGGGGGAACAAAAGAGTTCCCCCTGCTCATTTTACCAAAAAAATGTGAATAGTTATTTAGCCCTTTTCGCATTTGTGTCTGTTTAACACTAGAGTCAATTGCTTATTTATAGATAAGCCTTTGCTGTTCCGTGGTTTAATGATTGATAATCTGGCCTTGCTGCCTTATGTAAAATTTGGTCATCAGCAAACACTGAGGGGGAAATAGCGCAAGAAAGTCAGAGAAGGAATTCAAAGGAGGGTAGGACCTCAAAGTTCTCTAGACTTAATCATGTTATAGATTCACAGACAAAGGACTTTACTTAACAGATGAGGAAACTGAGTCCCAGACAGGTAAAGAAAATATGTGTCTAAGTATGTATATATAATTTATTAACATACATACATAAATAGAAAAATCACTAGATACAAGGAGGAAAGAAGTAGGCAGTATAGCCAAGGAGAAATCATACAGACTTGAAAGCAGAAAACTTGGTTTTTACTCTCCAATTATGTTTCTGAGTAACCTTAGGCAGGAAAAATCCAGCCTGTACCTTAAATTCCTCATTTAACAGAAATAATAATATTTTTCTCCCACCTATAACAAGGGACTTCACTGAAGATTAATTGAGTTGATAGATGTAAAAATTACTTTGTAAATATTGAAAGAACCATGAGTGCAAAATATTATGACTTTTCTGTAATGGGTCAGCCCAGGCATTGGATCCTAGCTGTACCATTGTAGAGACTTGATTCTACTATTCAAGATGCATCCCTGTAAATGGTACACAAGTTTCTATTATTATCTTGCATGGGGTGGGGAGGGGGGAGAGGAGAAGTCAAGACCTTGACTATGCAAAGGATGACATCTGTTCAACAAAATGTAAATATCCCTTTGACATCCCTTTTGGTTATGGTATTGACCTGTGATTTAATTGTTAGACAGAATTTCTGTGTGGAAACTTCTTCCAACCAGGTAGCTCTGGCAATTATTCTGAAGAAAAGAAGTAAACATGCATTTCTTAAGCACTTTCTATATGCAGGGGACCTTGCTAAGCCCTGAGGATATAAATATAAGCAAAAAGAAAGACAGTTCTTATCTATAGGGAGTTTGCATTGAAATAGTTAAAAGCAATATACATAAAAGAGCTAGAAATAGTGAGGAGGGCAGAAATGAAAGCATGGTTTTAAAGTTTATATGTCAGGAGCAGGGCCAAAAAGGAATGGAGACTGGTTCGGGCATTTCCATAAAATAGATTACATATTACATAGGAGAAAATCAATACTGTGAGTTACTTGAAGTATTAAATCAAATGTGTCAAACTCCAGACCAGCAGAAATGCAAGCAGTCTTCAAAACTGCATGGTCCAAACTAGATTAAAATGCAACTGAGAAGTATTTAACAAAATAAATATAAAGACAATGCAACATAGATGATGTTAATTTGTGGTTTTCTAAGTCAATATGCCACTTTCAAGGATCCATTTCTATTTGAGCTTGACACCACTACTTTTAAGTACTTAGAAAGTTGCCTGGGGATGGCAGAGTAGAAACAGCACGTCCAAGGTGCTCTCCCATCGGATCACCTCCAAACCATGTAAAACTCCTGGAGCCCCAGCACCCACAGAATGACACAAAGAAGCTAAACTCCTGCTGAGGACAGCCCAGCAGCCCTGCAGGAAGGGCCAGCACAGTGCTCTGGGAGCCCACAGCACAGCACACAGAGAGCTGAACCCAAGTCTGCATGAGTTGTGGTTTTAGCCCCAGAGTGGCCAGGCTAGCACCCTGCTAGAGGGACCCAAGAACACCAGCAGCTGTGGCAATTCCAGAATTATCAACACAGACATGCCTAGGACAAAGTGAGAGGTTAGTGCCCTACGGACTTTGGGACCATTATTTGGGGAACACATCAGCTTCCTCCCCTATGGGCTAGAAGCCATTGAGGAGACAACCCATATTGAAGTTTTCAGTGGCAGCTCCAGCTCCTGGCCTGTGAACTGTAGGGAGATCCAGCGATCAGTCTTGGGGGTAATCACTCTTGCTTTAACCTCCCTGGTTCTGGATTGCAGTCTGGGGTGGAAGTCATGGGGTGGGTATACAGCTTTCCAGAAATGGAAGTTGTGAAGACCCCAACTTTGGGACGGAAACTCCCCTGTCTGGTGGCAGAGTCCTACTGTGGCAACAAGCCCAAAAGTCAAGTAATTAAGTGGCAACATGCCTAGGCAAAGGAGACAAAATAAACAGAAAAATGCAACATTAAACTCCTATTTTGGGGGCAAAGAGGATCGAAGCATGGAACAGGAGGAGGACTGTGAGGTCATAAATCCTGCTCCAAAAGCCCCAAAGGAAAATATGAGTGGGTTACAGGACATAGAGGACCTTAAGAAGGACTTTAACAATCAAATAAGAGAAGTGGAGGAAAAATTGGGAAGAGAGAGGAGAAGGATGCAGGAAAAGTATGAAATGAGGGTCAACAGCCTGACTGAGAAAAATAACACCTTAAAAAATAGACTGGCAAAGGAGGCCCAAAAGGGCAATGAGGAGAAGAATGCCTTAAAAAGTCGAATTTGCCAGATGGAAAAAGAATCTCAAAAGCTCACCGAGGAGATTCATTCCTTCAGAATTAGACGGGAGCAATTGGAAGCTAATCACTTTATGAGAAATCAAGATGCTGTTAATCAGATCCAAACAAATGAAAAAATAGAAGGCAATGTGAAATATCTCATGGGAAAAAACACTGACCTGGAAAATAGATCCAGGAGAGATAATTTAAAATTACTGGACTACCTGAAAGCCATGATCAAAGAAAGAACCTAGAAATCACCCTTCAAGAAATTCTCAAGGAAAACTGCCCTGATGTTTTAGACCCAGAGGGCAAAATAGAGGTTGAAGGAATCCACAGATCACCTCCTGAGAAAGATCTCCCCAAAAAAATTCCCAGGAATATTATAGCCATGTTCCAGAATTCCCAGATCAAGGAGAAAATATTACAAGCAGCCAGGAAGAAACAATTTCAATATTGTGGAAACACAATCAGAATAGCACAGGACCTGGCAGCTTCTACACTGAGGGACTGAAGGGCATGGAATATGATATTCCAGAGGGGAAAAGAGCTGGGATTGAAGCCAAGGGTCACCTACCCAGCCAAACTGAGTATTTTGTCTCAGGAGAAAATATTCATTTTCAAAATATTCCACATTCAGTGGAATAAAGGACTTTCAAGCATTCTTGAGGAAAAAAACAGAGTTGAATAGAAAATTTGACATCCAGACACAAGAAGCAAGAGATGCCTGAGAAGGTAATCAGGGAAAAGAAATCAAAAGGAACTTATCAAAGTTGAACTATTTACATTCCTACATGGAAAAATAGTAACTGTGACTGATGAAACTTTTCTCAGTATGAAAATAATGGAAGAAGGGTATATGGGCATATGAACACATATGTGATTGTGTGTACATATGTTTACAGTTATACATGGATAGAGGGCATCGGTTGAATTTGTTGGGAAGGGATGATACTCAAGGGGTGAAATTATGAGGTGAGAGAAGAAAGTGGCAAGAGGAGATGGGGAGAGACAGGGTAGGGTAAACTATCTCATGTAGAAGAAGCAAGGGGAAGTGGCTGCAGGGGAGGGAAAGAACAGGAAGTCAAAAAGGCAAAACCATATTCTCATCGAATTTGGCTCAGGGAGAGAATGACATACATACTAAAGGGGGTATCTCACCCTGCAGCAGAGTAGGGGGAAGGGGGATGATGGAGGGGAGAGCACTCTGGGGGGAGGGAAGGTTGGAAGTACCCACTTTCAAAGAAGGACAGAATCAAAGTAGGGAATGGACCAGTTCCAGGGTGGGATGGGCAGGAGGGAATTATAAGCAGCCTTTTACAATATATCTACTATGGTAATGTTTTGCATAGCTATACATGTACAACACATACTGAATTACTTATCTTCCTAGAGGGAATGGGTGTCAAGGGAGGAAGGGAATGGATCTGAAATTCGAGGTCTTAAAATTAAATGTTTCAAATATATATAAATACTACTATTAATACTATTTTGCATGTAATTGGGATATAAGATGTGCAGGCATTGGGACACAGAGATTCACCTTGCTCTAATGGAAAAGTCGAAGGGGGTATGGGAGAAGATATGGGAGAGAGCAGATTGGATAAGGGGATATCTTGTGGGACTGCTATTCGGGGATGGTGGGTAGGGGAAAAATGGGGAAAAAATTGTAACTCAAAATCTGGCAGAAATGAATGATGTAAACCAGAAGTTAATAAAGCATTTGTTAAAAAAAAAAAAAAAAAAAAAGTTGCCTGGGTCATGAAGCAATTAAGCGCCATCATCATTATCATCCCTAACTTTACATAGTGTTTTTTGATTTGTCCCCTATAAAGTATTTCACATATATTAAAACCTTTTATCCATATACCTAATTTGACTGTTAATATATGTCAGAGATAAGATTTGAACCTATGCCATGCTTCCTTTTTGATGAAATTAACACATGAATAAAGGAAGAAATTATTCCCTTTTCCTAGGCAATTGTTGCCTCACCCAGACCACATTGAGGAAATTCAATCAATGATTCACTGGGTGTGAGCTGCATCCTTAAAATTTGCTCTTTAAAACTAAAATGGTGATTGGGAGGAAAGGCAATCAGAAATGAGAAACGATATACATCTGTTCAATTCATTGGGAAAAATATATGTAACCATGTGGTGCCTCCAAAGAAAAGTACAAAAGGAAAGCATGTTTATCTGCTAGAATTCCTGGATAGACCATACCTAATAAATTAAAGGGCAAATTATGTGAAGTAATTGGTCAATTCAATCATATTGCCAATTGAATTTCCCCATGGGATCATCAAACTAGTCAATTGGTTTAACATCATATGAAATATTCCACAAGTTCCTTGAAACAGAATGACCAGGAAAAGGGTCACAACTAAGACTGCCAGTTTCCTCCTCTCCAATTTGCTGTCTGATTTATCTAGTCTCTTGAATGAGAACTTCTATCTGTTTGATTTAAAGTGCAAAGATGGTAAATCATCCTCATCCTAAATCCTCAGAAGCAATAGCTGATAATAGCATCTGAATTTGGAGTGAAGAAACACACTGAGAAAGGAAACACATGAGGGAGAGGTGGCTTCAGAACTCTACAATGTCACTAGTCCTCTGCAGCATCCTATCAGAGATTGTCATCAAAAGAAAATTTCTTAAGGATTCCTGAAAGAGAGAAAGGGACTTCAAGTTTGTAAGAGCTATAAGTCTATCATTTGGCTATATAGACTGTCTAAGTTTAAGCCCATTCTCTTCAAGAACCTATAGCACATGGAATGAAAAAGTGCTCCAGGTTTTAAGTAATTATTTCCCAAACTATTGTCCTTGTTTTACCCTGTTAATAAATATCCTTTCTAAAATGGAATGAATTCTAGTTGATAATAAATTGGGAACACACTAGTGGGGGCTCATGAATGTGTAAGAATGTAGAAGGAATTCCCTAGCTCTGTAGATTTACTCTTAGAACTTGCAGTCAGCCATTCTTTGGGATCCCAGCCACCAATGCAAGTATGATTTAGGGAATAAGTTGTAAAGGGAGCATTAGACAAGTATATATGCAAGCTTTTAATTTTTTATTTTATGTGTTTTATTTGTAGGAAGTTAGGGTAGTATCAATAATTTTTTAAAGAACTTAACATGATAAAAATTTAGTTCTCATTCAGCCCCACTCCAAATTTTTCTACTAGGATGCATATAAATAATGTTGGACCACAGACTGCCCTAAATCCCTCCACATCATTTCTATAGACATAATTGAAATTTTTATGCAAAGATCACAGGACTTAACATCAGGTATATTTTCTAGTGTTTCAATATCCTCTATGATACATATTGAGAATAAGCTCAAGAGAATGCCTTTTAAACTTTTCAGGATCAATGAAAAATTCTCCTATCTCTGGTGGGCCTATTTATAAGTTGCCTACAGTTATTCTACTTTGGCAATAGTTTTTAAATGAGCAGAGGGAGCAAAAGAATGGTGGTGCAAGGGAGAAATCAAACTTCAGCAAAGGCTCAACTCTAGAAGTTATCAAACAAAGTTACTCAGAGTCTACTCCAATCTGAGTTTGTCTCCTCTGGCTAATGAGAAACACAAAAGGGATGAAGTTCTTTACTATAACAGTGAGATATGGTGAATTTCTGAATTGTCCAGGAGACTAAGAACCAAATGGAATTAAAATTTACAGCACTTTAGATCCCAAATTCCTCAATATTAATTTTCTACTACCCTTAAAGTATACTTAAACAAAACCCTTTCCCCTACCCTTAGGCACAGCATTTAATGTGGAACAACATGGAGGAGAAGGGTGGGTGAAATAGTTATTCAAGGCACTATTCTGGATTATTCACTGAGATATCAGCCCAATATATACATGAAAAGGACTTGACAGTTCCTAGGCTTGAGCTCTTAATTCAATTAATCTGAAGGAGAGTGTAAGATAGTCATTACAACCAGCTTTATGTCTCTAGTTGCCAACATTTTGTGTAACACTATCATAGGCTCATAGTTCTTGTAATGTAAAATACCTCAGATCTTATTTATTCCAACCCCCACATTTTAAAGATGGAGAACTGAGGTCCAGGGAATTTAAGTGACTTGTATAAAGTCATATAGGTAATATGTATAGGTGATGAGCAAATAGAGTGCCACGCTGGTGTTAGGAAGATCAGAATTTAAATACAGCCTCAGACACTTACTAGCTGTGTGGCAGATCACTAAACTTCTGTTTGCCTCAGTTTCACCATCTATAAAATGGGAATAATAATAGCACCTACCTCCCTGGGTTGTTGTAAAGTTGAAATGAAATAATATTTGTAAAATGTTTAGAAAAATGTTTAGCTTGTAGTAGGTAGTATATAATGGTGATAATAATGATAAATAGTAATAATAATAATAATAGTAATAATAGCTAAATGTTAACTATTACTGTTGTTGTTGTTATGTGTCAGAGGTAGCATTTGAGCCAAGTAATGTCAATGCCTCTGCTCTTTCCATCAGTTTTGTTTTGTTTTGTTTTTTAGCATAGTAAAAAAGAAGGTTGAATTTTAAGTCACAACACTTGGGTTCAAATCCAGTATCCAGTATCAGGCAAATCACTCTATGATCATAATCAACTGACTTACCACTGTGAGACTTGTTTTATTCATATTTAAAATAATGGGCTTCTGTTGCAAAATATCTAAGGTGCCTTCTAGTTCAAAATCCAATTAACTGAGATGGAAACAATGTGAATTATTGAATGAATTATATTCAATAGTTGAATAAAATCATATGCACACAAGAGAAGTTGACCAGAACTTTGTGGTATGAGGTATTATTTGTATAAGGTATATAGATTATAACAATTCTAATTTACCTACTACATACATGGCAAAGAACCCTACCCTCAAAGAGCTTACTTTTTATTTGTGGAGTATAACATTTATTTTGTTATTGTTTAGTCATTTTCAATCATGTCTGACACTTTATGACCCCTTTGGGGTTTTTCTTGGCAAAAAATATTACAGGGGTTTTTCATTTCCTTCTGTAGCTCATTTTAACTAAGTCACTTAACCCTTGTGAAGTACTCCCTTTACAGCTAATTCCCTAACTCATATTTACATTGGGGGGCTGGGACCCCAAAGAATGATTGACTGCAAGTTCTAAGAGGAAACCTAGGGAGCTAGGGAATTTCTTCTACAATTCTTATACAGCCATGAACCCCCACAAGTGTGTTCACTATTTATTGTCAGCTAAAATTCATTCCCTTTTGAAATGGATATTTACTAACAGGGTAAAACAAGGACAGTGGTTCAGAAAACAATTAGCACATTCTGGGGCACATTCTGCTTTCCATACACTAAAGGTTCTTGAAGAAAATGGGCTTAAATTTAGAGAGTCTATATAGCCAAATGATAAATTCACAGCCCTTACAAACTTGAAATCTTTTTCTCTTTTTCAGGAAATTGAGGCAAACAAGGTTAAGTGACTTATCCAGGGTCACACAGTTACTAAGTGTCTGAGATCAAATTTGAATTCAGGTCTTCCTGACTCCAGACCCAGCACTCTATCCACTATGCCACCCAGCTGCCTGTAACATTTATACAGATAAGGAAATAAAAGTAATCTCAAAGAGAGAAAGCATGGACAACAAAAGGGATAAGGAAGGGCCTCACAGAGTAGGTGGTGCCTGATTCTAACTTTGAAGGAAGATAAGGGGCTCATTCTAAACAAAACAGGGAAGGGTCTGGCTTGTAAATATTTAGAAATGGGAAATGTAATTTCAAGTTTAGAAGCTAATAGTCCAGTTTAGTTCAAATATAGAGTATATGACATGAATAATGTTGAATAAAGCAGCAAAGGCAATTTGAAGCTAAATATAGACTAATTTGGAAACTTCTACATGTGCTTTTTAGGTGACAGGTTGCCAATACCTAAAACATTGCTGCATGAGAATTTGTGACTTGACTTGGCACATAGAGCAGAATAGGACAGATGTGGAGAAGAGCAAATTCTGTCACAATTTTCACCAATGGAGAAAATATTTTGGAGTTTGAAAACTATAAGTCAACCAACTTGACTGATACCTGGTAATTCAGAATATGTTTTTGTCTTTTTTTTTAATTAATTTATTAGTTTAGTTTCAGTTAACAAGATTCAATTCCATAGTTCCTTGATTTTCAAATTTCCTTTACTTCCCTCTCCCCTCCCCCCACGACATCATATAGTCCAGTATAGGATCTGCAAATACATTCATATGAGACATTGTTCCAATTACAAAGGCGTATTGTATTAGGTGGGATGAAAGATGGTAAAGAAGAAATAAAATCAAACAATGAAAAGAAAAAGATCACTTAGTTTGCTTCCATCAGGATTCAGGCTCAGTTCTTTCCAGTTATATCTCTGGATGGCGCATTTCTCTCTTTCTTGAGTCTTTCGGGATTGACTTATATCACAGAATATGTTTTAAAAGAGATGGTAAATCTTAAAAAGGAAGCAGTGATCACAAAGAACTAGTATGGATTGATTAAGAATAACTCCTAGATAATCATGGTTTCAGAGTACAGCTCATGAAACCGCTTTCTCTCTTTCTTTTCCTATGTGTGTGGAATGTTGTGTATGATGGTGAATATGGTTTCAGTTTCTATGTACTTTCTTATATTTCTTACACTTAAGGTTGTATAAGGAGAAGGTAGTAATACTGAGAAATTGCTATGAAGAAAAAGAAATCAGTATCCCTTTTATCACTATTATTACTGTTGTTGCAGCTAATAAATAATATTAATAAACCCCTGCCATGCCACACTAATCTCATTTACTGTTTTTGACAGAACTATTAGATTGGTAGATTAAGGGAACCATATAACTATAGTTTACATAGACTTTAGCAAAATATTTTATAAACTCTATGCTGCCATTCTTATGGCAAATCTTGTGAGATGTGGTGTAGATAATAGTAAGATGAATTGGGTTATTGACTGGTTGACTGACTAGAGTCAAAGAATTATCACAAATTGTTCAACAACAATTTGGAAAGAAGTCTTACTAGAGTTCCTCAAAAACCTATACTTGGCCCTATATTATGCTTCACATTTTATCAAATACTTTCATAAAGTCAGATTTATCACATAAATGGCAGGCTTTCAGGTTTGCAAATGACAACAGTCTGGGTGAAATAGTTAATACACCGAATAATAGCATTAGAATTCTAAAAGATGTCAATAGAATGGCCTGTAGGGCCTAAAGTTAATAATATAAAATTTAATAGATATAAATGAGGCAGCTAGGTGGAGCAGTGGATAGAAATTTAGGCCTGAAGTAAGAAAGACTTAAATTAAAATTTAGTCTCAGACACTTCGTGGCTATGTGATCCTGGGCAAGTAACTTAACCTCTATTTGTCTCAGTTTCCTCAAGTATAAAATAAGGATAATAATGGCACCTACATCACAGTTGCTGTGAGGCTCAAATGAAATATTTTAAGCACTTAGCACAGTATCTGGCATATATTAGGCACTATATAAATGTTTATTCCCTCCCCCACTCCAAAAAATGCAAAGTCTAATACTTACATTAAAAAAACCAAACTCCTGGGGCAGCTAGGTGGTGCAATGAATAGAGCACTGGCCCTGGAATCAGAAGAACCTGAGTTC
This sequence comes from Gymnobelideus leadbeateri, assembly GCA_011680675.1. NCBI lineage: Eukaryota > Metazoa > Chordata > Mammalia > Diprotodontia > Petauridae > Gymnobelideus > Gymnobelideus leadbeateri. The sequence continues at coordinate 178,743 of WOXC01003510.1, forward strand.
AAATTCAGCCTCAAACACTTGACACACTAGGCATGTGACTTTGGGCAAGTCACTTAACCCCAATTGCCCTCCAAAAATAAAAAAAATAAAAAAACCAACCTTCCTTGGGCAAATCAATTGCCTTACCTTCCCCCCCTCCAAAAAAGAATAAAACACCTCACAAATATGAGCTAAGAAGGAATGGCTACACAAAAAATATTCAATTAAAATTCTCTGGATATTTTAGTGGACGTCAAGCTCAATATGTATCAACAGTTTAGAATGGCAACCCAAAATAATGCACACTTATGCTACATTAAAACAGGCAAAGTGCCTAGGAATAGGGAAGCTAATTTCCTATTAAACTTTCTCCTGGTTAGGGCATATTTGGAATATTGTGTTCCATTCTGAGCACAACATTTTATAAAAATATATTGATAAGCTGGAGAACATCCAGGTGAGGGAAAGCAGAATTCTAAGATATGCAAAATCATGCCATATGTGGGTATTTAACCTGGAGAAGGAAAGACTTAGGAGAGACAAGAGAGCTATATTTGAAAGGCTGTAACAAAGAAAAGAAATCAAATTCATTCTGCTTAGTCCAAGCAGGCAGATTTAGGAGAAATGATAGGATACAAAGAGTCAAATTTAGTCACTATTTGAGGGAAGAGTTACAAACAATTAGAGCTTTCCAAAAGTAAAATCAGTTTTTTCATGAAGTAATGGGTTTCCTCCTCATTAAAGGTACTCTAACAAAAATTGAATGATTACTTGTATGTTGTAGTGGGTATTCTTATTCAGGTGTGTACTGGACTAGATAGCCTCTGAGATACTATGAGTCCATGGGTCCTTTACTCAAAGCCATAATTCTTTCACCAGCTAAAATAGATAGCTTTTGCTTCTGTCCTTAATGACATCAATATTTTACTGGAAGCTATTGCCAACCAATATGCTTCTCCTCAGTAACTCACATACCACTGAGCTCAAGAGAGCATCCCACTAAATTTCAGCCAATCCTATCCTCTTTCTCATCCTGGCTTCAACTCACATTTGCTTTATTTTAAAGCAGCTGTGTTGAATCAGCTGAAACACAAGTCATTCAGTGAAAGCTTTAATCATGGGACTAGAACTTCACATAAATATATCTGGCTTGAAGTTTAAATGCAAAATAATGCACACAATTTTAATCAGTTAACATTTTTTAAAAAGCTATTCAAGTAGATGTATTACATGACATGAATAAAGACAGTATATATGTATGTGCACATGTGTTTCTGCCTCTGAAACTCATATTGTCATACATTTTCTCAGAGGGTCCATAGCATTTTATCTCTAATTTTCTTTTGCAGACATATGGTTCTAGGGTCTTTATAACAATCTTCACTTATAATCTATAAGCAGAAGGACCTATCTTTTGATTCTTTCTCTTTGTTCCTCTCTGGAGATACCAAATCAAGTTTTTGAGTTGTCCAGAGATAAAAAAAGGCCTTCAGGACCCTGGACAGGGCTTCCGTGCATTCATTCTTTAAAAGGGAGCCTGGCATCATGGAAAGGTATCAAGAATTCTAGTTCAATTATCTGGATGGAAATCCTGATTCAATCACTTAATAGCTATTTGACCTTGACCAGGGCTTATCTCTTGGCTTAAATCCCCTGTATGTGTAAAAAGGAAACCTTTGCACTAGGTGACCTCTAAAGTACTTTTTCCCCCTTTAAATCCTTTAACTGGAGGCATGGTTTAGCCAGATAACATTAGATGTCATGTCTCCAAAACCATTAAGCAGAATAACTGAAATCTGCTTTTCTGGCTAAAGGTCCCTGTTGTATCAACAGAATCACTGAATCAAGAGATTTGTTGTGGAACAGCAGGAAAGGGATGGAGCAATGAAGATGTACACCCTGACTTTTCTGGCATCAGGGGTCAGAGCAATCAGTGTTTCTAATATTATCCTATGGAGTCAGCATTACCTATTCAAATGGCAGTGTAGTTGAAAAGCAAAACTTAACAGAAAGGAAGGCAGGTCCAGTCCACAAGATTAAGTGGGGACTCATTAAGAAGAGACAAAGAGGAATAATAATATCCAGTATCCAAGATATGCATCTAAAATACATAAATAAACCGTGACTTTATGACCTCTGCACTCTGCAATTGATATGCTCTCTAAACTATTTCATGTATTTAACAATAATAATGATAATAATAGTGACAGTATATGTATTATGTGTATGTATGTTTGTATGCATGTACTTGTATTTGTCTGTAGGTTAGCTTTTGAATTTCATAATATAATTTAATAATTAAAAATTATTTTTTCTTTTGCATTTCTGGTGCATTTTTACAAAGCTATATTTGTCATGGGAATGTTATGAGATTATAAGTATTCAGTCACCTGATGGAACTCTGTAAGGATAATGAATTCGAAGAGGAAGACCTCCTCCATTCCTCTCTAAGCACTGCTTCTGGCTCTCTGGATTTCTATACCATGTCACAGTAGCCTTCTCACCATGGAAGATGTCTCTGGCTTTGCAGCCTTCTGACCCTGGAAGATCCCTTCACCCTTGTTGCACCCTTCTCTGATTGATGAGTTCCTCCTGGAATCTCCATTTTGCAAAGAATCTAAGTCAGCCATGCTCACTCTTTTTTGCTCTCTCCTGACTTTTCAGACTTCTCCACCTTGGCCCACCTTCCCATTGCACCTTCTCCCCCCTTTATTATTATATTCTATTATGGTATTATCTTCCCCTTTAGAATTTAAGTTCCTTGAGGGCAGGGATTATCTTCCTTGTTGCTTGTATTTGTATTCCCAGTCTTAGTACAGAGCCTGCCAAGCATAATTAATGCTTATTGACTTAACTCAATTGTGGTGGTCTGAGAAATCACTGAGAAGATACAAACATACTACACAAATGCCAGGGATCTTTTTGCCTAATAAAAAATTCAGACCATTAAGCACAGGGATTATATAACTATTGCCAGATCCAAAAGAAATATGCCAGAATACTTGAAGGCAGGAGAACTGAAGCTGCATCTACATGCTAACAGTACAACCAGTTATAAAGCAAGAAATTTAAACCACCACAATTATTCTGCACAGCACCCAGGAACAAATTCAGTACCTTTGTTTTCTAAAAAAAATTATTCACTAAACTGAACAAAGAAGAGGCAGTATATGATGTAATGAGGAAAGAACAATGGACATGGAGAAAGAAGACCGTTTTGAATACAAATTCTGATGCTTGCCAATGGTATGCTTCTGAGCAAATCACTTCTCTGGACATCATCTGTAAAATTAAGATATCTTGGGTCCCTTCTAGGTCCAAAACATATGATTTTAAAGAAAAAGGTGTTCTTGTTTCAAAGTATCCCAGCCTAAGTAGATATTAAATAGATTGTCACAACAATATAAAGAAAAATTATATAATTCACCTTAATGATGATAACTACTTCAACAAATATGCAAAATATACTCCAGCACCTTTGAGTCTGTATCACTGAAGAATACAATCTAGATTTTCCCAGGTTTCCTGGTCAGGGGCTGGACAGGAATAGCAGGGTGGATTTTGAGAAAAGAAAAATGAAAAAATTCTGAAAATGTATCTGGCCCTCTTTGTCGTGATTCTGTAACAAAAAGTAAGTAAATACATATTGTAGTCATATGGTTCGAGGATATGCATTACCAATTTAAAGAAGTTATCTGAAATAAATTTATTATTATAACTCAGTTTTCTGTTGCTTTTAACTTTATTCTAATAGTATTTGACTATTTTTAGTAAAAAATCTCCCTGATGTTATCTTAAATCTTAAGAGATTTTTTTTTAGTCATATGAATTGTCCAACATCCCTGTTGTGCTTCTGTATGGATTCTGGAGGAAGCGCAAGTACCAAATTATCTGTGAAAGGGCTTTGAAAGGCCAATTTTGTAATTAATAGTAATAGCAATAATAATCAGCATCTATATAGCACTTTAAGGTCTACAAAGCACTTTACAAATATTTCAATTTATCTTCACAACAACCCTGGAGGATATATACTATTATAATTCCCATTTTACAAATGAGGAAACTGAGGCAGGGGGCTATATTTGAACTCAGATCATCTTTACTCCAGGTCCAGTACTCAACCAACTGCACCACCAGGCTCCCAAATTACTTGATTTACTTCTGTTCAGACCATGGGAACCTATACTTCCACTTCCACTAAGGTCATAAGAGGCAGAGATTGGTATAGCTATATGTTTTGCATTACTGCTTTTAATCATTATAACTATTATACTTAAATTCTCCTGATTTAAATCTTTTGTTCTTCCCATAACCACAAGAATGGAAATTTCTTTCTGCTTTTGTTATCCTTTTTTTTTTTTTAAAGCAATTGGGGTTAAGTAACTTGCTCAAGGTTACAGGGCTAGTCATTATTTATGAGTGGGTGCTCATTTTCTGAGGTCATCCCAACTCCGAGGCCAGCGCTCTTACTCACTGCGCCACCTAGCCGCCCCTTTAGGGCAATTGGGGTTAAGTAACTTGTCCAAGGTTACAAGGCTAGGTTTTTTTGTTTGTGTGGATTAAGTGGCCAGCTCCAAACTCAGGTCCTTCTGACTCCAGGGCCGGCGCTCTATTAACTGCGCCACCTAGCTGCCCCTGCTTTTGTTATTCTTAAAACTGTACTGAAGAATCATTTTACATTACAGCACATGCTGCATTAGCCTCTGTCCTTAAAACTTAACCACCTTGTATAAATCACTTGGGTGCTAATTAAAATGTCACTGAAAGATTCCTGACATATAGTAGAAGATACTATGGTATGGTGGAAGGAGTACTGGGTTTAGAGGCACATAACTAAAAAGTTTTGTACCTGGATCTGGCAATCCAGTGAAAACCTGAGGTTATAAATGGAGAAGCCATCAGGAGTGTAGGGCTGGTCCAAGGAAAGTCCACTTGGACTATTACTGCTGAGGAGAAGAAGAAACATCTTCTGGTAGCATCCTATTTTAATTAATATTCTTGCTAACTAAATACTAAACTTTATTGTTTCTTCCTGCTGAAGGATTGACTGCAAGCGCTAGCAGAATTTTAAATATAGGGGCAGCTAGGTGACGCAGTGAGTAAAGTGTTGGCCCTGGAGTCAGAAGGACCTGCGTTCAGATCTGGCCTCAGACACTTAACACACACACACACACACACACACACACACACACACACACACACACACACCTAGCCGTGTGACCTTGGGCAAGTTACTTAACCCCAATTGCCCTCCAAAAATGGTGCCCTCCAAGTGTGATTGTCATAACCTAATAACAGCTCTAGTCTCAGAACCTGAGTTCAAAGTCTATATAAATTTAGGTAAGTCCCTTCATTTTTCTGTTCCTCAGTTTCTTTAGCAAGTGTTAACTACTTTATGCAATTGTAAAAAGGACCAAAGATGACAAAATACCATAAATGTGAGTTAGTGTGATGGTGATGTGTCTTCTATCATCATTAATAGTATTAACTAAATATCATTTGGCATCCAAAGATAATGAAAATAGCTTATGGCTATATAATGATTCAAGTAAATTAGTAAAATTATAAATGATTAAAATAAATGATTAATTTAACATGCGATCTCATTTCATCCTCACAACAACCCTGTGATGAAGATCTTTCTATAATCTCCATTTACAGGTGATGGAATTGAAGTTGAGAGAAACTAAATGAATGGCCTAGTCACACAGCTAGTAAGTATCTGAGGTGGGAATTGAATCCATACCAAGTCTATGATCTATCCACTGTAAGAAACTGTAATAAATAATGCTGGTCATAGAGAACAAAACATGAAATACTTCCCCCAATCATGAGAGAAGCAGAGCAATATGGGTGAAATATTTAATAGTTTCACATGGTGTTGTAGAAAATGTTATCTTCCATATGGTGGGGAGAAATGTTAAGTATCACAACATGTCAGACATGGCCATGTGGTGGTCAGTTTTATTTAAGTGTTTTTCTTCAGTGCAAGAGAATGTTCTATGGGAAAAGATAGTTCTAATGGGAAATTACTGTAATATTGAAAGCAAAAGTCATCAATAAAACTTTTAAAATGTGACTTATTATTGACTGAACAGAACCACAGGCTATATATAGTTTATTTTCAATCAAACATTCATAGCAAAGTATTCATTATGTTTTCACTCTATGTTTTGATCTGATATATTTAAAAAGGCTACTGATACCTCTAACAAAGTCTTTAAGAAATTATATGTTCCTAGGTCCATACCACTGACAATGGTGCTGCCTTTCCATTTATTCACTGTCTCAGAAATAAGGGAGAAAGGCAAAAATGGAAAAGAGAAAAGGAAAGAGAGTGATTGGAGATAAGGAGAGTATAAAATCATAGATCTGAGTTGGAAGGAATCATAGAGCCCCCTCAGTGAAAGGAAATGGTGGGTGCAGGGAATAAGAGGGATGCTCCAGAATTACATGAACCCATGGGAGTGGGGAAGAGGAGGAGTAAAGGTACCCAAAGGCCATGTAGGCAACTTTCTTCACCTTTTTCTCATTACATGATTGCTTACCAAAAAATCATGATTTCCTATGTCTGCAAATGGGAAGAAAGCAATCACACCAGTAAATGAAAAAGAAATTCCTTTTCTTCCCTCTTGCCCCATACCTGCCAATACTGCATAGACTTCTCATTGACTGAATACAGCTGGTGCCTGCACAGTGATTTGCCATTTGGGGCCCCATGTCTTTGCTTTCCAAACAGCACAATGGTTTTCCACCACAGTGGGGACTTCCTGCTGCTGTTCTTGGTCAGCTTCAAGCATTTTTGGATTCAAGTTTTGCTTCCTCCCACTTCCTGTAGTATTGGCAAGCACACAGGCAGTGACTCTGCAGCTGGAGATGTTCTCTTCACTATGCATGACATACTCATCACTTTGAATATCTTTGCTTCCACTGAAATGACCCAACTCTAACTCTTGCTACTTAGAAACTGCATTCCTCTCAGTGATATGAAGAGTAGAATGTGGGTGTTATACTGGTAACTCTCCCAGGGCAAATAAGATTAAATTTGAATGACATTATAAACATTTCAATACCCCTGTGTGGGAGAGAGGAGTTAAAATAAAACATAGAGAGTGGAGAGAGATAACTCTATCTATTGATAGGGCCTAGAGTCCAAAAAGAAATCAGGGACTAGAGACTGGAGCATACCAGTATAAGACTTGTATTCATGCCTGGTACCAATATATGAACAGTGATTCTCCAATTTTATAAGGATCTCTCTCCTATTATCCATGTCCACTTTTATGATATAATAAGAACAGAACTATATCATACTAGAAAGAGGCAACGTTGCAAAATTAATATTGTGCTGGGTTTGGAGTCAGAAAGACTTGGGTTCAGTCTCACCTCTGACACAAACAGCTATGTAATCCTGGACAAATCACTTAAGCTTTATGTGCCTCAAGTAATTCCCTTGGATTTCTTTACTAAGACACACATGAGTTGTAATCTCCAACAACGGAGTAATACTTCCCAAAGTGGGAGTTTCTTAGGTGGAGGAAATCATATGCCCATTGCATATTTATGCAAACTACAAAGTATGTATACTTAGAAGTAAAAAGAGTTGTATATACAGAAAAATAATGATGAGTTCCTACTTAGAACCATCACTTTAGGAAGTCCCCAAACCATCAACAATTCACTTTTCTCCTGGCTCTGACTTTACACTGGATTCGATAGACTTTTCACTTCATTCTCAATGGCTTTCTCTCTGTGGAGATGCCTCCAGCCCCGTGGCTGATTTTCTCCCACCAATTTTCAGGTCTTATTATTAGTATCAACAAAAAAGTCAGCAAATAAGACATTAATCACCCCCAATTTATGTGTTTTATTTTCTTTCCTCTAAAAAATATTTACTCGAGGCATCAAGATGTACCGGAAAAAAAAATTGGACATAGAGTGAAGTTATAAGTCCTTTTGAATCCTACCTTTGACAGACTTCCAGCTATAGGACCATAAATAAGTCATTTAATGACTCCAGGTTTGTTTCTAATTCAATTGAATTGAAAACTAAATTGTTTAGCAAACTAAAAATTGTTGCCTGCTCTGTTCTAAGTACTGAGTTGTGTGCTAGGGACACAACAACAAAAAATGATGAGGATATCCATACCTATATTATAGGAATACTGTAAGGATCAAGAAAGGAAATATATATAGAAGGCTGTGATAACCTCAATTTATTGTACAAATGTCAGTTATGGTGCTAATGATGGAGTTCAAAGTACTGTACATACATTCAGAATATTCATCGAAATTGAAATAATTCACTGATCACCTCTTGAAAGAGATCCCAAAAAGTTTTAAAACTCCTATGAATATTATAGCCAGGTTCCAGAGTTCCCAGGTCAAGGAGAAAATATTACAAACAGCCAAGAAAAAACACTTTGAATATTGTGGAAACACAATCAGGATAACACAGGATCTGGCAGCTTCTATACTGAGGGATCAAAGGGCCTGGAATATGATATTCTGGAGGGCAAAGGAGCTGGGATTAAAACCAAGAATCACTTACCCAGCAAAACTGAATATGATGTTTCAGGGTCATTCAGTGGAATTCACTTTCAAGCATTCTTGATGAAAAAAAAAAACAGAGTTGAATAGAGAATTTGACATTCAGATACAAGAAGCAAGAGAAGCATGAGAAGGTAAACAGAGAAAAGAAATGATAAGGAGCTTATCAAAGTTGAACTATTTACATGCCTACATGGAAAAATGAAAATTGTAACTTAAGAAACTTTTCTCAGTATGAGGATAGCTGAAGGGAATATAAATGTATATGTGTGTATATATATATATATATATATGTATATATATATATATATATATATATATATATATATATATATATATATATATATATATATATGAAGGAGATGGAATTTGAAATGGGTATTAAAGGATGGGACAAAAGTCAATATTGAAAAATGTCTATTACTTAGCTTCATTGCATGCTATGCCATGCATTGCTAGTGTCTTAGCTATGTTTTGTCTTAGCTCTGGCTGTAATTATATAATCTTTTATTAGACTATAAATAAAAGATATAAACTCTATCCCTTATAACCAGTGATGTAAATTCTTCAAAATAATTAAAAGATAAAAAAGATGCAGATTCCAGTAACTAGCATCTGAAGGTATGGTCAGAATAGACTTATAGTATTTTATATACCAAATCATGGTAGTACTTAATAATTAGTAATTATCTGATTTGCTTTTTTATTTATAATCCCTGGTATTGATGGAATGAGAGGAAACAGATGTTAGATTTCTGATTCACAAGTCTTCTGAAAACAATTGTCATATATTTCTGTCTTTCCACACCTGTGAGCAAAGAGGGGAGGGGGACTCTTAAGCCAGCTCTCTATTTTTTTTTAAGCAATTGGGGTTAAGTAACTTGCTCAAGGTTACATGGCTAGTCATTATTTATGTGTGGGTGCTCATTTTCTGAGGCCGGATTTGATCTCGGGTCATCCCAACTCCAAGGCCGACGGTCTTACTCACTGCACCGCCTAGCCGCCCCTTTTAGGGCAATTGGGGTTAAGTAACTTGCCCAAGGTCACATGGCTAGGTTTGTGTTTGTGTGGGTTAAGTGTCTGAGGCCGGATCCAAACTCAGGTCCTTCTGACACCAGGGCCGGCGCTCTACTCACTGCGCCACCTAGCCACCCCTTAGCCAGCTCTCTTAACCCAATATAACTTCATTACAAAAATGAATTGGAAAGTTTTCCTGTATTTCTATGTGGAGAATTTTGAGATCAGATAGAAGCAATTGGATTCGTTAAGTGTTCCTTTGTGGTCCTAAGTCTCCCTGAAAGAAATTTAGCTTTTTTTGCTCTTTTTCTATAAGAAAGAAAATTAAATATTAAAATCTATACATTCTGTATCATGTCTCACTTGGTCTCATCAGTCAACCTGAACCTTAGACATAACATTTTTTGTCAGAGGCATAAGGAGGGATTCTTCTGCCTGCAGCAAATTTAGTTGTGGCATTCAAAAGAAGAGAAGGGTATGTCAGAGGGCAGTCTGAATGCTAAGCCTCTGAAGATCTTTTATTAAACTTTATATGTAATGATTTGGGGATTCTCCATTATCTTTGTCTCTCTGAATTGCTTTAGTGTTCCAGGACTAAAAACAATACATTAAATAGAGTCCAACTGAAACAAAGTGAAGTTATCTTCCTCGTTCTATGTACTCTGCTTCTCTTAAGGAAGCCTGAGAACCTGCTTATATTCATAGTCTTTCTGTAAGGTATATATACCAGAAATTTAGGCAGGATAAATATAGGATCATAGAATGTTCAAGCTTGAAGGTAGCCTAGAGAGACTAGTTTAGTCTAAAATCCTCATTTAATAGATGATAACTGAGTCCCAGAAAGATTGGCAATGTTCTCAAGTTCACACAGTTAGTTAGAAGAAGAGCCAGGATTGGAATTTAGGTCTCTTGATTCCTAAGCTAATACTTTTCTATTATACTATAGCAGAGGTGTGGAACCTGTGGTCTCAAGGCCACATGTGACCCTATATCTCCTCAAGTGCAGGTCTTTGACTAATTACGGACTTCACAGAACAAATCCCCTTAGTAAAAAGATTTGTTCTGTAAAACTTGGACTTGGTCAAAAGGCCTCACCCAAGGACCTACAAAGTCACATGTGGCCTTGAGGCCTTGGGTTTCCCAGCCCTGTAGTACAGGGATTTCTTTGACAAATTATACAAATAAGCATATGTTACAACTTCATTGGTGGTAATGTCCTGACCCGGAAAAAAGAAGATAAAATCTATCTTTGCAAAGCTGGCTTACTATGGAATTAAAGCAAAACCAATTGGCTTTCCTGTAGCTCTATTTTTTTCTATGAAATAGGGACAGGATACTTTCCCTTTGTTACTTTTTTTATAATTTTTCCACTAAATGTATTCTTTTTTCCTTTTAAACTCACACTTTAAAATTTATAAAACCTTTCTTTATAGTTGTCTTGTAAGGTAGGGTAGTACACGTATTATTGCCCCCACTTTACAGATGGGGAAACTAAGATTCTGAGAAGTAAAGAGAATTATTCAATGCCACTCAGCTAGCAAGTATCACAGTCAGTATTCATATCTAGGTACCTTAAGTCCAAGTCTAGAGGACATTCCATTGTGTCACTGCTGCCTCTCAGTAAAATGTGTGAAGTACATGTCTCTCTCTCTCTCTCTCTCTCTCTCTCTCTCTCTCTCTCTCTCTCTCTCACACACACACACACACACACACACACACACACACACACACACACACACACTTCTCTTATAGGACTCCCTAGGTGTAGATAGAGTACTGAATCTGGAGTCAGAATGACTTAAATTTAAATCCAGCCTCAGAGACTTACTGGTTGTGTGATCCTGGGCAAGTCACTTGATCTCTGTTTCCTTCAGTTTCCTCATGTGTAAAGTGGGAATAATAATAACACCTACCTCTCAGAGTTTTGGGGAGGATCAAATGAAATAATAACTGTAAAGCACTTAGTACAGTACCTGGTGCACAGAAATGATATTTAAATATTAGTTATCATTATTATTTAAACTTACTGATGCTTTTAAACAATTTCTCCATTATTGATGTGAATCATTGGATTGATCTGACAACATTTCAAGTGTTTACTATCACAGCAATAAATTTTAATTACATTTATCTGGAAATTTGAAAAAATACTAACTATTGCTGCTTAAAAAATAAGATTCCTTGTTGCATGTAATTGTGTATACTCATAGGCCTTTCTGTTATGGGGGATGAGAATCCCAGATCTCTTGAACTCAGAAGATCTAGTTTGTAATGTCCTAGACCAATCTAGTGTCCACACTGATTTTGGTATTATATGGTAAACTCCTGGAAGTGGAAGGTTACCAGGTTGCCTAAGGAGAGGTGAAACAACACAAGGCTGAAACAGAAGAGGTCAAAACCCCTGTGCCAATCAGAGTGGGATAGGGCCCTGTAAGTACTCCCTTCACTTACAACTCAGGCAAGATAGGGAAGAAAGACAGAAAGGCATAAAGAAAGGCAGTGGGGGAGAAAGGAAGGGAAAACAATGTATAAGGGAAGGAAAAAGAGAAGGAAGTAGAAGGGAAGGAAGGGGAAAGAAGGTAAACTTCCTCTTCCTTAAACTGAAGTTTCCCAAAATTTAATAGAAAAAGACTGTTTTAGATAGCCACATTTTTTTTCTTTAGCATGCCAGTGAAAACATTTAGAGAATGGTAACTTTACTGTGACTCACTAAAAAAAAACTAAAACAGAGGGAATCAGCCTGAACCATACCTTGTTTGCAATTTATTTCATTTGCTTTTAACTCAGAAATGTAAAATCTTAATGGCTGCTTTTAAATGAGTTAGACTAAATAATCAATAAAATTCCAAATCTACTTGCCAAATCCCTGGCTCTGTATACATTGTTATTATTTGTTAACTTTTAACTATACTAAATAACAGAATAACTCCCAAAATAAAGTTTTGCATTTCTTAATATCATGATTTATTAATGATGTGAATGCCTTCATTTTCTCCTTTTAGTGAAAATTGAATTTGTTGAATTCTTGTTATAAATCCATGCCCTGTTTTCATTTACTTAGGAGAAAACATAAAGCTCTTATCCTCAATTGGCAGGCCTTCTATGCTATTCTCCTCGGATAATGCTCTCATCTTCTTTACTTTCTGTTTGTTCTACTCTGCCATTCAAATCCTCCAAACTTCTGTTTTGGTTTCTTTTGGTAGGATCTATTTCTACATTCTTCTCTATCCCCATTACACTTGTTTATCCTCTTTTCCTCTTGCAAATTAGGTAAAAAGTGGCATGGAAATCCAAATAACAGGATCTTGGAACTAGAAAGGATTCCAGGGTCTTCTATTTGGTTTTCTGGCCCAAAGATGAATTCCTTTTTCAACCAGTGGACATGATTATTCAGTCACTCTTAGTGATCTTTAAGAGATCATAGGAAAGAACTAGAAAAGAGCAAGTATAAATGTGTTAATCAATTAATAAGTATTTATTAAGTATCACCTATGTGCCAGTCACTGTGCTAGATACTGGGGTACAAGTACAAAGAATGAAATATTGGATTCTACTAAGGGGATTAAATTCTAATCAAGGCAACAAGTACATATAAAACATTTACAGCATAATTTTAAAGTAAATCAATATAAATATGCACAAAGTAGTTAAATGAAAGGTATCCTGGAGCAATTTATTAAAGGGATCGTAATGAACATTTAAAAAAGGAAGTGGTAATCATACGAAGACAGCATGTTCAGTCATTTTCAATCTAACTCTTTGTGACCCCATTTGGGGTTTTCTTGAAAAAATATACTAGCAAGAGTTACACTTTCTTCTCTAGCTCATTTACAGATGAGAAAACTAAGGCAAACAAGGTTCAATGACTTACCCTAAGTCACACAGATGGTAAGGATCTAAGGCCAGATTTGAACTCACAAAGATGAGTCTTCCTGACTCCAGGCCTGGCATTCTATCCACTACACCACCTAGCTAGCGACAATCCTCAAATCTAACTGCAAGAAACATTTACATCATACAAGCCACTGGTGATAAACACACACAAAAGGAGAGTTGGAAACATCTGCTTCCACTTTGTTTTCAAATTCTTTCTGTTCCTGAGAAGTAAAGCCAAAAACATGGTAACACAACCCAGACTGACCAGAATTGCAGATCAATTTCAAGTGGCCTGAAATAGTTAGGCCTAGGTCTGTTTTATACTCAGAAAGACTAAAAGAGGTGACATCTTTTAAAAATCCACCAATATAATATTAGCCAACTCTAAGCATTTTCAAATATATCATTCATGAGTAGGATAAATGAGGATAAACAGGATTTGGCAGAATTTTTTTGGAGCCAATGGCTATAAACATGATTTCATTAGTCATTCTAATTATTTCTGGCTGTATGCCTCACCTCTTCTCTCTGAGGGATGGAGTCTAGCCTAACCAGCCTTCATTAGTAGATATGGTAGTCAATCAAACTTCTCTGATTTGGGGACCTATGTTTATTTTCCTCAAGCTGGCCATATACTTTATATCCCAGCCCAATCCATTTCTGGAAAGTGTTAGAAACTTCCATGTCCCACATTCGTACAAAACATTGCCTCACCAATTTAGAGTCCTTCCCTGGAAGTGAAGGTTTCCAACAAGGAAAAAAATGTTCAGGATTACTAGAAGGCCCCCCATTCTTCCATCTTCTTAGGGATCTGTACAGTCTTCCAGACTTTAAAAAAATTTAACTAATTTGGTTGAGCCCCTATAAAGGAGAAAAATCTTGGCATCAATAAAGACTCAATCCTGTCCTCCAGACCAGCATCGTCCACCCAATTCACACCATCAGTAGATTCTGGCAAGGTCTAGGTTTGTTCCTCCACTTTATCCCTTGTTCCTTGGCTCTGACTCTTGCTTGGGCCAAGTAGTCCTTGCAGACTTTGCTATTGCTAGTCCATTGCTGCCATCTCCTGGGCAAAAAAAAAATGCCAGCTACTAGAAATAGAAAATTTTACAAAATCAAGTAGTTCTTGCCCTCGAAGAGTTTACTTTCTATCATGGGAGACAAAATTTACATATATATACACACACACACACATATATGTGTGTGTATGTATGTATGTATATATGAAATATATTTGAAATAAAAGGAATTAGTAACTGGGAGGATCAGGAAAGGGCTCAAGCAGAAGGGTTGCTAGCATGCATGTAGATGGGAGATGGAATGTTGTATATGAGGAATAACAAGGTCAGTTTAGCTGAACCACAGAGTATATGAAAGAGAGTGATGCATATCAAATGGACTCTTTATAAGATGGTTCTCACAGTGTCTGGCATAGAGGAGGTACTATATAAATGCTATTATAATTTTCCATTAGATTATGAACTCCTAGAGAGCAATGACTACATCTCTTTTTCTATACCCAGTGCTTAGCACAGTGCCTGGCACATAGTGGATAGTTAATAAATGTTTGTTTACTAATCAACTGATCTTAGAAGTAAAAGTCGATCAGTAGACTTACTGAGTTGTGTCCTAGAATGTACAGGTCCCCTTTAGAGTCACTTCAGCAACCATGTAGAGGACAGATGGGAGAGGGGAGAGATAAGGCAATGAAACTAATTTTGTATACTACTACCCCTAAACTTGAGTCAATAAACCCACCAAGAGGTTCATAAATGACTTACACTTCCCTAAGTCTTACCAAGGTAAGAATAGGAGGATAAATCAGAGGAAAGAAAAAGAAGCAAGGATGACCTCTTAGGTGAACTCTAAGGTATAGTTCTGTATAGGTTTGGTGAATTTTTTTTGATCCAAACAAGACCTTCAATTCTGACTACCATTTTTTCCTGAATTTGGTTCTGTTAAATAATGGGAAGCAAACTTATTCTGAAACCAGACTTACCCAGAACAGATCCAAATTTGAGCTGTGATGAATTAATTTGAACTTTATCCAACCTGCTCACAAAATTTCAGAAAATTCACACTTAGATCACTCAAAGTTAAAAATGTTTTAAAGAGGTAGAAATAGGACTTTCCCATGGCTCTGGCTCCCACCAACTCCAATTCATGTAATAGGTGACTCTGAACAAACTCTGGAGCTACAGAACTCAACAAAGACTAACACAAAGAATGAAACAAAGAAATTAACCTCCCACTGAGGACAGTCCAGCAGGCTGGCAGCAAGTGGCCAGCACAGAACTCTGGGAGCTGAGACCAGCCCCAGGAGCCTGAGGTTTTAGTCTCAGGGCAGGCTGACCAGCCTCTGGCTGGAGGGACTTCAGATCACCAGCAGCTGTGGTGGTTTCCAGAATTATCAACCCATAGATGCCAAGGAAAAAGTGAGAGGTCAGTGCAGTGTGGACTTTGGGATCCAGTAGTTTGGGAGTGTGGTTGGCCTTTATCCCCTGAAGGGCATAGCTGCAGAAGAGCAGAGGCCATGCAGCCACTGCCACATGATACCTTCAGCTCCTGGCCTGTAGACTGTAGGAGGACCAAGCATCCAATTTAATGGAAAGGGATGATACTTAAAAGGTGAAAGAAAGAGGTGGAAGAGGAATATAATGAGAGGAGATGGGGGGAGACAGAATGGGGTAAACTGTCTCATATAGAAGAGGCAAGGGAAAATAGTTACAATGGAGACGAAGAACAGGAAGGCAAAAGGGAATGGGTCAACCTTATTCTCATTAAATTTGGCTTAAGGAGGGAATGACATACACACTAAATAGGGTATCTCATCCTACAGTAGAGTAGGGGGGAAGGGGATGAAAGGGGGGATGATGGAAGGGAGGGTAGGCTAGGGGGGAGGGAAGTTGGAAGCATCCACTTTTGAAAAGGGACAGGATCAAAGTAGAGAATAGAACAAGTGGGAGGTGGGATAGGATGGAGGGAAATAATAGTCAGTCATATCCACAATGGAAATGTTTTGCATAGCTACACATATACAACCTATATTGAATTGCTTATCTTCCCAGTAAGGGTGGTTGACAAGGGAGGAAGGGAATGAATCTGGAATTCAAAGTTTTAAAATCAAATGTTTAAAAATATGTATACTATTATCAATATTATTCTACATGTAAATGGGAAATAATATATACAGGCACTGGGTCATAGAGATCCACCACGTCCTATTGGAGAGTTGGAGGGGATATGGGAAAAGATATGGGAGAGAGAAAATTGGAGGAGGGGATATTCAGTGGGATCTCTATTTCGGGGTAGTGGGCCAGGGAAGAATGGGGAGAAAATTTGTAACTCAAAATCTTGTGGGAATGAATGATGTAAACTAGAAGTTAATAAAGCATTGGATTAAAAAAATGTTTTAAAGAACTTGACAAAAGTTTCTTTCTTCAAGTCAGTGTCTTTTTTTCCTTTGCTAGGATTGAGATTAAATTCAAAGTCAGTAAATATATTTATATCTTCACACACATATACATACACAAAAAGCTGATATGTGCAGAGTTCAACTCCCTCCCCAAGTACATTATGCACGAAAGACAGGACTCTTGAATTATGCTCCCTTTTTCAGCCATAAACTCTTAGTTTTCAATTTGGGGCACAATTAGGAATGTTATAAAAGATTTTTATGATCTTTTCCCCAGTCTGAGAGCCAATTATGATGCTATTTGTATATGCAGCAAATTATTCAAGTATTAGTCATTTCCCTTGTTATTTGCTTCTTGCTTAAATGGTCTTACTATAAATTATGGCAACATTTGCCATTGCAGTATTTACTTTCATTTTCTATAATGCAGTTACAAGTCATAAACAATGAGTTGCAGCAATGGGTGGAGATATGAGATTGAGGGCATTAATCATAAACAAAGCTGGCTCGGAGATGAGTGAGTGATCCTTTGGGCTAGAGTGAAAATAATGTAAGGGAGAATTGACAATATAGGTAGAAAAGTTGGCTGAAGGTAGATCTTTAAAGATTAGACTATATAATTTGAACTTCATCTCATTGGGGAACCAGTGAGATGTTTACTAAATGATGTACTGTTCAAGTTCAAGAGGGGAGAGAGTAAAAGAAAGAGAAGAATGAGGTACCTATTTCAATGAACCTGGTACAAGGTGATAAGGATATGATCTAGAAAAGGGGGTATGGGAATGGCAAGGAGAGGATAGATTTGAGAGGCATCTCAAAGAAATAATAAATAGGATTCAATAATTGCTGGGCAGCTCAGTGGTGCAATGAATAGGGTGCTGCACTTGGAATCAGGAAAAACCCTTCTCATGAGTTCAAATCTGTCCTCCGATAACTTACTAACTGTGTGACTCTGGTCAAGTCACCTAACCCTGCTTCCCTCAGTTCCTCATTTATAAAATGAGCTAGAGAAGGAAATGGCAGAACACTACAGTATCTTTGCCAGGAAATCCCAAATGGGGTCATGAAGAGTCAGGCACAACTGAACAACAACAAATCATTGGATCGTGGGATTTGGAATTGGGGTGGACTTTATCAACATCTTGCTAGAAGCCCAGTATAGTGGCTAGAGTATTGGACTTGAGTTTAGGAAGATATGAGTTCAAATTCTACCTCTGGTGTTTGCTAGCTGGGCAACAAATGGGAAGCAACTGAACCTTTCTATGATTTAGGATCCTCATCTGTAAAAATGTGGAGCTGAGGCTAATGGTCACTAATGTCTCTTCCATTCCTGAATATATGATTCTATGATCCGAAGTGCCATTCTCACTTCTAAACAATCACTAAGGTTGTCAAATCAAGATACTGTACTTCTGATATCACCTTAATGATTATAGATCATCAAAGAAATTCTGGTTGTTACATTCTATTATACATTCATAAGTTATCTCCCTTCTGTTTTAATCTACAAATGTTCTTGGGATAACCTGGTTTAGAAGACGATAAACTTGTTTTTGTCAGAAATGCATATCCCTTTTTTATAAGACAACAATACATATTGATAGACAAAATGACAGGAAGACATCATCCCAGCTTCTCTAATACATCTCCTCCACAATGATCTGGAAAATGTGCCAGATCATGTCCTCATTGGGAAACCAAGAAAAAATTCCCAAGTCATTTTTTTTCCATCACAAGTGGCATAAGGATATAGACAAAGAAGTCTATAGACACTGGATTCTAGATCCAGCCAAGGATGCACTTTATACCTTATTCCAATGCACTTGAACTGAAAGAAAACCAAGGTTGTATAACAGAACAACAAGATATCACAGAAGGAGCCTGACCTTGGGCAGGATATAGTAAGAAGTGCTAACTGGTAGTTGTGTCACTCATTACCCAATACTAGCTCACAGACCTAGGGCACTCTAAGGAAGGGACCTACCCCTAGCAATGGTTTTATAGGGTGAAGAGTGATCTAAGGCCCTAGGCTAGGTACAGAGCAAGGAGCACCTTCAGAAGGAAGGAGCAGCTATGTGTATATGATCCCAGGAGCATAGCAATGTCAGTTCCAGACCTCAGCACAACAGAATTCTGGAGGGGAACAACAAGGGCAGAAAACTCAGACCAAAGAGGAGTCTTTAGTTTTCTTGTTCAGAACCTGCAGAGCTTTCAAACTGACTGATAGTGACTGAGTCCTGCGGAGTCTATTAGAACTCCAATCAAGGACAAAGTAACGGGAGAGCTGGCCAGACCCAAACCCAGGTCAGGACCTTGCAGAACTCATACCAGGAAGACATTGATCAGATTTTGCCCCAGATCACATCGCTTTGGGAGCACTGAAAGCTTTTAAAAGATGTCTCTGCGATCCTGTGATACAATAAGAAAGAAAGCAACAGAAGGACAAAAAAGGAAAAAAAAAACCGCAGTTCAGATGTTCCCCCCAGAAGTATGCAGAACCCAGCCCTAACATAAACGCAATAACTTTCACTGTTGTTTTCTGTTGTCTTTTTAGTCATATTCAACTCTTAATGACCCCTTCTGAAGTTTTTTGGGCAAATATACTTGGAGTCATTTTCCATTTCCTTCTCCAGCTCATTTTACAAATGAAGTAACTGAGGCAAACATGATTAGGCTATTTGTCCATAGTTACACAGCGAACAAGTGTCTGAGGCCAGATTTGAACTTACAAAGATGCGTCTTCCTGACTCCAGGATCAGCACTCTCTCCACTGTGCCAGTTAGCTATTTTTCATTGTCTTTGGTACTGTTTTACAAATAAGTTTGGATTGAAATGCAGTGCTTCTCTTAGCTGTCATACCTCTTTTCTGGGCAATAAGATTGCCAGCTGAGGCAGTTTTTAAGTTAGCTGGGATTCCTCACTGTGATGATTTTTCTTTGGTCAAATTCCTCTGAGAAATGATGATAAGCTGATTTTGCCCACTTCCCATTTTTGGAGGCCACAATTTGTTTAGATAGATTGTAGCTACTGGAATTCCATGAACATAATACATCATTCTAAACTTTATTTTCCTCAAATTTGGTATTGATTTTTGTCTTTCTTGCAACAGTTTGATGATCAGGTTATACACACAGCTCAGTCCTAAAAGCTGTTGTATTTGTAGCTATTCATTTCTTGTCCATTTCATTTTTTCTCTGATGTTCAGTGTTTCAGGCTTTAATGCATTTTGACTCCCTTCTTTAAGAAAGTATTCTGGATATATGTTGTTGCATATGCTATCAGATGCAATTAAAGGGTTGTTTTGTTTTGATTAATTAATGCTTATTTATTATAAGAGAAGATGGGTGGCATAGAACTGACCCTGGAGTCAGGAAGTTCTGAGTTCTAATTCATGCTCAGACACTTGACACTTACTAGCTTTGTGACCCTGGGCAAGCGACTTAACCCTGATTGCCTTGACAAAAAGATAAAGAAAGAGAGACACAGACACAGAGAAATCAGAGGGGAAATCCTCGGACAGAGATAGAAATATAATTTTATAAAGTATCAATCAAACATTAAAGAGAATAAAGAAAATACTAATTCTGTATGAGTAAAAAAGCTTCTATGTATTCCAGAGATCTTTTTTTTAGTCCATGCTATATTTTCCAACACATATTTTTGTCATCCTTTCTCATTTCTGCTTTTACATTCAATGTAAACTCCTTGAAAAAAAGTTGCTTTAAAAAAGTTATATGGGCAGTCAAGATGGTGGAGTAGAAACAGGACTTCCGTATGGCTCTGCTTTCCACCTCCTCCAATTCATGTAAAAAAAAAGACTCTATATAAACTTTGGAACTACAGAGCCCAAAAAACAACACAGAGAAGCTAACCTCCCACTGAGGACAACCCAACAGGCTGGCAGCAAGCAGCCAGCACAGTGCTCTGGGAGCCAAGTCCAGCCCCACACAAGTTTAAGTCTTGTGGCAGACTGACCAGCCTTTGGTTGGAGGGACTTCAGATCACCAGCAGCTCTGGGGGTTTCCAGAATTATCAACTCATAGATGGCAAGGACAAAGTGAGAGGTCAGTGCAGGGTGGACTTTGGGATCCAGTAGTTTGGGAGTGCGATCTGGCCTTTACACCCTGGAAGGAGGAGCCACTGAGGAGCTGAGGCTGTGCAGCTTCAGATCCTGGCTTGCAGATTGTAAGGAGACCAAGTAACCAGTCTGAGGAGTAATCACTCTTGCTTTAACCTGCTTATATCTGGATTGTGGACTAGGATAGAGGTCCTGGGGTGTGTGACCAGCTTGCCAGAGCATGTGAAAGCTCACAGAAGGCACCCAACTAACAGCTCCAGCAGCTCAGAAAACCCCAGAGATTAGGGACAAAGATCCCCTGTGTGGTGGCAGAGTATTACTGTGACAAAAAGCTCAAAGGACAAGTAATTGAGTGGCAACATAAGCAGGCAAAGGAAGCAATCCAAGCAGAGGAACCCAACTTTACACTCCTATTTTGGGGATAAAAAGGATCAAAGCATGGAATAAGAGGAAGACAGTGAAGTCAGAACTCCTGCAACAAAAGCTTACAAGAAAAATACGGAGTGATGACAGGCCATAGAGGACCTTAAGAAGGATTTTGAAAATGAAATAAGAGAAGTGGAGGAAAAATCAGGAAGAGAAAAGAGAATAATGCAAGAAAATCATGAAAAGAGAGTCAACAACCTGACTGAAGAAAATAGCACCTTAAAAATAGACTAACTCAAATGGCAAAAGAGGCTTAAAAATCAATGAGGAGAAGAATACCTTAAAAAGGTCTGGGGTGGGCATCCAACTTGCCAGAACTGGAAGTTCTGAAGACCCCCAACAATTGGGACGGAAGATCCCCTGTCTGGTGCCAGAGTCCTACTGTGTCAAAAAGCCAAAATGTCAAGTAATTAAGTGGCAACATGCTAGGCATAGGAGACAAAATAAACAGAAAAACGCAACATTAGACTCCTATTTTGGGGGCAAAGAGGATGGAAGCATGGAACAGGAGGAGGACCGTGAGGTTAGAAATGCTGCTCCAAAAGCCAGAAAGGAAAATATGAGCGGGTTACAGGCCATAGAGGACCTTAAGAAGGACTTTAAAAATAAAATAAGAGAAGTGGAGGAAAAATTGGGAAGAGAAATGAGAAGAATGCAGGAAAAGTATGAAATGAGGGTCAACAGCCTGACTAAGGAAAACAACACCTTCAAAAATAGACTAACTCAAATGGCAAAGGAGGCCCAAAAGGGCAATGAGGAGAAGAATGCCTTAAAAAGGCGACTTTGCCAGATGGAAAAAGAATCTCAAAAGTTCACTGAGGAGATTCATTCCTTCAGAGTTAGACTGGAGCAAATGGAAGCTAATGACTTTATGAGAAATCAAGATGCTGTTAAGCAGATCCAAACAAATGAAAGATTAGAAGGCAATGTGAAATATCTCATGGAAAAACCACTGACCTGGAAAATAGATCCAGGAGAGACAATTTAAAAATTATCGGACTACCTGAAAGCCATGATCAAAGAAAGAACCTAGAAACCACCATTCAAGAAATTCTCAAGGAAAATTGCCCTGATGTTTTAGATCCAGAGGGCAAAATAGAGGTTGAAAGAATCCACCAATCACCTCCTGAAAAAGATCCCAAAAAGAAAACTCCCAGGAATATTATAGCCAGGTTCCAGAATCCCCAGATCAAGGAGAAAATACTACAGCAGCCAGGAAGAAACAATTTCAATATTGTGGAAACACAATCAGAATAGCCCAGAACCTGGCAGCTTCTACACTGAGGGATCGAAGGGCATGGAATATGATATTCCAGAGGGCAAAAGAACTGGGAATGAACCCAAGGGTCACCTACCCAGCAAAACTGAGTATTTTGTTTCAGGGAAAATATGGTCATTCAGTGGAATAGAGGACTTTCAAGCATTCTTGAGGAAAAAACCAGAATTGAATAGAAAATCTGACATCCAGACACAGGAAGGAAGAGATGCCTGAGAAGGTAATCGGGGAAGAGAGATCAAGGGAAACTTATCAAAGTTGAACTATTTTCATTCCTATATGGAAAAGCAATAACTGTGACTGATGATATCTTTCTCACTATGACAATAATGGAAGAAGGGGGTGTGGTCATATGAATACATATGTGAATGTGTGTGTATATGGTTACAGTTATATATGGATAGAGGCATAGGTTGAATTTGTTGGGAAGGGAGAATACTCAAGGGATGAAATTATGAGGTGAGAGAGGAAAGTGGCAAGAGGAGATGGGGAGAGACAGGGTAGGGTAAACTATCCCATGTAGAAGAAGCAAGGGGAAGTGGTTGCAAAGGAGGGGGAGAATAAGGAAGGCTAAAAAGGCATAACCACATTCACATTGAATTTGGTTCAGGGAGAAAATGACATACATACTAAATGGGATATTTCAAACCGCAGCAGGATAGTGGAAGGGGGATGAGAGGAGGGATGATGGATGGGAGGGCATCCTTGGGGTGAGGGAAGGTTGGAAGTACCCACTATAGAAGAGGGACAGGATCATGTAGGGCATGGACCAGGTGGGGGGTGGGATGAGTGGGAGGGAATTATAAGCAGCCTTGTACAATATATCTACTATGATAATGTTTTGCATAGCTAGACATGTACAACATATACTGAATTACTTATCTCCCAAGAGGGAATGGGTGACAAGGGAGGAAGGAAATGGATCTGAAATTCGAGGTCGTAACATTAAATGTTTCAAATATATATAAATACTATTATTAATACTCTTTTGCTTATAATTGGGAGATAAGATGTGGAGGCATTGGGACACAAAGATTCACCTTCCTCTAATGGAAAAGTTGATGGGGGTATGGGAGAATGTATGGGAGAGAGCAGATTGGAGGAAGCGATATCTTGTGGGACTGCTATTCTGGGAGGTTGGGTAGGGGAATAATGTGGGGAAAATGATTGTAATTCAAAATCTGGCGGAAATGAATGATGTAAAACAGAAGTTAATAAAGCATTTGTTTAGAAAAAAAAAATAGACTGGCAAAGGAGGCCCAAAAGGGCAATGAGGAGAAGAATGCCTTAAAAAGGCAACTTTGCCAGATGGAAAAAGAATCTCAAAAACTCACTGAGGAGATTCATTCCTTCAGAGTTAGAGTGGAGCAAATGGAAACTAATGACTTTATGAGAAATCAAGATGCTGTTAAACAGATACAAACAAAGGAAATAATAGAAGGCAATGTGAAATATCTCATTGGAAAAACCACTGACTTGGAAAATAGATCCAGGAGAGATAATATAAAATTATTGGACTACCTGAAAGCCATGATCAAAGAAAGAACCTAGAAATCACCCTTCAAGAAATTCTCAAGGAAAATTGCCCTGATGTTTTAGACCCAGAGGGAAAAATAATGGTTGAAAAAATCCATACATCACCTCCTTAAAAAGATCCCAAAAAGAAAACTCCCAGGAATAGTATAGCCAGGTTCCAGAATTCCCAGATCAAGGAGAAAATACTCCAAGCAGCCAAAAAGAAACAATTTCAATATTGTGGAAACACAACCAGAATAGCACAGGACCTGGCAGCTTCTTTTTTTTTTTTAATTTTAACAAATGCTTTATTAACTTCTGGTTTACATCATTCATTTCCACCAGATTTTGAGTTACAATTTTCCCTACCCACCACACCAGAATAGCAGTGCTACTAGATATCCCCTCATCCAATCTGCTCTCTCCCATATCTTCTCCCATGCCACCTTCGACTTTGCCATTAGGGCAAGGTGAATCTCTGAGACCCAATGCCTGAAGATTTATCTCCCAATTATATGCAAAATAGTATTAATAATAGTATTTATATACATTTGAAACATTTAATTTTAAGACTTTGAAATTCAGATCCATTCCTTCCTCCCTTGTCACCCACTCCCTCTGGGAAGATAAGCAATTCAGTATGTGTTGTACATGTATAGCTATGCAAAACATTACCAAAGTAGATATATTGTAAAAGACTGCTTATATTTACCTCCCACCCATCCCACCCCCACCTGATCCTGTCCCTCTTCAAAAGTGGGTACATCCAACCTCCCCTCCCCCTAGAATGCCCTAAGTATCCTGGGGGGATAAAGCATTCCTGGAGTCAGGAAGACCTCCATTCAAATCCAAATTCTGACACTTTCTAGCTCTATGATCCCTAGGCAAGTCATAACTTCTTTGTGCCTCAGTTTATCTGTAACACTGAGATAAAAATATCGCTTACCTCCCAGAATTGTTGAGGGGATAAAATGAGATAATGTCTACAAGGCAAATATTTATAGATATTTACAAATTTTGCTATATCAATGTAAAGAAATTTTTACTTAAAACATGAGCTACCTTCTGAAGTCTCTTGTAACTTTGCAGTTTTGTGGATCTACATTCATGAAATTTATTGTAGCAGCAAAATAATGTCAACAGCTTCAGGACAATTGCTATAAAGAAAAAAGGTATAATTACCATTTTTATTATGGTTAGTCATTGTAATGACCATTATCATTATAGTTTTATAAAAATAACTATACAAAATGAACACATAGAATAGAAACTAGGTACATCTCTCTTCCTTCTACTGTCCCTGATTAAGCTTTGAAATTCCCTAGACAAATTTAATGCAGGGGAAGATTGAAGAAAAGGGGACAGCAGAAGATGAAATAGATAAGATCATGGAAATAATGAACATGAACTTGGACAGACTTCAAGAGATGGTGGAAGATAGAAGGACCTGGCATACTTTGGTCCATGGGATTTGATTAGAAAGAGTTAGACATATCTAAAAAACTAAACAAGAATAGCAAAGAAAAATTATATTCTTTGGCAAGATATAAATTCCTTCAGTCTCCCCACTGATGTAGCACTAACAGTGGTATTAATAGTCTCCATGAGCTTTACTTTGTCGTAGGTATGCTTTGACTAGCATATGCCACAATGATGATGATGATGATGATATGATTATGATGTTGGAGAATGCATGATCCATGGTTAGTTCAGATATCTAAGCTATGCCTTTGTGCATGGCCTTTATAACAGCCATATAGAGACTGGATTCCAGACTTTGGAAAGCTGAAGGGAGAGAGAGTTTGGGCAAAGAGGATCATAGATTTTGAGACTGAAGAGACGTTAGAAATCATCTGGTCCAATTCTGATTTTTTACGAGTGAAAGAGGCTACACACAGAAACATAATCAATTCCTTTGAGAGATAGTTTCCTAATTATGTGGCCTCTGCACTGAAACACAAAGGCTTACCTAGAATTAAGGAAGGAGATGACAAGAAAGTATCCTAGATCAACAGAAGGACTTCTTTGACCAAACCTCAATATAGCAACAGTGAAATAATAAAGTTGTTCAAATTAACTAGGAAAAAGGTTACAATTACATTTGTTCAAGTCAAGTAAATGAACATTTATTAAGCACTGTTTGCCTTCTAAGCACTGTGCTAAGTGCTTAAGATAGAAAGGCCAAAAAAAAATCTGATCTCAAAAAACACAGTCCAATAAAGGGGACAACATTTGAGATAGATAGATAGATAGATAGATAGATAGATAGATAGATAGATAGATAGATATGTGTATATACATATGCATGCACATACATACACACATATGAGTGTGCTTATATATATTATATATGAATATATTATTACATACATATATGTATATATTAAAATTGGAGATAACCACAGATAAAAGGAAGATAGGACTTAGTGTTGACTTGAAAGAAGTCAGGGAAACCAAGAGATTGAGATGAATAGGTAAAGAATTCCAGATATGAGGAAAAGTGTTTGAGAAAGTTGGGTATTGGGAAATGGAGTCTCCTGTGAGAGAAACAGCATAAAGAACAGAATCACTGAATCATAGAACTCATTTAGCAGAGCAAGGTGTAAGACTAGAAAGGTAGCAAGGGGGCAATTTATGAAGGACTCTAAAAAGCCAGCAGATTTTATATTTGATCCTGGGGGTAAAAAGAAACTACTGGGGTTTTACTGAAGGGGGAGACAGAGGTAGTGACATGGTCGAACCTTGAGCTTTAGGATAGTTAATTTGAGAGCTGAGTAGATAACAGCATAATTTTCTTTTCCAAATGCTTTATTAACTTCTGGTTTACAAAATTCATTTCTGCCAGATTTTGAGTTACAATTTATTCCCTATTTTCCCCTACCCACCACCCCAGAACAGCAGTACTATAGGATATCCCCTAATCCAATCTGCTCTCTCCCATATCTTATCCCATAGCCCCTTCAACTTTTCTATTAGGGTAAGGTGAATCTCTGTGCCCCAATGCCTGCACATCTTATCTCCCAATTACATTCAAAATAGTATTAACAATAGTATTTATATATATTTGAAATATTTAATTTTAAAACTTCTAATTCTGGATGCATTCCCTTCCTCCTTTATCACCCACTCTTTTTTTTTTTTTTTTTTGCCTTTTGGAGGGCAATTGGGGTTAAGTAACTTGCCCAAGGTCACACGGCTAGGTTTTTGTTTGTGCATGCATTAAGTGTCTGAGGCCAGATATGAACTCAGGTCCTTCTGACTCCAGGGCCGATGCTCTACTCACTGCACCACCTAGCCACCCCTTGTCACCCACTCTTGATGGAAAGATAAAACAATTCAGTATATGTTGTACATGTATAGCTAGACAAAACATTACCATAGTAGATTTATTGTAAAAGATTGGCTATATTTCCCCCACCACCACCAATCCCACCCCCCACCTGGTCCATTCCCTATTTTGATCCTATCCCTCTTCACAAGTGGGTGCCTCCAACCTCCCCTGCTCCCAGCATGCCCTCCCCTCCATCATCCCCCTCTCATCCCCCTGCCCCCTACTCTCCTGCAGGATGAGATATGCCATTTAGTATGTATGTCATTTTCTTCCTAAGCCAAATTCAATGAGAATATGGTTTTGCATTTTTTGCCTTCCTGTTCTTCCCCTCCCCTGCAACCATTTCCCCTTACCACTTCAACATGAGATAGTTTACCCCACCCTGTCTCTGCCCATCTCCTCTTGCCACATTACTCTCTCACCTCTTAACTTCACCCCTTAAGTATCATCCCTTCCCACCAAATTTGATCTGTGCCCTCTATCCATCTATACGTGTAAACATATATACAAACATTCACATATGTATTCATATGCCCAAATACCCTACTTCAACTATTTTCACAATGAGAAAGGTTTCATCAGTTACAGTTATTGTTTTTCCATGTAGGAATGTAAATAGTTCAACTTTGATAAGGTCCTTTTGATTTCTTTTCCCTGTTTACCTTCTCAGGCATCTCTTGCTTCTTATGTCTGAATATCAGATTTTCTATTCAACTCTGTTTTTTTTTTCCTCAAGAATGCTTGAAAGTCCTCTATTCCACTGAATGACCATATTTTCCCCTGAAACAAGATACTCAGTTTTGCTGGGTAGGTGATTCTTGGTTTTAATCCCAGGTCATTTGCCTTCCAGAATATCATATTCCATGCCCTTCAATTCCTCAGTGTAGAAGCTGCCAGGTCCTATGCTATTCTGATTGTGTTCCCACAGTATTGAAATTGTTTCTTCCTGGCTGCTTGTAGGATTTTCTCCTTGATCTGGGGATTCTGGAACCTGGTTATAATATTCCTAGGAGTTTTCTTTTGGTGGTCTTTTTCAGGAGGTGATTGGTGGATTCTTTCAAACTCTATTTCCCCCTCTGGGACTAAAACATCAGGGCAATTTTCCTTGAGAATTTCATGAAGGATGATTTCTAGGTTTTTCTTTGATCATGGCTTTCAGGTAGTCCAATAATTTTAAATTATCTCTCCTGTATCTATTTTCCAGGTCATTGGTTTTTCCCATGAGATATTTCACATTGCTTTCTATTCTTTTAATTGCTTGGATCTGTTTAATAGCATCTTGATTTCTCATAAAGTCACTAGCTTTCATTTGCTCCAGTCTAATTCTGAAGGAATGAATCTCTTCAGTGAGCTTTTGAGATTCTTTTTCCATCTGGCAAATTCGGCTTTTTAAGGCATTCTTCTCCTCATTGCCTTTTTGAGCCTCTTTTGCCACTTGAGTTAGTCTATTTTTTAAGATGTTATTTTCCTCAGTCAGGCTGTTGACTCTCATTTCATACTTTTCCTGCATCCTTCTCATTTCTCTTCCTAATTTTTCCTCCACTTCTCTTATTTGGTTTTTAAAATCCTTCTTAAAGTCCTCTATGGCCTATAACCCATTTGTATTTTCATTTGGGGCTTTTGGTGCAGGAGTTCTGACCTCACAATCCTCTTCCTGTTCCATGCTTTGATCCTCTTTGCCCCCAAAATAAGAGTCTAATGTTGAATTTTTCTGTTTATTTTGTTTCCTTTGCCTAGGCATGTTGCCACTTAATTACTTGATTTTTTGGTTTGTTGCCACAGTAGGACTCTGCCACCAGACTGGGGAGCTTCTGTCCCAAACATTGGGGTCTTCTCAACTGCCAGAGCTATTAGTTGGGTGCCCTCCCTGAAGCCCCCACAAACTCTGGCAAGCTGGTCACACACCCCAAGACCTCTACTCCAGACTGCAATCCGGATCCAAGAAGGTTAAAGCAAGAGCGATTACCCCCAATACTGATTGCCAGATCCCCCTACAGTCTGCAGGCCAGGAGCTCCAGCTGCAAAATGGCAGCTGTGCTGAGCCTCCTCAGTGACTTCTAGCTCCCAGGGGAAGAAGTTTGCTCACTCCCAAATACTTGTCCCAAAGTCCATAGGGCACTAACCTCTCACTTTGTCCTAGGCATCTATGTGTTGGTGATTCTGGAAACCCCACAGTTGCTGGTGTTCTGGGGTCCCTCCAGCCTGCTGCTTGTCTGTCTTCCCTGGGGCTAAAACCTCTGACTGAAGAGGTCTTGTGCTCGGCTCCCATAGTGCTGCACTGGCTGCTCCCTGTCAGAGCTGTCCTCAGTGGGAGGTTAGCTTCTCTGTGTCATTCTGTGAGTTCTGGAGCTCCAGAGGTTGTTCAGAGTCCTCTTTTACATAATTTTGAAGTGGTGTGTGCTGGAGCACTGTGGAAGTGCTGTTTCTACTCCACCATCTTGGCTCCGCCCCCTAACAGCTTAATTTTTAAAGTTACCCATATAATATTTATATTTACTTAAATCTTGCAACATTTTATTCTTTTAGCTTTTTGGAGGGCAGTTGGGGTTAAGTAACTTGCCCAAGGTCACACAGCTAGGTTTTTGTCTGTGTGCATTAAGTGTCTGAGGCAGGATCCGAACTCAGGGCCTTCTGACTCCAGGGCTGGCACTCTACTCACTGCGCCACCTAGCCACCCTCAACATTTTATTCTTTAAAAATTTAATATGTAGTAAATAATTTTGTGCTTTCACTTGTTATACACAATTTGATACTGATTGAAAATGTTTTGACCCATATTCTTTAATTCTTCGTCATGAAGTCACTTTTTTGTCATACTGGATATGAAGTGTATCTTTGGTGAACAGCTCACATGTAAAAGACTAGCTTTGAATATAGCCTGCATGGTCTTGTAATTTCAATCAGACAAGTTCCCAGGCCACTGAGCATGTTTATCTCAGACAAAATTACCTTTTCCCAGTCTCCAGTTTTCCAGACTTTTAACTGTCCTATTCATGATATAGTCACTGTTGGCAACTTTTCTAAAACTCCTTTCTCCAATTTCAAGAATCCTATGCCATAATATGTAGGAAATGCTAACAATTCTTCCATCTCCTTGACCTTTTTAAAGGTCTTTGCATGTTATCTGTGGATTAATTTAGGCTCCCTCAAATCAACAATTTGCTCATTCCTGGGGCTGTTTTCATTGCAATTTATATTACACTTTTGTACAACTGATTCTGTTTCATCAGATGATACTCAAAATGCTGCTCTCCCAATCCCACTAGCCAAAAGGATATTTCTTCATTGTTGTTCAGTTGTTTTGGTCATGTCTGATTCTTTGTGACACTATTTGGGATTTTCTTGGCAAAGATACTGAGGTGGTTTTTCATTTCCTTCTCCAGCTCATTTTATAGATGAGAAAACTGAGGCAAAGAGGGATAAATGACTACCCAGGATCACACACCTAGTGTCTGAGGTGGGATTTGAACTCATTAAGATGAATCTTCCTAACACCAGGCCCATCTGACACGCTATTCACTGTACTACCTCATTGCCCATACCGTGTGTTTTTAAAAAAATTAAAACCTTTGGACATTTCCTTGGTATAATACTCATTCATTAAAACATAATTGAACCAAAAACACAATAAAAGAAACCAAGAAGGTTGTTAGGTGTTGCAGTGGATAGAGCACCAGAGCTGGAGGCACAAGGACCTAAACCCAAATCCAGACTCAGAACTTACTATCTGTGTGACCCCAGGCAAATAATTTAATCTTGACTGGAAGAAGAAGAAGGAGGAGAAGAAGAAGAAGAAGAAGAAGAAGAAGAAGAAGAAGAAGAAGAAGAAGAAGAAGAAGAAGAAGAAGAAGAAGAAGAAGAAGAAGAAGAAGAAGAAAAAGAAAAAGAAGAAGAAGAAGAAAAAGAAGAAGAAGAAGAAGAAGAAGAAGAAGAAGAAGAAGAAGGAGGAGGAGGAGGAGGAGGAGGAGGAGGAGGAGGAGGAGGAAGAGGAGGAAGAAATCAAGAAATCAAGAAAGTATCTGTATGGCACAAAATCCAACACTCAAAAGATAGAAAACCACTAAATTTGGGGGGGGGAATGGCTCAATTACATTTCTTTGGTCAAAATCTTATCTTTCATATTCTGAGTCAGTCTATTATCACTAGAAGCATATACTTGGATGAGTATGACCATGAAAGTCATATAATGAAACCATACCAAATTATTGCTTATCCCAATTTGTTCAACACTATTTTGGATTAATCCAATGAGTAACAAACCACAGAGAAACAATCTAAAGAAACAACCTCACCCTTCACTGCTGATGTTGATCACTTGGAAAAGCTCCAAGCCAAGATTAAAGTTGAAGGAAAGTTGGTGCATGACATTTTATTCACAGATGATAGTGCACTCGATGCAGCCTCTGAAGCTGAGATGCAACAAAATAAGGATTGATTTTCTGCTTCTTGTGCTAAATTTTGGCCTAAAAGATTAACACCAAGAAAACACAGGCGCTCCACCAGCTAGCACCACACCATCTATATGTGGAACCATCAATTACAACAAATGGAGAAGTTTTGAATACTGTTGATAAGTTCACTTACTTTGGCAGTATACTTTCCAGGGATGTACACATTGATAATCAGGAGGATACATGCATTGCCAGAGTTAGCTCAATGTTTGGGATGTTTTGGAGGGAAGTGTAGAAGAGAAGAGGTATTAGACTAACTACCAAATTGAAGGTCTACAAAACTGTGGTGCTGATCTCATTGTTCTTTGCCTGTGAAACCTGTACAGTATACCAGTGCCATGCCAGGAAATTGACTCACTTCCATTTGAATTGACTTAGGAATATTCTTAAGATCACCTGGCAGGTAAAAAGAAATTCATGGTCTGGAGCCGAGGTGGAAGGGACCACATGCCATGATCCCCACTACACCTACTGCTGTCAAAGTGGACTCTATTCCCACATGACTCCATTGCACCAGAGTGAAGCCTGCTGTCACCTCAGAATGGAAAACAGAAGTCCACGAGCACCCCCTAAGACTATCCGATCCTCTCCCTGATTCCCCTTTTACCTCCTTGCGCAGCCCCCCACAATCCCCATACCCCCAGACCAAGCTTTACCTGGGTGTTAACCACAGTAAATGGACAATCCTGGACTTTTCCAGAACTGGAGCACACAGCTACCCCTCAACTCCCTGTTCCCCAGAACTGGACTATTTGGGGGGCCCACCAGTAGATGCAGGTTACCTACTCTGTTCAGATACAGAATGTCCGTGTGCCTGTGCTTTTGTCACAGTTTACCACCTCCCCTCTCCTAGTCCTGGTGTCTCCCTGTGCTACTAGGCAGGTGGTAGTGAGGGATTGGACCAATTGTTCTGAATCCATACAATTGCGTCTGCCCCCTAGCAACCCAAGCCCAGATCTCACCATTCAAAATCCCTCTCACCGCGCCTGGGGAACCCCAGTTTCTCGAGTCCCTGAAGGGGAGGAGGGAGCGCAGGTGGGAAAGACCCTAGTACTGACTATAATAAAAAAGGCACCTGTACCCCTGCCTGATCGCCACCCCATTGGTCCCATAGGGGAATTGGCTATCCCCGCCCCAATAGGGAGCCCCAATATCCAAATCACAATACCAGCTGTCACCACGTGGGCGCCTGTCAGGTCATAAGCCCCTCCCCCCCTTATCTTCAAAGGTTCAGGAAGCTCACAATTATCAGGTCCCCTTAATTACCCTTCTGTCAGCTGTTCATAAAACACTTAACAGCTCTAACCACTTGTCATCGGGAAGATTGCTAGATTTGTGTTGAACCCCAGCCTCCTTAGGTAGGGGTGGCACTAAATGCCTCAGTCACCCCTATTTCCAACACAGAATTGTGATTGGGACCACCCAAGGCTCTCCCTTGGGGATGTACAGGGAGCAGGTTTCTGCCTCATATCATCCAGCACCCCTTTATCCAGCTCTCAGTATAGCTCAATTTGTGGAAAAACCCACATGATTCAGGCCTCTAGCTCAGACTACTTCCCTGCCCTTCTAGGAGCCTGGTGGGCATGCCAAGATGGCCTTAACCAGTATGTCTCTGCTACAGTGTTCCTCAGACAACAACACACTGAGGGCCCCCTGTGTATCCTAGTGGCCATAATTCCCCAAGTCACCTTCCTCCCAGGGCAACTGAGCCACCACCAAAGACAGGCAGCACCACTCCTCGTTCCCATCTCAGTGGGCTTGGGCCTTGTGGATTCTGCAGCGAATGGGATGGCAGCCTTGATTAAGGGGAAGGCCAACTATCAGGCCTTAAGTACACAGGTAAATATTGAACTCTCCCATATAGAGCAGTCCATCTCAACCCTGGAAAGACAAGTGGACTCTCTGGCAGAGATGGTTCTTCAGAACCGCAGAGGCCTTGACCTTCTTAAACAGGGTGGCCTGTGTGCAGTCCTTGGTGAGGCTTGTTGCTTCTGTGCAACAACTCTGGAGTGGTGAGGGAGAGTCTGAAGTTGGTAAGCCAGAATATTGCTAATGGACAGAGGGAACTGGACAATTCTGAGAATGGGTATCAGTCCCTGTTCCCCTGGAACATCCCCCTAACTCACTAAATTGTTATCAGCCTTGGTATAATATTGGTATTAGCCTCTCCTCCTTCTGATCATAGCCCTAATTGTAGGACCCTATCTTATTGCTTTCTACAATTTGTCAAATCCAGTGTTAACTCCATTAATGTTAATTATCAGGGACCCCCCATTCTTTAGGAACAGAATTGGGTAATCTAAATGTGACCCCTAAATGTGAACCCAGCTATGTCAAAGGTTTGACATACCTACAAGAAAGAGTAGGGAATGTTGGACCCAGCTCCACTCTACCCTTCCCTCTTTGATTTGTCACTTTGCCCTTCCTGAATGTCAGACACAAATCCACTCACCCTTCCTTGTTGTAAAACAGGCAGCCCAACCTTTGCTTAATTGATTTGTAAAACAGAGAACTCCACCTTACTTAATCTGTAAACAGGCAGAAAAAAAAAAATTTAAATTTTAAAAAATAGAATCACTTTTCGGTGACAAAGATGCTCAAAACATAGAACCAGAAGAAGACAACAAAGTCAAAAGTCCCACATCAAAAGCCTCCAAAAAAGAAAATATGGACCAGTCACAGGCTATGGAAGAGTTTAAGAAGCATTTTGAAAATCAAGTAAGAGAAGTAGAGGAAAAGTTGGGAAGAGAAATGAGAATGATACAAAAAATACTGAAGAAAATAACATCTTAAAAAATAGACTAACTCAAATGGCAAAAGAGGTCAAAAAAGCCAATGAGGAGAAGAATGCCTTAAAAGGAAGAATTGGCCAGATGGAAAAGGAACTTCAAAAGCTTGCTGAAGAAAATAATTCCTTCAAAATTAGAGTGGAGGAAATGGAAGTTATTGAATTTATGAGAAATCAAGATAACATAAAACAGATCCAAACAAATGAAAAATTAGAAGGCAATGTGAAATATCTCATGGGAAAAACCACTGACCTGGAAAATAGATCCAGGAGAGATCATTTAAAAATTATTGTACTACCTGTAAACCATGATCAAAAAGAGAGCCTAGACATCATCTTTCAAGAAATTATCAAGGAAAAATGCCCTGATATCCTAGAACCAGAGGGCAAAATAAAAATTTAAACAATTCACAGAAAAACTCTTGAAAAAGATCCCAAAAAGAAAATTCCTAGGAATATTATTGCCAAATTCCAGAGTTCCTAGGTCAAGGAGAAAATATTAGTAGCTGTCAGGAAGAAACAATTTGAGTATTGTGAAAGCACAATCAAGATAATACAAGATCTAGCAGCTTCCACATTAAGGGATCAAAGGATTTGGAATATAATATTCCAAAGGCCAAATGAGTTAGGATTAAAGCCAAGAATCACCTACCCAGAAAAACTGAGTATAATACTTCAGGGGAAAATATAGATATTCAATGAAATAGAGGATTTTCAAGCATTTTTGATGAAAAGACCAGAGCTGAACAGAAAATTTGACTTTCAAATACAAGAAGCAAGAGAAGCATGAAAAGGTAAACAGGAAAGAGAAATCTTAAGTAACTTCTTAAAGTTGAACTATTGACATTCCTATATGGAAAGACAATATTTGTAACTCATGAGATTTTTCTCAGTATGAGAATAGTTGAAGGGAATATATATATATATATATATATATATATATATATATATATATATATATGTGTGTGTGTGTATGTGTGTGTGTGTGTGTATGTATATGTATGTATATATACATATATATGTATGTTTAGGTCAGTTTATGTGTGTGTGTGTGTACATGTATATATAGAGGTCGCAGGATTAGTTGAATATGAAGGGATGATATCTAAAAAATAAAATTAAGAGGTGAGAGAGGAATATATTGAGAGAAGGAAAAAAGGAGTGATAGAATAGGGTAAATTATCTCACCTAAAAGAGGCAAGAGAAATCTGTTACAATGGAGGGGAAGAGCAGGAACATGAAAGGGAATGAGTCAACCTTACTCTCATTGGATTTGGCTTAAGGAGGGAATAACATACACCCTCAATTGGATATCTTACCCTACAGGAAAGTGGGGGGTGGGGAGAAGATAAGAGGGAGAATGATAGAAGGGAGGGCAGATTGGGGGAGGGGATAGTTAGAAGCAAAGACTTTTGAAAAGGGACAGGGTCAAAGGAGAAATTAGAATAAATGGGGGTGGGACAGGATAGAGGGAAATATAGTTAGTCCTTCACAACATGACTACTATGGAAATCTTTTGCATAACTACACATGTATAACCTCTATTGAATTGTTTATTTTCCAGGTGGGGGTGGGTGAGGAGGGAAGTAAGGAGAGAATCTGGAACTCAAAGTTTTAAAAGCAAATGTTAAAATTTGTTTTTACATACAACCAGGAAATAATATATATAGTCAGTGGGGTATAGAAATCCATCTTGCCCTACAAGAAAGTAAGGGAGTCATGGGGGATATGAAAGAGGGCAGATTGAGGGAAGGGGTACTCAGTATGACTGCCAACTTGGAGTGGGGGTTAGGAGAGAGATGGGGAGAAAATTTGTAACTCAAAATCCTATGGAAATGAATGTTGAAAACTAAAAATGAATAAATATTTTTTTTTGCTTTTTGGAGGGCAATTGGGGCTATGTAAACTGGCCAAGGTCACACAGCTAGGATTTTTTTGTTTGTGCGTGTCAAGTATCTGAAGCCGGATCCGAACGCAGGTCCTTCTGACTCCAAGGCCGGCGCTCTACTCACTGCACCACCTAGCTGCCCCGAATAAATAAATTTTTAAAAATTAAAAAGTGAAGTGATATAAGGACACTCTTAAGGTCTCTTTTAAGAACTCTGGGATTGATTGCATGATGTAGGAGACACTCATGCACAACCACACAGCATGATACGCCCTCATCAAAGAAGATGCTGTGCTCTATAAGCAAAACAGAATTGAAGTAGCTCAAAAGAAATGCAAAATGTGCAAATGTAATGAATCCACCCCCAAATGTTCACATGGCCTTTTTGTGCCTGTCCTATGGTAAAGCCTCCTGAGTTCATATTCATTTGATCACCATAGTCAGACACGCTGTAACTAGACTCTAACATAGTGAAATCATTTTGCTCCTCTTCAAGAATGAAAGACAACAACCAATCATAATCACATGGACTGTTTAGGTCTAGAGAAGGGAGGTCAAATCCTTACTAACACTGGGTTTATTAAAAGGATGACTCCTATGTCCTTTCCACCTGTAGATTTAAGATGCTATGATTGTAAAGGCAGGAGGTCACTCCCTAGGTAGTACTATATTGTGAAGTATACGTTTCTGAGGAGATAAGATTCATCAAATGGGTGAATTGTTTGATTCCTAGTTCCTAGAACCTAATTATTTTGTAGAGAAGACCAACATAGGATAGGACTATAAATGAGGAATATTAGGTTCCTGGGGAGTTTATGGTTTACAAATAGTGAGGTTTGTTTGACTTTTCTTAATTTACTTAGTGCAGTGTCTAGAATATAGTAAGCATTTAAATATCTGTTGACACTTGACTGGCTGACTTATACAATAAACCTGGTGAGAAACCCTACCCAGGGCAGTATCATTATAAGTTTAGAGCAGGGGGTCATCAAAAAATTTCTGAGGGCCAAATAATCTAGCCTGCTTTTATATGGCCAATAAATTAAGAATGATTTGTAGTTTTACAAAAGCAGGCAGATTGGAGTTGGCCATTGTGCCATAATTTGCCAAACCTGGGTCAGAAGAATGATATAAATACTCAAGCCCAGAAGAGATTCTGCAAAGAGGAATGAAGTATTATCTTTTTTCTGTTTATGGCCACAGATAAGGAAGAGTTCTTTTGTATTTGTGAGGAATCTAAAAAAAAATCATCCTATTTTACTACTTTGATAGTTTGATTACCTTCATGATAGGAGAAGCCTTTTTCCATTTTTATAGAAAACTAGTTAAAAGAAAAATTCTATTGTGCCCATTGTAAACTCTAGGTAGCATATGTGAAGCAAAGAAAATGAGATCAATCAAAAGTTTTCATTAAAAAAAACCAAAACTGGTCTGTGTAAACCTGTGCTTCAGTTTTTAGCCAAAGTTTGCATTTGGCATGATGCATACCCAGAAATCTGGGTCCTTGCCCTTATAAATTATTACTGTTTTTTGCAAAGATTCACAAATACCAAGCAGGAAGATGGATTTATGGACTGTCAATAAGTGAGTGACCCAGATTTTTTACCCCTTTTCCACCATAAAGACATTGTGATTAGGGAAGTTTGTTAACCTTGCATATGTGTAGATAGATTAGGTAGATAGATAGATAGATAGATAGATAGATAGATAGATAGATAGATAGATAGATAGGCAGACACATATATGTGTGTATGTGTTATGTGTGTGTGTGTTAAATGAAGTGTGGAAAATCAGTGTTGATCAGGAGAGCTTTCCATTACTCACCTAAATGAAGCTGATGAAGCTAGTTACTGCATACATCAAACAATCCCACAACATAAAACAGCCCAAACCCCACAAGAGGGTCAATCAGTGGTCAAACATGGAGTCTATTCTGTTAGCTAGAATCTTACAAGAAGCTCGTTTTCACAAATACAAAATGGGAAAATATTTGAAGATCTGAGAGTGGAACTCTGGAGAGGAGGAAGGGAGCTGTGGGTAAAAAATGGAAAGTTCAAGAGCACTGCTTAATTTCACACTGATACACAAAAAAACTAAAGGATTAGATGGCATGCATAGATAGAAAAAAGATGAGATTTATGTGATATAACCATGTATCAAGAAGAAAGGTCCTCTTCCTTAAAGAAAAAGTTAAAACATTGCTTCAGGTGAGAAAAAGGGAGGTCAGAATATATGATAGCAACCCTACTACTTAGTGATAGAAGGATTAAAAGTAAGAAGCATGATAGTAAGATATGAACTACTAGTCTAATATATAAAGGAAATGAAGACAAGTAATATAATGAAAAAAATCACATCAATCAACAAGTATTTTTTAAGTATCCAACAAATATCAGGCACAGGGTCAGTTGTTGGGGATAAAAGTTTAATGAATTCAATAATCCTTACTCATAAGAAGTTTATGCTCTAATGGGAAAGTCAACAAGAATCTATATAAATATATTTGAGAGGGATAGCACAAGCAGTTGAGGAAATCAAGAAAGTCTTTACATAAAATCAGTGTCTCAGCTATATCATGAAGCAAAAGAGGGGTTCTGTGAGGTGGATGTGAGGAGGAGTGAAATGTCTACGTGGAAAATAGCAAATGTAAAAGGTACAGACTATAGATGGAATGCTATGGGACAGCAAGGAGAGAAAGCTAATTTGCATCAGAGCACACAGAGGAAGGGGGATATGCAATGAGGCTGAAAAGGTAAGTTAAGGCAAGGTTGCAAAGGATTATACTAAACAGAAGTTCATCTTTGCTAATCAGTTGTCAATTTGATAGTATAGTTATGGTAAAAAAAAAACAAAGCTGCAGTAGACAAAATTATTTATTTTATGTGTCGTTGAGATCATTATTTTCTCTCTCTTGATAGGTGAGAGAAAATAATAAGTTTTATTCTTTAGTAAACTCAGAATCATTCTTATTTAACAGCTTGTCATCTCCATTGACTTCTCTGGCATTCCTCTCCCTCAGGCAGGGTCTAGCTAGACTTGGGCATGCCAGGTAGGAAGCTGTTAAGTATTTTGTGTGGGGTTTGTAAGTAAAAACTTAGAGTCAGGATCTTGGGCTTAAAGAAAAAAATTCTGAAAGTACTTCATATAGGATGCCTAGGTTAAAGTTAATGGATCCATGCAGTTTGCTGTCTAAGCAAAGGTGATCTAGCCTCCTACTTTCTGGATAAGACTGATAAAGTGCCATGTTTAGAAAACAAAATGGATTCTATCTGTGAACAATCAATGAAGTGTTTGTTTTAGTGATAGAGAAGATAGAAGATTCAAACCTATCTCCAGAATTAATCAACAAAAATGTAACTGACCTTCTGCTTTACAAGATAAAGCAAAAGCATTTAAAAAGCAAGTAGTCCTACTTTCTAGAAGGACAAGAAAACATAGATCTTAATCTTACTTGTTCAAAAATGGAATAGGTAAAGGGGGACAGGGATCAATTTTATGTTAAGTGAAAGGAGTCATTTAATAACAATGGGTTAGGATCTAGATAGTACTTTAAGGTTTGCAAAGTGCTTTACATATGTTCTCATTTCATCCTCATAACAATCCTTCAAGGGATATGTTATTATTACCCCACTGTTAGAGATGAGGGAATTTAGACTTAGAAGTTATCACTTACCCAGTAAGTGTCTGAGGAAGGATTGAAACTCAGTTCGTTTTTTACTCCAAATCAAATATTCTATCCACTAGTGATATAGCTGCTACATTTATATGATGATTTTAGCATCACTGTTGTTATTGTATTTTATTTACTTGTTTTAATTTTTTTGTTGGAGGGTGGATAAAGAAAAAGTAATGAAAAAATATGTATAAAGTCCTCTTTCATTCCATCAACTCTGGTTTTAGGAAAGGGCTAAAGAAAATGGGGGTAAAATGAGGGGAATTGTATTTTTTCTGCCCTTTCAATCCTTATCTATCCTTCTTTGCTACCCAATTAAAATGCATCTGCTACTTTTTGTAGTATCAAAGAACTGGAAACAAATAAAATGTCCAATTGGAAAACGGCTAACCAAATCGTGGCATATGCATGCCACAGGAATATTATTACCCCCTAAAATGAATGAATATGATTCATATAACCATGGGAATACCTATATGAACAAAGCAAGGCAAACAGAACAATGAAAAGAATATACAAAATACCCAAAACAATGTAAATAAAAAGATCATAAAAACAAAATTGAAACTGAAAAGTATGTGTATGTTTATTCAGTTTAGCCCATGGAAGAAATGTGAAAATGTGACTCCTCTTTTTTAGTGTGTGCTTTTTTGAAGGGGGAAAGCAGGGAAATTGGAGTTAGGTGACTTGCCCAAGGTCACACAGCTAATAAGGGTTAAGTGTCTGAGGTTGGATTTGAACTCAGATCCTCCTGAGTCCAGGGTCAGTGCTCTATTCACTGTGCCACCTAGCTGCCCCCATGTGACTCCTCTTCTTTACAGAGGTGGGGGCATATGGCCACAAAAACTTGCATACATTGTCTTTTCTTTAATGCTTAGACATAAGGAATGGCTGTGAGAGGCAAAAACAAAATAGATACATTAGTAAATGAAAATGATAGAATGTAAAAATGAAAAATATGAGTACAAATTTTAAAATAAAGTGAAATTTAAATTTAAAGTAAAATTCTAAGCCATCTACTATGGTTTTCCCCAATTACAAAATTTATCTTCCCTAAATCTCATATGACATGAAGAAGTTATCAATCACCCTTGAATTTATATTAAGAATTCTAGATATCCCAGCAATTATTTTCAGACATCACAATCTCTAAGATATCAATCTCCCCAATATCAGAGGACAGAATTGAGTGGAGCAGTAACTATTGGAAGACCATGATGCAGACTTATGAGGATTCAAGCAAAGGTCTTTTTTCCTCACTAAAAGACCAAACATTTTCAAAAGAGAACACCTCACCTCCCTCCATTCCTATCATAGGTATGTATGGATTGTGGTCCAGACAAGGTACATAAGTGGCATACTGGGAAACACCCAGCCAGTACTCTACTCATTTAAGATCCCCAACCAGGCACGACCATGGGCAGTGACAACGATAAACACAATTTAAAAAGATCCTATTTTTCCTGCTGTATATATGCACATGCAATAAACAATGACAACAAATGAATGAACTTTTCCCTGTTCTACTTCATGGTGGTTGCATGTCTTTTGCCAGTTTTGAATCCCTGTTGTTGTCATCGTCATCACTGATGTTTTATCAGAAGTGTGCATGGTATATAATACATGCCATTGTATGGAAGGAGGCTACCAAAGCAGAAATTCACAATTCATGGAAAATATTGCCAGATGGAAAAGAGAGGGTTTTTGGAATTCCAAATTCTCCTACTGTAAGAGACTCATCTTTAACTGTTGAATAATGTGTGTGTATTCTAGACACTGCTCTGGAGGAAAATGTAATGGAATAAAGAAACACAGATATTATGTAAAATCCTAGTAAATTTTTGTGTGTGTGTGTGTATATTTCCCCTGTGCTATGAAAAATCACAAACCCATGTGTGTTTATTTAAAAGAGTATGCAACCAGCCTCACTTCTTTTCACAAGTAAGTGACTATGAGTGTGGAGTATTGCACACATATACTGTCAGATTTTGTTGATATATTGGTTTTGATGAATGGTTTTTATTCATTCTTTCATTTTTTATAATGGATGACTCACTGGGTAAATGAGGGGTAAGAAGGACTATTTTAGGAATGAAAGTAATGTAAAAACAAAAGATAGCAATAAATCATTATAAGGTTTAAGAAAAGATATTGAGAGTCATAAAAGTCTCCATGCCTGTCTTCTCTTTGGTCTCATATTAGAGTTTTCAGTCAAATCCAAGTGCTAACTTCACTCTAGGTAACATAGTTCCAAACACATTCTCTCATCCAAATAAGCTCACAAGTCACCAAGAACTGCTTAAGCACCTATTATGTACCATGCACTGTACAGAGAAATAGCCTACCCTTGACAATATGTACAAAGTGTGATGATTTGACATTTACAAAATAAAGACTCCTTAATAGCTATTTAACACTACACTGGTTCTTGATCTTCATTGCCAATAGATAGGTGGTAGTTCAGTAGATAAAGTGCAAGACTTTACACCAGGAATACCTTAGTCTAAATTTGGCCTCAGATACTTACTAAAAGCATTGGCTATAAGTCACTTAATCTTTTTTTTTTTTTTGCTTCAGTTTCCTCAGCTATAAAAATCAGTAAAATAAAAGTTAATGTTAGCATCAAATGAGATAGTTTGTAGAAAGTACTTAGTATAGTACCTAGTACATACTATACTATACAAATGTTTATTCCCTCTCTTCCTCCCAGATGATACACCAGCATTTGGAGTCTAGTAGGTATGGACAGGTTTTTTGAAATCAATGTAAACCAGGAGGTTATGAGGGAAAGCATAAGCTATTAGAAAGAAAACTAGACTTAAGATCAACACTGTAATAAAAGGAAGAGAGATATAGTTAGTGTTAGCTCTGTGATCTTGAAAAAATCACTTGCACTCTCAGATTCTCAATTTTCTACAACTGAAAAACAGAGGATAAATATAAAAATGTTTATCCTACTTATCTCACAAAGTCATTTAAAAATCCAATGATCATTGATTAAGTGACTACTTTGCACTAGGTACTATGCCAGGAACTAAAGGTACAAATCCAAAATTAAGACAAAACATGCCCCCAAGGAGCTTTCATTCTATTAGAGGATGACATATTCACAGTTAAGTAAATATAGGATTATTATGTGGTGATTTGGAGAGAGAAGGGCACTAAAAAGTGAGGAAATCTAAAAAGTCCCATTAAAGGAAATGGCCCTTGAGCTAAGGCTTAAAGTTAGAGATTCCAAGAGGCAGGAATAAGGAGGGAGAGCAAACTGGAAAGAAAGACAACCTTGTATAAAGTCTTGGAGGTAGGCGATGGAATGTTTTAAATGTAGAACAACACATAGATCATTTTGATTAGAATACATAAAAGATGTAATATGTAATCAATGTGGGAATGTAGACTATAGCCTGATTGTGATAGGCTCTAACTACTAAAAAGAAGAGTTTGCATTTTTCCCTAAATATAATTGGAAGGTGCTAAAACTTAATGAGCAGAGGAATAATTTGGTCAGAGCTACACTTTACAAATATCAGTTTATAAATAATATGATGGATGGATTAGAAAGAAAAGATGCTATATATAGGGAGGCCAATTAAAAAGTCATCACATTTCTGAGAGCCAAGATGGAAGAGTAATCAGTAAGTCATTCTCACTCTCCTTTATTGACTTATAAAAACCCAGAAAATATCACCCCAGGAAAAATCCTGAAACAACAGAGGAAGCAGAAAGATGGAGTGCAACAGTCTTTTAGCCTGGGAGACTTGGGGTCTAATGAGAAAGGTCCCTCTCACTCTGGTGGAAGGGGAGCAGGACAGGACAGGAGGCATCCCAGGAAGCCTGCAGCAAGTCCCACCTCAGCAAACCAGTGGGAGATTCTGAGCCCCAGGGCAGCAGAGCAGGCAAGTGCAAACACTTTTCAGATGAAGAAATTAAAGCCATCTATACTCATATGAAAACAATGCTCTAAATCACCATTTATCAGAGAAATATAAATCAAAATAACTCTGAGGTATCATATCACACCTATCAGATTGGCTAACATGACAAAAGAGAAAAATAATAAATGTTAGAGAAGATATGGGAAAAGTGGAACACTAATGCATCTTTGGTGGAGTTGTGAACTGATCCAACCATTCTGGAAAGAAATTTGGAATTATACCCAAAGGCTTATAAAATTGTGCATACCAAGCAATAAGACTACTAGGTCTGTATCCCAAAGAGAGGATAAAAACAGGAAAAGGACCCACATGTACAAAAATATTTAAAGCGGCTCTTTTTGTGGTGGTCAAAAATTGGACATTGAGGGGATTCCCATCAATTGAGGAATGGCCGAACAAGATGTGGTATATGAATATGATGGAGTACTATCATGCTATAAGAAATCATGAGCATGCAGACTTCAGAAAAACCCGGACGT
Source organism: Gymnobelideus leadbeateri (assembly GCA_011680675.1). Taxonomy (NCBI): domain Eukaryota; kingdom Metazoa; phylum Chordata; class Mammalia; order Diprotodontia; family Petauridae; genus Gymnobelideus; species Gymnobelideus leadbeateri. The sequence continues at coordinate 223,420 of WOXC01003510.1, forward strand.
ATATGAAATGATGCTGAGTGAAGTGAGCAGAACCAGGAAAACATTGTACACAATAATAGCCACATTATGTGATGACTAACTTTGATAAACTTAGCTCTTCTCAGCAATGCAAGGATCCAAAGACAACTCCAAAAGACTCATGATGGAAAATGCTATCCACATCCAGAAAAAGAACCATGGAGTCTGAATGCAGATCAAAGTATACTATTAGCTCACTCTCTCTTTTTTTTTTTGTTTCTTCTTTCTCATAATTCCTCCCATTGATTCTAATTCTTCTTTATACCATGATTAATAAGAAAATATGTTTAATATGAATGTATATGCAGAAGCCCTATCAGATTGCACATGATCTTGGGGAGGAAGATGAGACAGGACTGGTAGAAAATTTAGAACTCAAAATCTTGTGAAGTAAATGTTGAGAACTAAAAATAAATACACTAATTAATTTTTTAAAGTAATAATTGTAGTTGTCTCAGTAAGAAATAAGAAGACCTCATGTAGTATGAGAAGAAAGAATGGAATGGATGGAAAAGATGTTGAAGAGGTAGAAACAACAATATATGGAATATAATTGACTATAGAGGGCAAGGAAGAATAAAGCCTTAAGGATGACTGTTAAGTTATGAACCTGAGTAACAGGAAGTGTTAAGAAACAGGAAAATGAAGAGAAAGGGTGAATATAAGGGAAAGGTAATGTATCCTTTTTTAGACATTTTGAGTTTTAGACACTCATGGGACTTCCACATAAGTGTATCAAGCACTTGGTTTATGGCATGAGATTGGAGCTCTGCAGAGAGAATAAGGTTTGATAAACTGATCTGAGAATTATCTGCCTAAAGTGGCTGAAGCCTAACTGGAGAGAAAAGAAAGAGAAGGGGAAGGAGGAGAATAAGGAGGAGGAGAACGAGAAGGACAATGAGAACAAGAAGTAGAAGGAGAAAGAATATGAGACCCAGGACATAACTCTAGGATATACCCACACATGAGGACAAGACATAGATATGTACAAAGGAAACAAGTAGAGAGGGAACCACAAGAGAGAACTATAATACACAGTGTACACATGCACACACAAACACACATATGCACACATACACACACAAAAACAGGGAGAAAAGAATACACAAAAGGAGGGGGTGAGGATGACTAAAACTGCCAAATACTGCAGAGAAGGCAACAAGGGTGAGAACTGAGAAAAGGCCATTGGACTTACCAATAATCCTTGGTAACCTTGGAGAAAATAAGTTCCATCAAATGGTAGAAACATAAAGTACTTTGTGTGAGGACGGAAAGTGAATGGGATGGGAGAAAGTTGTTGAAGTAAGCCAGCCAGAAAATTGAAAGAGATAGAAAAGGGAGGACAGTATAGGGTGATTAGTTAAGGAGATGCAAGAGTTCTTAAAGTTGAAGGGGGGTGATTAGATCCAGGTAAGTTTGTAGTAGAGGAGTCAACAGATAGAGGATCATAATTTTTTTTTTCCATTGAGGTCCTCTGCTAAGAGGAAAGGGAAAGATTGAATACAAATGACCTGAGACAAGGAGGAAAAGTTTGGAATGGATGCTGAGTGGAAAAGGAGAGTCAATCAGGAATGAAAGGTGAAAAAAAATAAGCAAGTGGCAACAGGACCCAGATGAGATTAGAAGGCATAAACTTGTCGTGGGCCTTTTCAGCAAAACTGCATGATTTCCAAGTACTTCTCAGTGGTGTATGAGCAGGGGTAGAGAAGGCAATTGAGAAATTCAGAGTTGGAGATAGATGCAGTGATGTGTATAAAGTAATGAGAAAGGACAACATATATCTCAAATAGGTTCAATGAGAAAGGACAACATATATCTCAAATAGGTTCAATAATATTTCTTACTACCTTACTCCATTGTACTCCTTGCAAGTAGGAATTGTTCCTATAGCCCAGTGCCTAGTATAAGGGTCTGCCTATAGTGAGCACTTAATAAATGTTTGTTGATTGATTCACAGGAGCAACATGATTTGTAACCTTAATATGCTTTAGAAATATTATGACTACTGGCATTAAGGTTTTTATCTCTTTGAAAGGCTAAGGATAGATAGCCATCTCAATAGCCTGAAATGGCCTAAAATCACGTACTGAAAAGACTTTTCAGCAATAAGTAATTATCACAATTTTATCACAAACAAGCTGTTATTCTGGCCCTTTCCTAAACAGAGACTGAGTACAAAGTCAGAAACATGACCTGAAGGACTCGATAAAAGATCAGTCAATCTTTAATCTCTCAAAGTATCTGAGAGTTTGGGGCCAGTGGGGTCTCTAATCTTGTGGCTCAATTCGACGGACCCTTATTTATAAAAACAGTTGAGTTGCTAAGGAGGAAGCAGTCAAGTTTTAAGATAAAAAGTCTTTGAAGGGGACTATGTTGCCTCTGAGAACCAAAAGATTAACTTATGCATGTCATAATTTCAAGAAATGGTCCATTAGAAATGTAAGAAATGACCTCTCTGGGTTTTCATTTGAGAAAAAAGTGTGTGTGTGTGTGTGTGTGTGTGTGTGTGTGTGTGTGTGTGTGTGTGTGTGTGATTTAAACTTTTCCCTTAAAAAAAGGACAAAAGTAAGACTACTTTTTTCATGCTTAGAGCAGAAAGACCTGTCCTGATCCAAGACAAAAACCTCTGAGTAAACGGCTTTACTGATTTAATTGATTTAATTCCCAGCTGTTTTGGTGTGATATACCCTTTGCAAAGGTTAGAAATTCCATCTGCCTATCCTTTCATCTGAGACTCTGGGAAGTCTCAGCTGCAGATGTGGCAGTCCCAGTGCAAAATGAGCGCGAGCAAAAGCTGTTTCGTCTCCAGTCAAACCTTGAGATGTCTTGGTCTGAGAGAGAGAGAGAGAGAGAGAGAGAGAGAGAGAGAGAGAGAGAGAGAGAGAGAAACACAAGAATTTCTCCAGGACCTTTTTTTTTTCCTTGACAAAATGCTCACTGTTTCCATAAATAAGAACATGATACTACCTATGCAGGACATTCTTGCAGATAACCTTGGAAGAACCTCTCCAGGCAGCTTATCTTTTGATCTCTGCCTCTCCTGAGTGTAATTGAGACCCTGTCTCATCTCTTCCTTCCTCTTAACTTTCAGCATAATTTATGCTCAAAATTTAGGACTGGATCAGGTGTATCCCAAACTTAAGATGTCAGAAAGCAAACCCATTTACCCTCTACAGGTATAGACAGATGTCCTTGTTATGAAATACGAGATGCCTGAGACAGGCTCATATGCTCATTGATGGCATATAAGGTCCAGAAAGGAAAGGGTCATTTCAGTTTTGTCTTTGTATTTCCAGTGCCTAGCACAGCAAATGCAAAGAACATCAGGTCAAATTCTGATTTAGAAAACTGCTCTTTGGGGGTTTGTGCAAAGGTTTTTAGTGGTTGCTTGGGTAGCTTAGGATGGTTTATACAGCTTTCTTTTCATCATCCCCTGGTTCTGGGATTAGCACAAAGTAATCTCTGGTGTGCTTTCTCTGGTTTCTTTTATCAGGGCCTATTCGAATGGAAAGTTGTCAACTCAGGGGCTGTTATTAGTAAGTGCTAGTCTTCAATTGGTTGACATCCTCATCAATCATAGTGTGGATCTATGAAAGTGGAATTCCCTCCTTCAAATCAAAACAATGGCATTTGGTTTTGTGCCTCCAGTGGTGTCTCCTCACATGGAAATACTGTGAAGTTGACTTCTGGGAGAGTCATGATGACATGGAATGAAAGTGCCTCCAAAAGACTGGAATGCTTATAAAATTCTGTAGATAGCTGAAATTGTCTAAGAATGTGGTGAAGAGGAGGCTTTTTGACTGTGAAGGCATTCAACACCTGTCAACTTCTGCCTAGGCTGCTTTGGCCATTCTCTTCACCTCAGCACTCTTGGGGGATCCCAGTGAATCCCTTCCTTATAGCTCTGGTGAGAGACAATGTTGTAACAGAAAAGGCCTTAAAGACTTACTCCCTCTGAGGCTATTTGGCCTCAATGAATGCCTGTGCTCTTAGCCTTTATAATGGTTCTTTTCTGATCTAGGTGAAAGGACTGGCACTTATGACCTTGTGAGTTTGGAAAGGAGGAACTGCCCTGAGGAACAAGGAGCAGATTTCAGGGGTGACCTTCCAGAATCCATCCCAGAAGAATCTGAGGCAAAGATTCATCCCTAGTCATGCTGAATCAAGATGTGAACTTGGTAGGACCAGTGTTATGTAAGAACTGAGCTAAGGTAAGTCTACTCTCCCCCAAAACCAAGGTGGTATGGGGTAAAGTTTAGATCAAGGTATTGAGGGAGAGGCTTGTAGATTTTTTCCTTCCTATAACCTCAAAGTATATATCAGTGTCAAGGACATTATTTTTGTAATATGAGGAAGACATGACCATATTTGTAGGTAAAAGAGGAGCCAATGAAATATTAGAGGTTGAATATGCAAGGAAAAGGGAATAATTAATGGAATAAGGTCCAGGAAAATCCAGAAGAGAATAGAATCAAAGTTTGAGGAGCTGGCTTTATAGAGGAAATAGACCGTTATGTTCAGGGAACATAGGTCACTTTGGCTAGACCATAGAACCTTTGATGGGGCATTATATATAGATAGATGGGTTCACTCTGGAAATATAGAATATGATAGGCCTTAAATATCAGACAGAGGAGTTTGTACTTTATCCTGTAGTCAATAGTGAACCATTGAACCTTTCTGAGCAACATGATCAAACCAGTGCTTCCCACTGCTGTTTGCTCTGAGGGCTAACTGTGTGTCCTGATTTTAAAGAGGCATAACCACCTAAGGAGAGCCTGGCTCTGAGAAGGTGATGCTGGTTTCTCCCTTTGACAAGGAATCTTCTAAGGTGGGTGAAGGCAGTGGGCTGGGAGGAGTAACTATCTTCAGGAACAATGAGAAAACTGGAGAGGTCAAAATAGGCAAAGCCTCTACCGAGTTTTCAGGGTCACTGTTCTCTGTGATATCTAAGGTTAGATTAGAAATCATTGGCAACCTTTAAGAGCAGTTTAAATAGAATGGGCTGTAATGAAAGGATGGAAATTCAGATGGAAAGGGGTAAGATTTGAAGGCATATAGGAAGCAGAGGGAACAAATATAACTGCTTTTCAAAAAATCTTCAACTGAAGAGAAACAAATAGGCAGGATGGTAGCTTGAGGGAAATATCATGGTCAAGGATATTTTGTTGTTGTTGCTGCTGCTGCTGCTATCACATAAGAAAGACCTGACCACATCTATAGGCAAAAAAAAGGAGACAGTGAAGTGGGAGAGATTAAATATGCAAGAGAGAAGGAGCGATTGATGGAGCAAAGTCCAGAAAAAGCCAGAAGAGGGTGGAACTAGCAGTAAAGATTGAGCAATTGGCCTTTTAAAAGATACATGAGATGAGAAGCAAAAATTTTGAAATGGAGAGAAATGTAATTTGTCAATTCATGTGAGATTATCTAAATATTCTTAGGAGTAAAGTCACTTTCTGAGAAAAGGGTGGGAGTTAATTGAGGAATGGATAAAAATGTTTTAACAAATAAGTGAAGAATGTATTGGGATATCAACAAGAATAGGAATAAAAGCTTTCCAATTGTCCGTCAAGGGCGCTCGTGAAGTTTGATAACTTCAATTTCTAAGGTACTCAGAAAACAGTTTTATGACAGTCTCTAGCAATAATCAATGGTCCAAGCTTTGAAGAGAAGAAATCAAAAGGCTAAATTTTAACCAGCATTGGGAGCTAACAAGGCAAGCATGATAGAAAGTCAAAGGATTCTCAAGTGTTAGAGAACCTTTGAAATGGCTGCTTATGGAAACCAACCTAAGAAGTAAGTTAACCCAGGAAGGTAATAGGATGAAAATAATGATGAGACAATAAATCGGAAGTCATAAGAAGTATGAGAGTGAGCTAAGTAGGACTAGAGGAGTGGGAGAAGTTTCTAATAAGTAAAATGAGAGGGTTAGACTAGAGGACCTTTAAGGTCGCTTCTATTTTTGAATCTTTGGTTTTGATGGGAGACTACAAAAGCAGTGGTTTCGAGAGTTTCATGTTGAACAGAAGGATAGAAAGAGAGAACTGAAGAGAAGACTAATCTGGAAAAATAGAAGAATATACTGGAGGTCAGTGGAAAACAGCAAGTAAGATAGGAGAAAAGTAAAGTAGGCAGATAGTATAGACTTCAAAAACCATATTGATGTACTTTGGACATTGATCAATCAATAAGTGTTTATTAAACACTGAATATCTTCCAGACAGTGTGCTAATGCTGAGGATTCAAAGAAAAAGCAAAAACAGTACCCAATCTCAAAAAGGTTACATTTTAATAAAGAAGTTTATCATCTGATAGAATTCTTATAAAACAATATTAGATGAATTATCAGTGGATAAAATTTATTTTTCCTTTAAAACAGCTTGGCTAAAATGACTATTCTTTTTTTCTCAATATCCTAAGGAAAATGGGCTATGACTATTTGACCCTCCTCTCCTCATCCCTCTTCCCTGGAGAGAAGGAATTTGCAATATCTGACTAATTATTCTCCCTAAACTTTATAATGTCAGAAATGATCTTCCAGGAATAAAAAAAAAAAAAAACAGAGATAGACTGTAGGCAACATTTGGAATCTGAGTGAGCATACTTATCCCTAGGCAAAATGCCATTACCCCTAACATTCCAAAGATCTATTCTATGGTTAAAGTTTTCTTCAGAAAAGTGATCTTACATTTACCCTTGATAATGAGTTTGCTCTCTATGGGTTCTATTGTATGTATTATAATGAAAGGAAACTGCAAGGGGTGCCAAAAACCTGAAACCAACTGTCCACTGCTGAGATGCTAAATAGGCAGGATTTCTAATTGTGAGCTTCTTTTGTCTTTATAGAGGTCACCATAAAGGGACAATCTAGAGAGAGAGGTGATACTTACTAGTGAGGAGTGATTATTCAGCGTCATAGTCAGCGTGAAGAAACTCACATAGTATCTTAGCATGAGCCAAAAGGTGCTGATTATAAGACTTTATAACAGCAAAATGGGTCAAAGGAAAGAGAGACAGAGAAAGGAAGAAAAGGAAGAAAGAAAGATTAATGAACCCAAAGGATATGATGGTGAAGACGCTGGTTTCATTTTTTTTATCATGGGCTCCTTTTATATTTCATCAAATGAAAATATTGTTCCTACCTTACTATCTCTAATATAGTGTTTAACTTCTATACAGATCTCCGTCTTTGTTTTTGTGTCATTGAAAAATTTTATTAATAACTTAGATGAAAAATAGATGGTATGTTTATCAATTTTGAATTTATATCAAAAGGAAAGAGATGGCCAATCCACTAAAAGAAGGAAGTTTACAAAACATCTGTACAGAGTAGAAAAATGAGAAGAAAAATGAGAACTTTGGAAAAGTTCCTTCAAAAATAACAAGATAAAATGTAATATGCATAAACATAAAGATCTTCATCAAAAATCAATAGGGACTGTCCAAAAAAAACAGTGGAATAGGAGAAAGCATCATAGTCCAACTCACCCTCACCTACACTCCACCAGCTAATCCAACAAGGACCTGCAAAATGCACCAAATGAAATACTGACTGGGAAATTTAAGGAAAATCACAGATTGGTTTTTCCAGTCCAGGTTAGAATAGGGAAACAAAGAGAAGACTGGAGAGTGGGGATCAGATGTAGTCAGGAGGGTACCATACAGAATCTCCCTCTATAGGGACTGAATTAGGATTATGGCTGTGTAGTAGGGGAAATAAAAGGTACCATATAGAGCATGCAGAGATTTTATACTGTGCAAGTAGTAGTAATAGATGCCAAATGGCAACACTATCACTTGTATTCCAGAGCACACAAGGGGAACTGCACCAAGAGATATTGGACCATGGTAAGGAGAAGTCTTGAGGCCTGGGCCTCAATTGGATCAGAAACAAGCAGCTTCTATGCAACATCGATGTGAGCCTGGAGTCTCTGATCTACACCCTAGCTCAATATGAAACTTTCAGTTGAATAACCAAGAGAGGGAGTCTGAAGCAAGAGAAATATTGAAGTAATATCATTTGGAATCTGGGGAGCCTACCCAATAGCTTATGCTAGCCTGAGCCATGTTCGAATCTACTTGGGCTCCAACCAGAAACAAATCGATTATTTTGTTGCGCAGACAATAATATGAGTCAGGAGTTTGCAAAGGTAAGGTCCAAAGGTTAGCAAAAAGATTTCACCATGGATCAGATAGCTTGGGGCAGATTGAAAGGCTACAGGTCCCCATACTGAGCTATCCCTAAGATCTTCCAGAAATTTTCCCTAACAAGAAGTCTAGCCCTATCATAAAATCCTAATTAGGAAAGTAAAGTTGGAAAAAATGAGTAAGCAAAAGAACAAGAACAAGAACAAGAGCCAGAAGAAGAAAAGAACAATAAGAATACCACAAAAAGAGAATGACTACAAAACATTTCTAAAACCCCAAAGAAAAGTATAGTTTGGACACAAATTCAACTAGAATTCTTGGAATGAATGAATCAAGTGGGTTTTCTTTTAAGAGTGTGGGATAATTTTGTAAACAAAATGAAAGTGTAATAGAAAGAGTTACAAAATTCTTTGCAAATTGCAAAAAGAAATGAGACATTGCAGGAAGAAGTCCAAGGAGTACTTTACCCAAGCAACAGAGTTTTTGAAAATTAGAATATATCAATGAGAAGTCAATGATTCCCTGAGACAAGAAATATCAAAACAAAGTCAAAAGGCTAAAAAAGTATCTAATAACATAAAACAATCAATCTAGTAAACAGAAGAAACAAATAAAATTCAAGAATCAATGAACCACCTTAATACCACAAGCAAACAAAACAGACACAAAATCATGAAGTAAAACTTCCTAGATCACTTAGAAGCAGAGAGCAAAATTAAAATTAAAACAAAGCTCTATTGATCACACAAGATTTAGCGGCCACCATAATAAAGGAATAGAAAACTCGGGATGCATCCCCAAAAGTAAAAAGATAACTTACAACCAAGAATAACATACCTAATTAATCTGTAATCCTACAGGGAGAAAATGGACCTTCACTGAAATAGAGAATTGCTAAGCACTTCTGATGAAAGGAGTGGAGCTGAATAGAAACTTTGAAATAAAACCACAAAAGTAAAGAGAAGCATTAAAATGGCAAATGACAGCTAGCAATGGAAAGAGAATAAACAAGGTTTGTCATTTTGTTTGTTTTTATTTTCCCAGTAATTATTTAGCCTTTATATGAAGACTTTCAGAATGCAGGCAGCCCCTGACCTCCTGAGATGGCCCATTCCACTTTGGAATATACAAGGATACTCACACTTTAAGATAACTCTAATTGTTAAGGGTTTTTCCTCATAGCCAAGCTAAATTGCAATAGCTAACATTTCTATTTAGAAACAAAGTCTTTAGGGTTTTCAAAGGACTTTACATTATCCTCACAACAATCCTGTGATGTGAGTGGGAGAAATTATCATAAAAATGTCCCTTCAAAATCCTGAAACATCAGAGGTCATAGAGGGAATCAAATAAATCAGAGAGTTTGGAAATGGTTTTTGTTATAGGTTAATGATCTTAAAAGAAGAACGGAAAGGAAAGGAATACGGGGAAGAAGGAATGGGAAAATTGATTTCATATAATTGGAATGTGCAAGTAGAAGACTATACAAACAAGAAAGGAAGCACAGGGTAATGGTCAACTCTTGAGCCTTACTTTCATCTGAGCTGCTCAAATAATAATATGCACACATTTGGGTACAGAAATAAATGTCAATCAAGAGGCAAACAAAATTGGAAGAGGAAAGTGGAGAAAAAGAGGGAGGGTAAATGCAGGGAGGAATTAGTTACAGGCATAATAAACTCTAACCACAGAAGGTCAATTACAAAGAGAGGTTTAAAAGGAAAAAGAAAAACCTGTGATTGGGCTGTAGGTGAAGGAAAGAGAAAAGGAACAGTTGGGCATATGCAGATTGCATTAGGTTTACATAACTGGTAATGAATCCTCACCGTCATCTCCTTTATAAGGAGGGAGTAGGAGAGAAAAAGAGTAAAAGTACAATAGAAGAGGATAGAGGGAAGTAGACTACTGATGATCACATATATGAATGTGAATGGCATGAACTCACCAATAAAATGGGAGATTTAATGCAATAGTTTAGAAAGCAGAATCCAATTTTTTTTTCCACAAGGCACTTGAAACTAAATGATTCATACATAGTTAAAATAGGACTAGAGTAAAACTCTCTATACTTCGGGGGAAATAAAAAAGACAGGTGTGGCAGTCATGATCTCACACAAAGAAACAACAAAAGTAGACTTGATTAAAAGCAATAAACAGGGAGAGTACTTTTTTTTTCTGAAAGGCACCTTGGGCAATTCATTAATATCACTATGACACATAAATGCAACAAACAGCATAGCATGTACCTACTTAAAGAAAACTGAGGGGAGAGAGAGAGAGAGAGAGAGAGAGAGAGAGAGAGAGAGAGAGAGAGAGAGAGAGAGAATATAATAGTTGGAGGGATTCAATTTATCTTTTTCAGAGCTAACCCAAAATAATTAACTAATAAGCTTTGCACCTGTTATTCTTCAAGGTACCCCACATGTCCGATGTATGCAAGCAGTTTCTTTCCTCATTCCATCTCTTTTCAAGGTAAGCCCTGATTTGTAAGACTCTAGAAAATGCTTTTTGTCATTTAATTTACTTTAATTTTGTTTGTTTTTCTTTACCAGTTTTTATTAGGTATGCTGCATCCTAGTTTGAGAGACTATCATTCATATATTTTGAGATGTGGTCTATAAATCTGAGTCCTGTTATCCTTAGCTACATAGCTAATTTGTGACAGAATTCCTATTAAAACTGATTTTTCTGACCAGTGTTCTTTCCTTTACACCATGCTGTCATCCATCAAGAAGACAGAATTACTAATGGGGAAGGAAAAGATCAGGAGATCCTGGTCCCAAATTTAATTTTACAATTGATCCTGTTGTCAATGACAGTGAGAATCCTTCAAATTAACGAAGATTGTTAGAAGGTAGAGTGGTAAGATGGTTAGAGATCTGGAATTGAATCAGGTAGAATTGGGTTTAAATTCTACCTCTTACAGTTGTTTGATCCTGGGAATTTACCACATAACCTGAATGAATCTAAGGCTGTTTTTCTTTCTATCCATAATTCATCTATTCATTCATTTATTTAGTGATGCATTTCTTGGCTGGTTGGTCGATTAGTAGTTTAGAGACTGTATCTCCCTATATTGCTTGACAGCAACCAATCCCAGGTCAGTCCCAATACTGATCATTAGGGAAATTTCAACCTTCTCCATTTTTTAGTCCTTCATAAGACAGCATAGCACTCTAACCTAACCTCCTCAGGTACCTAGGAACTCACCATATTGTTGCCAGACTTTAAATCAAATTCAGTGCAACCACATCTCACAATTCCAGAAATTCAGCAACCTACCAACCTCCACCTACTTAGAGCATGAACTGCAAGAGTGCATCACCACACCTACCCCTGCTTTCTAAGACCATAAATTAAGGATGAGTTATGATCTCTATCTATAGAGGATGTTCTCTCATGGTGAATTCCCACATGGATAAATTCACAAGTCTTTGATATATTTTATATATTGAAAACTGCCAAGGATGGCCCAAGACATTCACATACCCTGCACTCCCACTCCCACGTCTTTTAATGTAAAAATTTTAAAGAGAAACGGGCAGATGAAGTTGAATTGGTAGCTATCTTATCTTGTTTGGACAAATAAAAATGCAAAATCCAGTAGGTTGTTAGATATCATACAAAATTACTTTTAAAAATACATGAAGATATTTGTAACCTCAAGCATTTGTAATTGTTTGCCAAGTTTCTGAATAAAACCATTTAAACTAGGGAATGGAAAATATAAATGTTCAGAATGCATCCATCCCATCTTGCTGTAATACCTAAGAAATAATTTAATGTTCATAAAATTGATATATATTCATTGGAAGAGGAATCAATTTGGTACCATCTCTAATGACTCTGCAATTATATGCAAGAACTTTTACTTGATAAAAGTTAATAATTTCAGAAGGCTTTTAAATCTTGAGACTTTAATTCCAAATGGGGAATTGTGTCAAATTCCTGTAAATATCTGAATAACTAACTGCAGCTAGTACTGAAATATAAATGTTAGTTGGTACCATTTCCTTTGATTTTGACACAGCCTATTTTGTAAAACACATAAAGTAAAATGGCAAAGTGTCATTTGATTGCATCTAATATATAAATCTCGATAAAAGGCCACATACAAGTTAATACATCAGCTTTACCTAGAATGCATTCGGGTGCTGACAAATAGAATAAATGGTTGGGATCAATCATAGAAAAAGCTGCTGAGATGCTAAGATCCTAAAGCCTTTGTAATATCCATCATCAATTTTCCACCTATTTAGTAGCCAAGTTGGTACCTTTTACTCACCAGATTTTTTTAAAATGTAATTCACAGGATAATGGAATGTCAAATTAGAATCCAGCCATATACTTGGTTATTTAAAGTTTCCTGGTTCATTAGAAAGTTACTCTTGAAAAGAGATATGTAAAATACTATTAGTGACTCCACTAATCTTCTGTCAACATTCTAATGGCAATATATTTGTTTTACAAGAATTTATCTTCTCCTAATAAATCACACTTCAAGAGCTCTAACATCTAATTACTGATTTACACTTATCAGATACATTATCTTATAATGAACATGAAGCCTATTAGAACAAGTAGTTCATGGCAAGTTCAAACACTGGGGAACAGTAATTTGGTGTCTGATCCTGCTGTCGGTCACCAATGGAACATAGGGAAACACTATGATGAGCCTAGAATCTGCCATTCACCTGCCGCATGCCAAATAATGGTTTCAGGCACTCTTTGCCTGCTGACAGGCATTTAGTTATTCACCACTTAGCAAAAGCAAATGATTACAGAAAATAAAGGACGATAGATAATTAATTAGTGTGCATAAACATTAAGTGCCAGCTATAACACACAGGAATAAATGAGAAACCAGTCAGTCTCTTTGTTCAGACTCTTATTTCAAGACTTCAAATACTTCAAATTATTTGTGAGTTCATCCATGTGGACATTCAACTTAACAAAAATATATTAAACAGTATCTATGTTAAAGAGGTATAAAAATAAAAAAAAAATTAAAAGAAAACACTACCTACCCTCTTTTCTGCTATGGAAAGGGTGGGGGGCAAACACAATATTTAGATAAAGTAAAATTTGCGGAGAGTGCACCTAAGATCATAGATGACAGACCTAAAGAGATCTTAGATATCGTCTAGCATCTTTATCTTACAAATGAGGAAACTGAGGTTACATGGTCTGCCCAAAATCATATAGTTGAGTCAAGGTCTGAAGGTCAGAGACTGAAAAAATCAGGATGACAGGAAAGTTGGGTTTTTTTTAATAGGAAATGGCAAATCAATTAAATCTTGAAGGACATTAAGAATTTCAAGACCTATATTTGTGTTCCAAGCACTCCCTTAACTTCATGTTTCCACAGCTTTATGCTTTTCTATGTTCAGAACTGTTCATACACTACTTACCAGTCTTATGGAGATAAGCCAGTCCCAGCTCAGCTGGTTTATTTACTACACAGAGCCTATCACTCAAAGGATCCCATATTATTTCTGCCTTGATAGGACCAACTAGAACTTGATTCCAGAAAATCTTTAATGAACCAAAGGGTCATTTTCTTTTTTTTTTTTGGAGGGCAATTGGGGTTAAATAACTTGCCCAAGGTCACATGGCTAAGTTTTTGTTTGTGTGTGCGTTAAGTGTCTGAGGTTGGATCTGAACTCAGGTCCTTCTGACTCCAGGGCTGACACTCTACTCACTTCACCACCTAGCTGCCCCACAAAGGGTCATTTTCATGCCTGAATAACATTAATAAAATTCTAGTGCAGGATTATTAACTGATTCCTTTTAAATTTTTTAAAAAGAGAGCTTTCATCATCATGGACTGAGGCACTTTCATCTAGCACCACTGAAGACAGAATCATACCATTCTTTGGGAATTAATGAACAATAAACCTTAACATTTCCCCAGTGAAAAGAAAATCTCAGGAACAACATTTTATTTTTAAAGGTTCTCTTCAATCCTGGGACATTCTGATATTTTCAAAAGCATAATTTGAGAAACACAGAGAACAAGAGATGAAATGAGCTTTAACTCACCCAAGGCTTAGGAAAGGGGAGAAGAGGAAGGGAGAGAATTAGAAAATGGAAAACAAAAAGTAAAAGGAAAATTTGAATATATTATCATTCATTCAATAAACATTTTAAAATATCTTATTTTAAAACCACCAGGTATAATTGCAAGCAAAATCCTACTTTGCTTGTTTTATTCAAATGCCTTTGAGTCTCAACTTTCATTGTATTTCAGCCTTTGTTGGAAACAGTATACATTGTGTGTTGCCTTTAATAGGCCAAAAGGAAGTTGAAGAGCTTCCCTGTCCTCAATAGGCCTAAGGTCATCATATGGAGCCCATAATGGGAGGAGCTTGCCAAAAGAACAGAACAGGAAGGAGCAGAGCAGAACTGGGAGCAAACAGAGATGAGAGAAAATTTTTGTGATGTTTGTATTCTGTTGTTCTGTATTGACATTACTTTGTCAGACAGAAGAATTCTGAATGTTGATTTGTCTACTTTGTCAAACAGAAGCACTTTATTGATTTTTCTTGATTTTTCAGACAGAAAGTGAATTGAGATGATAGTGCAGGTAATGTGTGTAAATATTGTTGTAGCTCTGTTAAGCTTAATGTATGTAATTATTGTTGTAGTCCTGTTAATCTTTGTCTTCCTAGAAACAGAAACTGCAAAGGACTTGGGGTGGAGCAGTCCCCATGAGCTGAGATATGGAACAGGAGTAGAGAGTTGCCTACACATGAATTCAGGCAAAAACTGGAAGTAGTCAGTGGAAGAGGAGCCATGGATTTTGGAAGTCAGCCTTGAGTTAAGATGAAAGAAGACTTTACTTGGATACTCTGTATTAACCAACGAGATTTGTAACTTACTGTGACCTAGGGGTGGATGGTGTTTGTACTTTCTGCTACCCTTTAAGGATGATTGGCTTAAGGATGATTGAAAGCCAGTCTTGATTCAAGATGAAAGAGGACTTTACTTGGAGACTGTGTATTTATTGAAGAGATTGTGGTTTACTGAATGATATGTTTTGTTTAAGTCTATGTGGTCACCTTAGTAATAAGTTGTTTTATTATGCTGTTGTGAATGTTCTGCTTTATTTTCTTGAATGTTATGCTTTAGTTAGCTGCTGAATAAATATAGTTCACTATACTATGTGATTAGATCCTTAAAGTTATTCACAGCAGCATCCCTCAGGACAGTTGCTCATGATTGACTTTACACCAGGCTTGTATGGTAGTTATAAGCAGTATACTAATAGATAAATCACAACACTTGCCTTCAGGAGGCTTACAATCTCTTAAGATATGGACATAGATGAATATAATACATATTAAGGCATGATAAGAGCAGAATAAGGTAGTATGAAGTCAGATGGAATAAATTGAATCTCACAATTATTTGAGAGGGAAATGAAGGAGAAAGGATAAGGATCATCAAGTGCATTAATATATTTTGAAGATAAACACTGACTACTATATATAATTAGAAAAGTTTCTAAATATAAAGATTGTGACATTTGTTCAGATACTAATAATAATAATAATAATATTCATGGTTCTTCACATTTCATTTTCCTTCTAAAATATGTGCAAACATATTTATAGCAAATCTTTTTTGTGTGGTGGCAAATAATTGGAAACTGAGTAGGTGTTCAACCATCAGGGAATAGTTGAACAAGTTAGAGTATATGAATATGATGAAATATCATTGTGCTATAACAAATAATGAAAGAAATGCTATCAGAAAAACCTGGGAAGACTTAAAAGAACTGAAGGAAAATGAAATGTGAAGAACCATGAGAATAATTTACATAAAAAATATTATCCTAATGATAATTAGATAGATCATTCACTTTCACATTTTCCAGAAAGGATATTGTCATTTATAGTCCTTTTCTACTAAGTCATTCATACTATGAACAGTCATAATGGCTCATGTGGATCCAATAATCAAACTGGAGAATAAGATCTGTTGTGTGTTTGTTTGACTTGTGCTAAGTATAAAATTCTGCATTAGGAAAGCTATCAAATTCAGGATTAAAAGGGGAAATGGTAAGGATGTTCTAAATCTTTATTCAAGAACCCTGGATAAGATACCAGCTCATAAGGATACTGTTATCAGATTAACTCTCCTTGTGAAAGTCTTGGGGATTCTATTAGTTTCAGAAAACTATTTTTATTTTTTTATTTTTACCTTCAGTTCTCAAATTCTATAGATTCCAACTAAATATCCATTATCTTCCTAATTTTCTTCTGTCTCTATTTTCTCCCTCTATTACCTAAAGCTTTGAAATAATCTTCTTAGGGCACAGATTTAATCCTGTCACTCTCCTGCTCAAAAGCATTGGTCCTTCCTGTTACCTCTAGGCAGACACATCAGCATGAGACTGTCTCATGGCAGACAACTCCAACCTACTCTTTCCAACTTTGTTGCTTCTTATTACTTAAGCTACTTTCCAGTGAATCTGTGTTATACCCTGTATTAAATCAAAATTAAATTAAATTTAACACACAGTCCATGTGTTATACTGTCTACTCTGGTCCCTGTGCATGTGTAAAGATCATGCAGTATTCCTGCAATGTACCTCTCCCTTAATCTCTGTTTCTCAGGATCCTTATCTATTATTTTTATTTTATTTTTTCAGTTCCAAATTCTCTCCCTCCCTCAATCTCTCCCCCACCCATTGAGTAGGCAAGATATAATATTATATTTATATACATACATATATATATATTTCAAATATAAAATCAATTCCAAATATGCAGTAACGAAAAACAAATTTCTGCATTATCCATATCCTCCCCCCACCCAAAAAAAAGGCAAGGAAAGGGGAAAAATTTCTTCATTCACTCTCAGTCCACCAGTTCTATATCCAGAGGTGGATAACATTTTTCTCTCTGAATACTTTTTTTTAAAGCAATTAGGGTTAACTAACTTGCTCAAGCTTACACGGCCAGGCATTATTTATGTGTGGATGCCCATTTTCTGAGGGCGGGACTGATCCCCGGGTCATCCCCACTCCGGGGCTGGAGCTCTTACTCACTGTGCCACCTAGCCGCCCCTCTCTGAATACTTTTAAATGTGGAAGGTTATTGTGTTGATTAGATTTATTAAGTCTTTCACAATTGATTATCATTAGGATATTGCTTTTTTGTGCAAATTAGTATTATGGTTCTGCACATTTCATTTTCCTTCAGTTCTTTTAAGTCTTCCCAGGTTCTTCTGATAACCTTTCTTTTTCATCATTTGTTATAGCACAATGATATTTCGTCACATTCATATACTCTAACTTGTTCAACTATTCCCTGATGGTTGAACACCTACTCGGTCTCCAATTATTTGCCACCACAAAAAAAAAAAAAAAGACTTGCTATAAATATGTTTGCACATATGCATCCTTTTCCTGTTTTCTTTGATCTCTTTAGTATATAGCTCTAGTAACAGTATTGTTGGGCCAAAAGGTAGCACAATTTAATAGTTTTTGGTCATAGTTCCAAATTGCTTCCCAAAATGGTTGGACTATTTCATAGCACTATCAAGTGTGCATTAATGTAACTATTTTCCTACACACCATCCAGCATTTTTCTTTTCCCTTTTCTGTCACCTTGGCTAAATTGATAAGTTTCAAATGCAACCTCAGAATTGTATTAATTTGCATTTCTTTAGGTATTAGCAAATTAGTGGATTTTTTCATGTGACTACCTGATAACTTTAATTTCTTACTCTGAAAACTTCCTATTCACATCATTTCACTATACATCAGTTGGGGAATGATTCTTTTTCTTATAAATTTGGCACAAGCCCCTATATATTTTAGACATGAGACCTACATTATAGACACTTGCTATAAAGATGTTTTCCCAGTTTCCTGCTTTTTTCTATTTTTGATTGCATATTGTTTGTTTGTTTTTTAAAGGTGGTTTTTTTAAGTTTATATAATCAAAATTATCCATTTTGGCTTCCATGAATCTCTGTATTTCTAATTTTGTCTTGTACTCTTCCCAAATTCATAGATCTGACTTAATTTCTTCCATGCTCCACTTTGCTGATGATATCAACCCTTATGTCTAAGTCACACATCTATTTTGAGCTTATCCTGGTATACTGTATGAGATGTTGTTTGTGCCTAGTTTCTGCCAGTCTGCTTTCTAGTTTTCCTGACTTTTTTGTTAAATAGGATGTTCTTGCCCCAATAGCAGGGATCTTTGAATTTATCAAGTGGTAGAAAATACTTGGGAGTCTACTTCCTAAGTTGCAAACAGAAACTATATGAACAAATTACAAAACACACTTCACACAAATAGAAATCTATATAACTAGAAAAGATATTCATTGATCAAAGGTAGATTAAGTTAATATAATAAAAATAACAACATTATTTAAATTAATTTGCTTTTTAGTGCAATACCAAATTGTGAAAGAAATACTTATTAAAGCTAGAAAAGAACAATGACAAAATTTATCTGGAGAAACATAAAGTCAAGAATATCAGGAGAATCAATAGAAAAAAGGGGAAGGCAGGGGGCCCAGGACTACCATATCTCAAGCTATACTAAAAAGCTATAAGAACAAGATAATTTGATACTGAATATGATATAGAGTAGTTGATCAATAGTATAGATTAGGAACACACTACATGGGAGAAAAAATTAACACAGTAACCTTATCTTTGTTTGTGACTTAGGTCAGGTATGACTTTCTCTATGTTATCTTCCCCAGCTATATAGCTGATAGCCCCAAATGAAAAGTGTTTTCTCTTGCTCCTCTAAATGTCCTAAAATATATTTTTTCTGAATCTTTATTTTGATCTCTTAAGTCCCAGATCCTAATTAAAATTATGTATCTCATGTCAGAGCCTCCCCCATGACACAAAACGGCTGACTCTACTTTGGGGAATGGTTCACTTATAATTGCTACCCTCACCCAAATAATCTTGGAACTTCATCATCTGACACACATCTCCCCATATAAGCAAATGAGTTCTAAATTTCATATGAACAAGTTCATTTACAGATGACAAAGAAACAAATAGCTTTCAAGTCAGAGGCCATGAAAAAGAGCAATAACCATCCATGAACAATGATCCACAAGAAGTCTAAAGTCTTGTCCAATGATAATATTATCATATTCAGTACTTTAGCAATGGATGGCTACCCTAATTTTTTCCTGTTTATACCACCTTTCACAACTCCTCTGGATACATGTACTGCATCAATTTGCCCTGTAGCTCACATATCCTTCTGCTCTCAGTAAATATGATTAGGCACTGCTCTTCATTACAGTCATTTTATGTTTGCTTCCATGGTTAGATCAACAGACCTCAACTTATGAAGCTCTTCTTAGCTCCTTGTACATGGTGATCATTCCCTTTTCCAGGGGACCAATTGTCTGCAAGATTCCTGGCTTGCTCAGATTCTAGGTCAAAAAATACAGATCCATATGTCTCTTGGAAACTTTCACTTGTACTGAGGTTTCTATGGTCATAGGCTTCACACATTAAAGACCTTTAAGGGGTCAAGAATATACTGCCAGTGCTCTGGAATCTGACTAGGTGTCTCTTTCTCTAATACCATGCAAGCTTTCACAAACTCATATCCTTTCCACCCTCACACCCAAGTGGTATACCAACCCAACCATTCAAATTAGTACCCCAGATGGGTCTAGTAGAGGGTAGGAAAAATTTGATAGTTCCTCCACTTTATTATTTTGTATGGCATTGCATTTCCCCTAGAGTACTTGGCCAGGATTATTTAAATTCATTGGACTCCTTGAAACATATGCTGAAAAAAGAGAGGAAAAGGGAATCACACATGTTCTCAACATTACCACATAATAGAAAGAGAAATTTTGCAGTCTCTGATACCTTTATTTATGTCATATCTTGGGCAAGTCACATCATTTATCCAGCCCTCAGTTTTCACATCTATAAAACAATGAGGTTGGGCTAGATGATTTCCAAAATTCCTTCTAGCTCTTGATCTATGATTCTATGATGCTGTAGATGGTAAATTTCTTTAGGGTAAGGATGGTATCATTTTAAAGAAATTTCTGTATACCTAGAATCTAGCATAGAGTGCACTTAATAAAAATGTTGCCTGGATTGACTATGCAGAATGCTCCTATTAGAAGTATTTGGTTTTGTCTCTTCTGTTCCAGCTAAAAGAGGATACACTAACAATAACTATAAAATCATCTGGTAAATAATATCTTGTATCTACCAGAGGAATGGGTTGGACAGTGAAACTCAAAACTAGGAATAGAACAAATGTTGCAACACCAATGTATAATGACAATTCTAAATGTAAAAAAATAAGTAATAAGTAAGAGAAAGTCTGAAACCAGGATGTCAGAGACACTGTCACTTCAAAAGAGACAACAAAGGACAATTAGTGTACAGAAAGACATCTAATTGGAAACAAGGGACCTTGAAGTAAAAACATTCAGATTTCTGAAGGGATGTAATAGCAAGTATGATAAATGTGCCTCTGGCTGTCACAATGATAGCAATGGCATAATTGACACCCTATTAGGGAAGGAAAAGTAATTGGTCTCGTCAAGCTGAGAGGGAAAAAAGCATCATCTTGGAGACAATATAAGGGGTCATGGCAGATGCACAGGGACACAAAGAAGATAAAGTGACTATAGGATGTGCTAATGATAACACTATTGTGTCCCATAGAGTTGAGAACATCAGGCTGACACCATAGCAGAAAAATTATGGCTTCTGATGCAAACTACATTTGACAGAATGTTCTTAATCTAAAAGCTCTACCTACACAGAACTAATCATTCAATTTTTTTCATTCATTCATTCAATAAAAGGTACTTAATAAATGTTTACTTGAATGAAACATTTTGATCAAAAATATTTTTGTTAAACCTATATATGCAGCACTAGAAAAATATTTTCAAGGGTAAATGAAGTTTTTAGCAGTTAAAACTTTCTATATGTTGGAAATATTTGATTTGATAATTGCATTTTCATGAGGACAGGGTTTCATGAGAACTGTGGGATCTGAAGTTAATTAAGCATAAAATCATGATAGATTTACATAAACAACTATTCTTTTTACAAAAAGATTTCCCAGGTCCAATAGCACTTAACTAGGATTTGCATGTGTATTACCATGCTGACTAATCAATTTCAATCAATCAGAGAGAATAAGATCAAGTCAATGAAAATTTAAAATAAAATTGATCATTGCATGATCAATTCTTTAAGGTAAGGGTGGTACCACTTTAAAGAAATTTTTGTATTGGATGGACTCTTAAGTGCTAGAAAGAACTCCAGTGGCCATCTAGAGCCATACCTGAACAAGAATACCCTCTACAGCGTCAAATTGTCAACCAGCCTTTGCTTGAAGATCTTCAGTGAGGTAGAATCTACTGCCTCCTAAAGCAGCCCATTCCACTTTGAGATAGCCACAGAAATAGTGGTGAATTTTGTCCTTACATAAAGGTTAAATTGTGACAAAATACTCTCTTTGTGACTTCCAACCACTATTTCTACTCTCTTGAGTTCAATCCACACAACTGCCCTAAAAACACTTGAATACAGAGATAATACCTCATACTCAAGTTTTCTCCTCTCCTAGTTAAAAATCCCCAGTTTCCTCAACCAAATGATAAAATGACATGATTTCAATCTCTTTACCACACCTGTTTATTATCTCTGTCTAATATCTCCTGGAAGAGATACACAGAATCTCAGAATTGGAAATGTCCTCAGTGACCCTCTTGTCCAAACAATATCTAAACAAGGATCCCATTGACAATATATCTGATGCAGTCAACTTACTCTAGCAAGTGATAGGGAATTTGCAGGTTCACAGGCAGCTCAGGTTACCAAATCTATTTTATCATCAACTCTCAGAGTGGGAGTTGTGGTGGGGAGTGAGATCTGTCTAAAGCTATAACTAAGCCAGGCAGCAAGGTAGTGCAGGGGATAGAGTGCCAGACTGGGAGTCAGGAAGACTCATTTTCCTGAATTCAAATCTGGCCTCAGACACTTACTAGCTGTGTGACCCTGGGCAAGTCACTTAACTCTCTTTGCCTCAGTTTCCTCATCTGGAAAATAAGATGGAAGAGGATATGGCAAACCACTCCAATATCTCCACCAATAAAACCGTAAGTGGAGTAATGAAGAGTCAGGCACAACTGAACAACTACTAAGCCATTACAAGTCATTGACTCCACTTTTTTTCCATTTTCAAAATATTTTGGGTATATGATATAGCAACAATTTTCCTGGCCCTACTAAAGACCATTTGATTTGGTTTCTCATCGTCCTATGCCCTAGTCTTTGTAGAAGAGTCTCTGCGTCTTATCCCTGTGTATAATATGTTAACTATATACAGTATGTTAACTATAAAAGAAGATATTCTATACTTATTATCTAACATTATAAAATTTAAGAGTTATTTTTGTAAGACTGGTGCTCTCTTTTTGCATAAAACTGCCTCTGAGTTCAGCAGAGTGATAATAGTGATCCTCAAAGTGTTGATGAGATCTGAAAAAAATTAAACAGAAAATATCTAAAGCACAAAACACCTAAGTATTAAGTAGTTCAAGCTATCACGTAAGCATGACCATGATTAGAATGATGCTAAAATCAATGAGGCACAAATCATTTTAAACTTTATTATTTCTATATTATGTGTTCATTGAATTTGGGGGAAAGTACACTTCAATACTGAAATCATAGGCTATTCACTCAGAAAGAACACCAGTTTGATTGCTTCTTAACTTCACAATATTAAATAATGAATAGTTGTTAAATGTTACCAATAAAGACCAAATTCTGATTACAATGAATATCAGTGAAGAACAATTAGCAAATTGACTTGAGGCTTTTTGTCAAGGATAATCATTATTTTAAGTATAATATTTTATTTTATTTTATTTAGGTATAATATTTTATTTTATTTAAGTATAATATTTTGCTTTGGGGGAGTCATTTTTACCTATGAATGATGATAATGCCATTGGATTTCTACAAATTTTGAATTTCACAAGAGGAATTTAGGATTAGTGATGACTTTTAACTGTAATATATATTTTAAAGTTATATTTAGCCTGTCAAATTATTACTCTTAAATGAAACATGAACCAAATTTCATTTTGTCTTCGTGTTCCCAGCACCTCCCACTAGGTTGCTTTATTTCCCTTGTAAGGATACTTAACAGATGCCTATTCATTCAAAGTTAATTAAATTTTAATTTGCTAATTGTTCTTTGATGAGTCACATACAAATCAATGTTCATCATGATCAAATGTTTTGAAATTAAAACTTGAACCAATGATTATACAAAAGGAGTAATCATGTTAATGTCTCTTGGCGATGTGGATATGCTCCAATGACACACTTTATAACCATACATGTATACATACATGTAACCATACATAATCATATAGGAAATAATGTAAGTAGGAAATAATCTTGGTCTCCAAGTCATGAGACCTGACTCATCTTGACCTTTAGCCAGTACAATGACCTAGGGGAAGTCAAATCATTTCTTTGGCTCTTGATTTATTCTATAAATAGTTCTATTTTATAAAATGAATGAATTAGACTAGACTTTTAAATGCTGTGATTTTAAGCCCTGGTGGCCTCACTTTCTTTTTCAGTTTATAATTCTACTCTCTATATGATTCTACCTCCTGCTGTCTACATGTTCCTCTTACTGAAAGATCAGGAATATGCTGTGAGGAGCCATGAAATCAGTAGGATCAGCTAGGATAGAAGCTGGGAGATCTAAATCTCATCAAATTCTTCAATGGTCAAATGTCAGGGGGAAAGATGTATATAATGCACAGGGCTGTGGTGAAGAAAAACTTTAAAAACCTATGGAAATGTGTGGTGTAATTATTGTTGGTCTCGGTCATCAAATTCTGATGTTCTTAGGTAAAATGACCAGCTTAAACAAGTTTGGAAAAGGCTGGTTTATACCAGTTTAAAACTGGATTTAGTCAATTAGAAGTGAATTAAATGAGTTTAGACTGGTTTAAATTGTTTTTAGCTGGTATCCGCCTGTTTGAATGGATTTAGAGTAGTGTGGTTGTAACCCATCTGAAGTGGTTTAAACTAGTCTGAACTGTATTTTTTGGTCTTTTTTTTGGAGGGGGGGAAGGCAGGGTAATTGAAGTTAAGTGACGTGCCCAAGGTCACACAACTGTTCAGTGTCAAAGGCTGGATTTGAACTCAGGTCTCCTGACTCCAGGATTAGTGCTCTATTTACTATGCTATCTAGCTGCCCCTGAATTGGATTTTAGATAGACTGAACTGTTCTTAACCAGCAAAAAGCAGTCTAAAAAGGTTCAGACTGGACAAAATAAGTTTAAAACAGTTCAAACTGGTTAGAATCAATTTAAACTAAGTCAAACCAGCAAAAAACCAGTCTAAATCAGTTCAGACCAATCTAAAATAGTTCAAACCAGCAAAAACCAGTTCAAACCACTTTAAACTGGTTAAATTAAACTTAAACCAACTTAAACTGGCTAAAACCAGTTCAAATGAGTTCCCACTGGTTCAAACCAGTTTAAACAATTTCAAACCAGTCTAAAACTGTAAGAACCAGTATAAAAGGAGGGGGAAATGAGTCTGGACCACTGCAAATTGACCAAAACCAGTTCAAACAGACCAAAAGCAGTTGAAACCAGTTCAAACTAGCTAAAATCAGTTCCAACAGCCCAACACCAGTTCCAACCAGCAAAAATCAGTTCTAACCAGTTCCAACAGCCCAAAATCAATTTGAAATGCCTAAAACCAGGTCAAATCAGCTAAAACTAGTTTTGACTGGCCAAAACCCAGTTTGAATAGGCCAAAACCAGTTCAAAGCAGTTCTAACTGGTTAAGACCAGTTCCAAACAGTCAAAATAATTCAAAGTTCAACCTAACTAAAACCAGCTGAAATCAACTAAAACCCATTCAAAATGTCTAAAACTGATTTAAAATGGTTCAAATGGACTCAAACAGGGGGAAAAAAAACATAAAAAAGCAAAAAAAAGATATATTTGGAGGCCAAGATGGCAGAGTAGAAACAGCTCATCCAAGCCACTCTACCCCCAGATTCCCCCCAAACTATGTAAAAGGAGACTCTGAACAACTTCTGGAGCCCCAGCACCCACAGAATGACACAGAGAAGCTAACCTCCCACTGAGGACAGCCCATCAGCCCTGCAGGAAGGACCAGCACAGCTGTCTGGGAGCCAGCAGCAAAGCTTGCAGAGCGCGGGGAGCCCAGCCGAGCCGAGCCGAGCCCATGTCCCCGTGAGCCGAGGTTTTAGCCCCAGGGCAGCAGGGCCAACAGCCGGCTGGAGAGACCCCAGAACTCCAGCAGCTGTGGCGACTCCAGAATTATCAACATAGACATTCCTAGGACAAAGTAAGAGGTTAGTGTCCTATGAACATTGGGACCAGTATTTGGGGCATGCATCGGCTCCCTCCCCTGGGGGCTAGAAGCCACTGAGGAGACACGCCATTTTGTAGTTTTCAGAGGCAGCTCCAGCTCCCGGGCCTGCGAACTGTAGGGAGATCCAGCGATCAGTCATGGGGGGTAATAGCTCTTGCTTTAACCTCCCTGGATCTGGATTGGGATCTAGGGTGGAAGTCATGGGTGGGTTTACAGCTTACCAGAAATGGAAGTTGCCCCCCACACATTCGGAACGAAAATTCCTCTATCTGGCCTTAAAGCCATAGTGTGGCAACAAGCCCAAAAGGCAAGGAATTAAGTGGCAACATGCCAAGGCAAAGGAAACAGAAAACTGCAACCCTAGACTCCTATTTTGGGGGCATAGAGTGGGAAAAGGACTGTGAGGTCAGAAGTCCTGCTCCAAAAGCCCCAGGGGAAAACATGAACTGGTTGCAGGCCATAGAGGACCTTAAGAAGGGCTTTAAAAATCAAATAAGTGGAGGAAAAATTGGAAAGAGAAACGAGAAGGATGCAGGAAAAGTATGAACTAAAGGTCAACAGCCTGATTGAGGAAAACAACACCTTAAAAAATAGACTAACTCAAATGGCAAAGGAGGCCCAAAAGGGCAATGAGGAGAAGAATGCCTTAAAAAGTCGAATTTGCCAGAAGGAAAAAGAATCTCAAAAGTTCACTGAGGAGATTCATTCCTTCAGAGTTAGACTGGAGCAAATGGAAGCTAATGACTTTATGAGAAATGAAGATGCTGTTAAGCAGATACAAACAAATGAAAGATTAGAAGGCAATGTGAAATATCTCATGGGAAAAACCACTGACCTGGAAAATAGATCCAGGAGAGACAATTGAAAAATTATTGGACTACCTGAAAGCCATGATCAAAGAAAGAACCTAGAAATCACCCTTCAAGAAATTCTCAAGGAAAATTGCCCTGATGTCTTAGACACAGAGGGGGACGTAGAGGTTGAAAGAATCCACAGATCACCTCCTGAAAAAGATCCCAAAAAGAAAACTCCCAGGAATATTATAGCCAGGTTCCAGAATCCCCAGATCAAAGAGAAAATACTACAAGCAGCCAGGAAGAAACAATTTCAATATTGTGGAAACACAATCAGAATAGCACAGGACCTGGCAGCTTCTATATTGAGGGATCGAAGGGCATGGAATACGATATTCCAGAGGGCAAAAGAGCTGGGAATGAACCCAGGGGTCACCTACCCAGCAAAACTGAATGTTTTGTTTCAGGGGAAAATATGGTCATTCAGTGGAATAGAGGAATTTCAAGCATTC
The DNA here is from genome assembly GCA_011680675.1 of Gymnobelideus leadbeateri. Taxonomy (NCBI): domain Eukaryota; kingdom Metazoa; phylum Chordata; class Mammalia; order Diprotodontia; family Petauridae; genus Gymnobelideus; species Gymnobelideus leadbeateri. The sequence goes on from WOXC01003510.1 coordinate 250,314, forward strand.
TTGAGGAAAAAAACAGAAATGAATAAAAAATTTGACATCCAGACACAAGAAGCAAGAGATGCCTGAGAAGGTAATCAGGGAAAAGAAATCAAAAGGAACTTATCAAAGTTGAACTATTTACATTCCTATATGGAAAAGCAATAACTGTGACTGATGATTTCTTTTTCACTATGAAAATAATGGAAGAAGGGTGTGTGGTCATATGAATACATATGTGAATGTGTGTGTATATGGTTACAGTTATATATGGATAGAGGGCATAGGTTGAATTTGTTGGGAAGGGAGAATACTCAAGGAATGAAATTATGAGGTGAGAGAGGAAAGTGGCAAGAGGAGATGGGGAGAGACAGGGCAGGGTAAACTCTCTCATGTAGAAGAAGCAAGGGGGAAGTGGTTGCAAGGGAGGGGGAGAATAGGAAGGCAAAGAAGGCAAAACCACATTCTCATTGAATTTGGTTCAGGGAGAGAATGACATACATACTAAATGGGATATCTCAACCTGCAGCAGAATAGGGGGAAGGAGGATGAGAGGAGGGATGATGGATGGGAGGGCATCCTTGGGGGGAGGGGAGGTTGGAAGTACCCACTATAGAAGAGGGACAGGATCATGTAGGGAATGGACCAGGTGGGGGGTGGGATGAGTGGGAGGGAATTATAAGCAGCCTTGTACAATATATCTACTATGATAATGTTTTGCATAGCTAGACATGTACAACATATACTGAATTACATATCTCCCCAGAGGGAATGGGTGACAAGGGAGGAAGGAAATGGATCTGAAATTCGAGGTCTTAACATTAAATGTTTCAAATATATATGAATACTATTATTAATACTCTTTTGCTTATAATTGGGAGATAAGATGTGCAGGCATTGGGACATAAAGATTCACCTTCCTCTAATGGAAAAGTCAAAGGGGGTATGGGAGAAGGTATGGGAGAGAGCAGATTGGAAGAAGTGATATCTTGTGGGACTGCTATTCTGGGAGGTTGGGTAGGGGAATAACAGGGGGAAAATGATTGTAACTCAAAATCTGGCGGAAATGAATGATGTAAAACAGAAGTTAATAAAGCATTTGTTTAAAAAAAATTTCTCTGGCCCAATGATTACCTTAATTACCTTACCTTTTGGGTCCCCAGCATCCAAAAGCACTGTTTGATTTATAAATGTAGTCATTAAAATTATCACTGTTCTTATAGAACAATGAAATTTTACTATTGCATAGATTTGGATTGATCAAATGATGATAATAATACTAGTTTACATATATAGTACTTTACAGATTTTAAAATTCTTTTTTACAATAAACCTGAAAGATAGGTAGTATAAGCAATATTATCCTCCTTTTAACAGGATCACGGAATTTTACAGTTAGAAATAACTTTACAAACCATCTAGTCCAACCCAGCTCCCTCTATAACTGAACCAGTAAGTGGCCATTTAGTCTATGCTAGTAGTAAAGTGGAATCTTTTATTACTTGCAGCTCTCCCCCACTTCCCCAGTCCTGCCCCAGAGAGTCAAAGAGAACATGTCTAATTCTGCTTTCAAGTGAGATCTTTTCAAGAACCTAAAGTCAGGTATCATTGTTCCCTTCTCCCTCCTCAGTCTGCTTTTCTCCATGCCCAGGATCTCCACTTCTTTCAACTGTGGCATGTAATCAAGACCTCTATCATCTACTAGACAATCACCAGTCCTTCTTAAACTTTGGATCCTGGAACTTAATGCAATACTCTGTATATGGGGAAGAGATCAGTGCAAACAAGTTAGCAAAATCCAAGAACAAAAATTCCAAAATGACTTCCAGACCCATGGCTGGGTGACGGTTATGACTAAGGATCCAATCTATTAACTTTTACTCCAAAGTCCAAAGTAACATGGTGCTTGACTTATATCAGCTGTCTAGTGAAACATTTTAACACATGCACATACACATCAGGAAGGGGAGAGGGGAGAGAGGTAGAGAGACAAAGACAGACAGACAGAGACAGAGAGAAACTTTGGCTTAATGGATAAGAGAACTGGTTTGAAGCCAGAAATACCTGGATTCAAAACCTGCCTCTGTCACATAAAAACTGGCTATTTTGTGTGATCATGGACAAGTCACTTATATTTGCGTTGCTCTGTGCAGCCTTCTAAAACTTAGAAATAAATGGAAGAGAAAGTGCCAATTTGCATAGGCAGAGTTTTCTCACTCAGGAGTTAGGTAAACTAAAGAAATCATAGATATAATCCTTGTCCCTACATGGTAGATATTAGTTACTTAACATTGCCCTCTTAAAAAGACTCCACATTAAGCACCCATTAGCAAAATGCCTTATTTTACATCAGGAAAGCTTATCTTTCAGAGAACTCACAATTGATTATGGCATGTAGTAATCAGGACAAACATTCAAAATGTATTTATCTAGAAAATGCATACAAGTCAGACAACTTTCTTAAGGTTGAATTCTTTAACATTTCAATATAGATTCAACATCTTTTAGAGGCCAACAAGATGTGCACCAAGCTAGATCACTGGGTTTATCATTACAACACAGTGCAAAGTTGTATTATTTAACCTCAAAACAAATGACAACTATTTTAATGTTGGGAAACAGAAGAATATACAGCTGGGGGGGGTGGGGCGCAAGCCAAGACTAAAGAATAGAAACAGCACTTCCAAGGTGCTCTGCCCCACACCACTTCCAAACAATGTAAAAGGTAGACTCTGAACAATTTCTGGAGCTCCAGCACCTGCAGAACAACACAGAGAAGCTGACCTCCTGCTGAGGACAGCCCAGCAGCCCTGCAGGGAGTGGCCAGCAAAGCACAGCACAATGCTCTGGGAGCCAAGCACAATGCTCTGGGAGCTGAGCCCAGGCCTGAATGAGCCTCGGTCTTAGCCCCAGGGTGGCCAGGTCAGCAGCCAGCTGGAGGGACACCAGAACACCAGCAGCTATGGTGTTTCCAGAATAATCAACACAGATACACCTAAGACAAAGTGAGAGATTAGTGCCCTATGGACTTTGGGACCAGTAATTGGGGAAGGTGTTGGCTTCTTCCCCTGGGGGCAAGAAGTGGCTGAGGAGGGGTGGCACAGACACCATTTTCCAGCTTCAGTGGCAGCTTCAGCTCCTGGTCTGAGAACTGTAGGGAGATCCAGCAATCAGTCTGGGGGTTAATCGCTCTTGCTTTAACCTGCTTGGATCCGGATTGTGATCTGGGGGGGAGTTCTGGGGTGGGTATCCAACTTGCCAGAGTGTGTGGAGGCTTTACAGAGGCCACCCAACTAATACCTCTGGAAGTTGTGAAGACCCCAACTTTGGGACGGAAATTCCCCTGTCTGGTGGAAGAGTCCTACTGTGGCAACAAGCCCAAAAATAAGTGCCTAGGCAAAGGAAACAAAATAAACAGAAAAATGCAACATTAGACTCCTATTTGGGGGGCAAAGAGGATCAAAGCATGGGACAGGAGGAGGTCTGTGAGGTCAGAACTCCTGCACCAAAAGCCCCAAGTGAAAATATGAGCAGGTTACAGGCTATAGAGGACCTTAAGAAAGATTTTAAAAACCAAATAAGAGAAGTGGAGGAAAACCTGGGAAGAAAAATGAGAAGGATGCAGGAAACATATGAAATGAGAGTCAACAGCCTGACTGAGGAAAATAACACCTTAAAAAATAGACTAACTCAAATGGCAAAGGAGGCTCAAAAGGGCAATGAGGAGAAGAATGCCTTAAAAAGCCAAATTTGCCAGATGGAAAAAGAATCTCAAAAGCTCACTGAGGAGATTCATTCCTTCAGAATTAGACTGGACCAAATGGAAGCTTGTGACTTTATGAGAAATGAAGATGCTGTTAAACAGATCCAAACAAATGAAAGAATAAAAGGCAATGTGAAATATCTGATGGGAAAAACCACTGACCTGGAAAATAGATCCAGGAGAGATAATTTAAAAATTATTGGACTACCTGAAAGCCATGATCAAAGAAAGAACCTAGAAATCATCCTTCAAGGAATTCTCAAGGAAAATTGCCCTGATGTCTTAGACACAGAGGGGGACGTAGAGGTTGAAAGAATCCACAGATCACCTCCTGAAAACATCCCAAAAAGAAAACTCCTAGGAATATTATAGCCAAGTTCCAGAATTCTCAGATCAAAGAGAAAATACTACAAGCAGCCAGGAAGAAACAATTTCAATATTATGGAAACACAATCATAATAGCCCAGGACCTGGCAGCTTCTACACTGAGGGATCTAAGGGCATGGAATATGATATTCCAGAGGGAAAAGAGCTGGGATTAAAACCAAGAATTATGTACCCAGCAAAACTGAGTATCTTGTTTCAGGGGAAAATATGGTCATTCAGTGGAATAGAGGACTTTCAAGCATTCTTGAGAAAAAAACCAGAGTTGAATAGAAAATTTGACATTCAGACACAAGAAGCAAGAGATGCTTGAGAAGGTAATCAGGGAAAAGAAATCAAAAGGAACTTATCAAATTTGAACTATTTACATTCTTACATGGAAAAACAATAACTGTGTCTGATGATACCTTTCTCGTTATGAAAATAATTGAAGAAGGGTATATGGGCATATGAATACATACATGAATGTGTGTATATATGCTTACAGGTTACATGGATAGAGGGCACAGGTTGAATTTGGTGAGAAGGGATGATACTTAAGGGGTGAAGTTAAAAGGTGAGAGAGGAAAGTGGCAAGAGGAGATGGGGAGAGACAGGGCAGGGTAAACTATCTCATGTAGAAGCGGCAAGGCAAAGTAGTTGCAGGGGAGGGGAAGAACAGGAAGGCAAAAAGGCAAAACCATATTTTCATTGAATTTGGATCAGGGAGAGAATGACATACATACTAAATGGGATATCTCACCCTACAGGAGAGTAGGGGGAAGGGGGATGAGAGGGAAGATGATGGAGGGGAGGGCATTCTGGGGGGAGGGTAGGTTGGAAGTACCCACTTTAGAAGAGGGACAGGATCAAAGTAGGGAATGGACCAGGTTGGGGGTGTGATAGGTGGGAGGGAAATATAAGCAGTCTTTTACAATATATCTACTATGGTAATGTTTTGCATAGCTATACATGTACAACACATACTGAATTGCTTATTTTCCCAGAGGGAGTGGCTGACAAGGGAGGAAGGGAATGGATCTGAAATTCGAAGTTTTAAAATTAAATATTTCAAATGTATACAAATACTATTATTAATACTATTTTGCATGTAAATGGTAGATAAGATGTGCAGGCATTGGGGCACAGAGACTCACCTTGCCCTAATGGCAAAGTCGAAGGGGTTATAGGAGAAGATATGGGAGAGAGCAGATTGGATGAGAGGATATCTTGTGGGACTGGTATTCTGGGTTGGTGGGTAGGGGAAAATGGGGAAAAAATTCTAACTCAAAATCTGGAGGAAATGAATGACATAAAACAGAAGTTAATAAAGCATTTGTTAAAATAAAATAAAAAAAGAAAATTTTAAAAAAAGGAAAAAAAGAGAAGAATATACAGATATAAAATTATAATATATAATGGTTTAGAGTCAGCAGAACCTGAGATTGATTCCTGACTCTGGTATTTATTAGCTTTGGCAAATCACTTACAATCTGTCTCATCTTCCTCATCTGTAAAATGAGAATAATAATACTTGTACCTCCCTTCTTTCCAGGGTTGTTGTAAGGAAAACATTTGGAAAAGCTTAAGACACAATCTCATTCATAGATTTAGAATTTTAGATGACCACCTGGATCATCTCATCAGCCTCTTTCATGAAGCCCCAGAAATGAAATGATGTGCACACAATTATAAGGCAGAAAGTAGCAGATCTAGAATTAAAATGTCTTACTCTTTGACTAATTCTGGTGTTATTTCCATTTGCCAAGCTGTAAATATCAACAATTATTATAGAATGACTTCTCAGTGATTCAGTTTCATATATCTGATTCCCAACCTGGGTATTCTGCATTCCACAGATATGAAAAATGAGACTCACAGAGGTCATGACTTATCCATAGTCACCTAACTAGAAATTGTCAGAAATGGAATTTGAACACTTGGTCCTTCTGACTTTAAATCCAGCACTCAAGCAACTATGCAACCTCAGCAAGCCACGAAAAATGCCACTAAGCCCACTAAAAGTAGGTACCTTCTATAGTTTCTGTAATCTTTTCTAGGTTTAAAGGGTTAAGTTTCTAGGCTTAGTTGATATTAGGAATTCTTTGCAGGTAATAAACTATCTTGCCTCTAGCTTAGCAAAGCTCTTCAGAATCTCCTCCTTTGACTTTTTGCTAATTTGATTCATTAAAGGGTCAGTATAAAGATCACATGGAAAACAGTGTATATTCACTTTCTATTGCCTTCTGAAACCCATCTCATAAGCCCTTGTCTTCTACAAATAATTTTTTTGGCTCTATTCACCTTGGATAAACTTATTACTTAATATTTCTGCTTCCTATGGCAAAATTTTCTTGATTTACAAAGAAAATATCGTGGAAATTAAGTGAACAAAACAAGATCATTAAGACAAAAGCATTACCTTATAACCCCATAAAAAGGTCATGGTACTTAAAGGTACTATTGACGAAAGATTCTGTGTCTATTTTCTGAAACTTTTAAAGGTGTTTTAATTTTTGTTCCCATGGTGAATATACATTTCCTTTACATCAAGGCTTTGATCTTAGAGAATTTAGTCATCAGATTATAATTGGAGATTGTGTTTTTCTCCTCCAAAGCTGTGCAGAGAACATTTAGACAAGTACCTGTAATGCCAGGAAATCCTTGAAATCCAGAATCACCTTGAAACCCTGGAAAACCTGGGGTGTCTGTTATTCCCTATAATTTAAAACAAGAGAATTGCAATAGAGTTACCACATCATAATGTTGCCTATAAAGTTTTCTCCTTGAAGTAAATAATAAAAACAATATTATATTGAGAAAGTTTGGCAGGATTAAGGTATAATTTGTCTATTTCAATCCAGTCCTTTGGCTAATTAGAGATATTCTCAAGACAGTAAGGGGTCTTTCATCAAGACAATCATTCTTTGTAATCTCAATGAAATGAAATAGTACAATATAGTATTTTAATATAATATTATTACAATACAGTATTTTCTGAAGTTTGCTAGATATAATTTTCTGGATGTGGATGTTTTGAAGATGAAAGTAGACATTTAGCAAGACTGAAAATTGCAATTTGTGTTTGTAATTATAACAAAGGTGATATAACAGGTGGAATGGTAATGTCCAAGACCTATTCCTGCCAAGTCAACAGGGGCATTAGTTTCCATTGTGTATATATGTGTTGGGGGGCAGGAGATATGGTAAAACTGGTGTAGAAAAGGAGCTAGAGACATTGTCGGTTTTTAAGGATAACAGGTGCTAGAAAGATCAATGAATCAATCAACAAGCATTTATTAACCACCTACTGTATGTCAGGTACTAGGGGATACAAATACAACAAATGCAACAATCCCTACTCCTTAGGAGCTTACACTCTAAGGATGAGACAACAAATACCTGTATAAGTATATACAGAATAAATACAAATAAACTCAAATCATTAGATACCATGTAGTTAGAGAGGGAGAGCACTAGCAGTTGAAGGGGGCAAGAAAAACTTAATGTGTTTCTGTCAAAGGCACCACCATCCCTTCAGTCTCCCAGATTTGTAATCTCAGTGTTATACTCAATAACTTCATTCCATAAAGCCAATCAACTGTCAGATCTTACTGTTTCTACCTCCATTTCCCTCACATCCAACCCCTTCACTCTACTCCCATAACTGCACCTTACTTTAGGCCCAATACCTCTGCCCCAGATTATTATAACAACCTCATAGCAGATGGAACCATGGCACTCCCCTACTCAGTCAACTCCATTGGTTTTCTGCTGTTCCTAGGACAAAATAGAATTTCTATTTAGTTTTAAAACCCTATATAATCTAGCCCCAACCTAGCTTTCCAAGATCATTGGATATTACTACTCTTTCCACATTCTGTGTTACGGCAACATTGTTCTTCTCTTTCTTCTTCACACATAACACTTCATCCCCTGTCTCCACACCTTTAGCCTCATGACATTCCTGGAATATATTCTCTTATCTCCACTTCTCTACCTCATAGTCAGTGCTTTTATTCCCTGAAGATGCAACTTAAACATTATCCTCTGCATGAAGCCATACCTAATTCCTCCCTGCTGCCCATATCTCCCTTCTAAAATTACCTTGTAATTAATTAATTTACATATATTTGTATTCTCTTTCCAAGTGTTTGTCTCTCCCGTTAGAATCCAATAAAATTCAATAAACATTTATCAGGCACCTACCATGTGCTAGGCACTGGGGATACAACTAATAAAAATACAGTTCTTGCCCTTAAGGAGCTTACAGTCTAAGTGGGAAAAGACAATATACAAAAGGAGGTAGGGCAGTAGGCAGGGAGGAGTACCAGGTGGTGGTACTAGGTTGGAGCATTTTCTTCCCTTTTTGTTGAGTCATTTCAGTGGTATCTGACTCTACGTGTCAGATTTGGGGTTTTCTTGGCAAAGATACTGAAAATTTGCATTTCCATTTCCTGTTCATTTTACAGATAAGGAAATTGAGATAAACAGGATTAAGTGACTTGCCCATGGTCACATCTCTAGTAAGGGTTTACAGCTAAATTTGAAGTCAGGTTTTCCTGACTCCAGGCCTGGTACTCTATCCATTGCACCACAAAACTGCATCATCTTGTTCCCCAAAATTGGGAAAACCAGGCACTGCCTCAAATGCAGAGTGGAGTAAGCCCAGAAGTCCCTTTCTCCCTGGGATTTGATTTGGCCTAGAGATGTTGCTCTGAATCTCCCAGATAATCTACACATATTTTCAAGAAATGAAATGAATGAAATTTTCAACATTTTATTTAATTAGCATAAATTAGATTGCATAGGAAGACATAGGAGACACATAGGAAATCTCATTAATTAAATTAATTCAATTAAATTAATCTCATTAATATGGAAAATAGTCCCAAATAGCTAATGGAAGCTTTTATTCCATATGAAATTGTCATGGCTAAAATTTATACTAATTAAATAAAATGTTGTTGAAATAAAATGTTGAAAATTTCATGCATCCCATTTCTTGAAAATATGCATAGGTAATGATGTTTCCTATGCGTCCAGACTTTAGGGAGACCCGGCACAATGAAAGGCAACGAAAAGAGTTTGGTACTCTACCCTCTAGCCTTCTGGTTAGAGGGAAAAGGGAGCTAGTGAAAGAGCTTGAGTTAGCAGCATGGTGATAAAAATCAGAGGGCATGGGCTTAACCTGGGAGGGGTATCTTGTCCCCTGGAATCTAGAAAACACAGACAGGGAAGCAGATGCAGAGTAGATGCAATCTTATACTTGTGTCTTTGACACATAGCACATAATAGGTGCTTTAAAATACTTGTTTTACTGTTGACCTGTAGCCTGAAAGGAAGAGAGGGCTTCATTGAGGTAGAGAGGCAAATGGAGTAAATAAATACTAGGCATGGTACAGCCAGTGAAAAGGTATGGGGTGTCCTGGGTGAAGATCAGAATGGACAATTTTGCTGGATTTCAGAGCATAGGAGGGATAGTAATAATGTATAATAAATATGGAAAATAAATTAGAGCAAATTTGTAAAGGGCTTTAAAAGCTAAACAGGGGAGTTTGCATTTGATTCTAGAGGCACTTAGAAATTTAGAAATCTCAGACATAAGTACCCTAGCAGATACCAAACTGCCAAGTTGCTTAGAATAGAACAATAAATTCCCAAGGGCCTTAAATCAAAGTAATAATTATTCAATTTCTTTCACTATATAGCTAAAATTCATTTTGGGAAAATGCTACTGGCTAGAAATGAGATGAGACTTGCAAAAATAATGCTAACAGACCACAATTTTAAAAGATTTGTAAAGCTATGCTTGAACCAAGAGGAGGCTATCTTCTCAGGACAGATGATATGATGTTCATCTAGAGCAATGAAGAGGTAGAATTACTCAGCTGCTATTTTACTTCTCTACTAAGGGGAATCATCTTCATATTGGAAAGGGTACAAAACTCATGGTCAGCAAGCAATGACAACTCAAGATTTATGAAGAAATAATAACTTAAGCACTCAAAAGATTTAATACAATTCAAGTCTTAGGATCCAGAAGACATGTTCCATGGCATGGGCATAACTTTTTATATGATTGTGAAAGCCTTGTAGGTAATCCTTGAAATATTGTGGGAAATGGCAGAAATGCCAGAGAACTAGAACCAAACGGTGTGGCATGGAAAGGATCTAGGAGATCTAGATTCAAATTCTGGCTCTGCCCATAATGACCTACAGGACATTTAACCTCTTTGGACCTGAGCATCCTCCTGTAAAATGAAGGTTTAGCTTATAAGGTCTCTTCCAGTTCAAATTACTACGATCCATGGATCACAGTATCATGATTCCATGATACATCATGGAAGTGCTGGAAACTAGAGTAGTGATTTTAACATTGGTCCTTGACAATTCCAGTATAAATGACTACATAGATTATAAGACTTGAAAAAATGAAATGGTGATAACTAGGAGCTGAGATGAGTTCATTAAAATTATTACCTCCTATATTAGATTATAAGAATATTTACTAGATTATAAAATTCTTGACTGAAATAACCATATTATACTAATTATACTAATATTTTTTAATCTCACCCAACCTTAGCACAGGATATTGTAGGTACTTAAGGTTTGTTGAATAGGTAAATAAACACTAATCACATTTTCTTTTGTGATATGGTTACTAAGCTAGTAGAACATGAGATTTACAAAATAATGTATCTTTATTTCAACAAAGCACTTGGCAAAATCTTTCATGATGTAGTTGTTGATAAGATGGACTGGATGAAAGCATGGTAAAATGTACTATTGTGGTTCCTGTTAGTCTTCATTCTTCTTGCCCTTTCAGTAGTATTTAACACTGTTTCTGGGTTAACTCTTCTCTGGGGTTTTATGGCATTCTACTTTCTTGGTTCTCCTACCTTCTGTCTCCTTTGCTGGTCCTTCATGTCATATCTACTAACTACAGGTATTCCCCAAGACTGCCCTGGGCATTCTTTTCTCTCTGTATTCTCTTTCACTTTGTAATCTCATCAGCTTCCATGGGTTCAATGATCATCTCTAGATCATCATTATCCAGATCTATATATCTAGCCCTAGTCTCTTCTGAGCTCATCCCACACTACCAATTGCTTATTGGACATTTGCAACTGAATGCTCCCCAGGCATCTCAAATTCAATATGCCATTTTATCCTCCCACTCTCAAACTCACCCTTATTTCCCCATTATTATTGAGGTAGGTCCACAACATCTGTGCCCCCTTCATCACCACCTATATCCAGGCACTTGTCAAATTTTGTCACTTCTTCCTCTACCTCTCTGATTAGACAACCACCACCCTAGTTCAGGCCCTTAGCACTTAGATTAGGATTACACTAGGATTGTAATTGGTTTCCCTGGATTAAGTATCTCTCTACTATAATCCATTTTCCACAGCTACTGAAATGATTTCAGCCTAATATAAGGAAGAGCTTTATAATAAGTAGAACTGTTTTAAAGTTTAATTGGTGCTGAACTCTAAACACTGAAAATGATGATGCAGGGGCTAAAACAAAATCACCTCTGGAAAGTTATATGGAAGATTGTTGTGTTGTGTGGGAGGCTAGTGTAAAGTAGATAACCTTTAAGGTATTTTTATTCCAAGTCAACAAATGTTATAAAGTCCTTATTTTTTTATAAGAAACTATAGAGGAAAAGTGATAGAAAGCTTGATAATCCCCAAAAAGTCAAATGATTCTAAGATATTTAAGATATTGGCAGGAAGACAAGAAGCAAATGAAAAAATAGAAAAGATCTGCTATGATTTATATAAAAAAATTCTTTTCTCCATCAAAGATAGTGGAGCTACCACTTTTGGGCTTTGTCAACACAGTGTTCATGGTATATATGAGGAAGTAGCAATGACAACAAGGAAAATACAGGCAGAACAGCCACACTAGTCCATACATACACATGGAGGAAGTCTGTACTGGAAGCAATTATGAGTCTGCTTAAATGATCACTTCTTAGGATATCTGAAAGGGGGGAAGATGTGAAATATTTGAGGGAAAACATGCATAGGAGGGGAGATAAGATACATACATAAATATGGTTTATTGTTATCCTTTGTGCTCAAAGAGGACCAAAATGACATCACTATGTCAGGGTTAAGGTACAGTATGTCTGACTGGTTGATCAGACTAATATGAGCTTGGAAAGCTCTATCAAAGACATAAATAGTCTATGTGAACCGCTTGTCTTAAATGCATGCATCTCATCTCCTTTGAGCTACTGCAGTTCTACTTTGCTCATAGAGCACAGTGCCTTCTTTGATGCAGGCATGCTATGCTGGGTGGTCCTGTGTCAGTGCTTCCCATGTCTCACAATCGATTCCAAAGTTCTTTAGAGACTTTGAGAGTGTCCTTGTATCACTTCTTCTGGTCTCCATGTGAGTGTTTGCCTTGTGTGAGTTCTCAAAAATAGTCTTTTAGGCAACTATATGTTTGGCATTTAAACAATTTGGCCAACCCATAAGAGTTGAACTTTGCAGTAGAGTTTGAATGTTTGACAGTTCAGCTCAAGAAATTACTTCAGTATCCACTACCTTATCTTGCCAAATCTTCAGAATCTTCCTATGACAATTCAAATGGAAATGATTCAGTTCTCTGGAATGGCACTGGTATCATCTAGGTTCCATAGGTACACAACAATGAGATAAGCTCTGTAGACCTTTGGTTTGGTAAGCAGTCTAATACCTCTTCTCATCCTCATTTTCCTTCAGAGTATCCCAAACACTAAGCTATCTCTGGCAATGCATGAATCAACCTTATTATCTGTGTGAAAATCCCTAGGAAATATGCTGCCAAGGTAAGTGAGCTTATCCATAGTTTTCAAAATGTCTCCATTTGCTATAACTGCTGGTTCCATATATGGATGGTACAGTGCTGGCTTGTGGAGAGACTGTTCATATATAACTGATATAAACAAAAGCTCTTTGAAGTCATCAATAATTTTAAGAGTTATAAAAAGGTCCTGAGACCAAAAGTTTGAGAACAACTGATATATATGCACTATTCTTCATTGTGGATCCTTACAAGGTCACGATAGACTCCTTGCAATGATCTAATAAGAGAATATGAATGAGAGTTACATAAGACGGGCAGACATGAATGTGTTGCTATCAGTATCATAGAAGGGAATACCCACAATGGTGAGATACAAGATCCATTAGAAACTGGGCATAGTATCATTAGTACCAGTGTCATCTTTCATTGGGGAAACTTACAAAATGTTCATTGGCCAAATGGAACCTTTAAGGTTTTTTTTCATTTTTTTTTTTTTTGTTTTAAGAAGAAAGGTGCAAGCAGGAAAAAAAGTGTCCCAAGTTAAAAAAAAATCTGAGCCACAAATTAATCCCATGCTTCAATCTTTCCAGCTTCTTACTCAGGGAAAGGATACCTTCATCTTTGTCATTCCCATTAAAATGAGTGCCAAGTTTCTTTCCGGAATACTCTAATTACTAATCTCTTTTCCTTTCAGAACCCTTGGCATACCAAGTAAGGTGCCATTTTTAAGGGGTCTTGGTATCAGCATCCTTGGAATAGACCTAAAAGCCGTAGTCTTCATTTTGCCTAACCTGGAGGCAGCAGTGGCACTGTAGCAGGCATCCCAATGTTTGACCCTATTAAAACTATCTGGGGCAAATCTTGATTTGCACTTACTTTGGGCTTCAAGTTTCAGCCTCTACTCCACCTGGCATCAGTGTTTATCCTTATAAAATGTCACAACTTCTTCTATTCTGGACCCTCTTTAAGAAGCCCTTTAGAAAACTGATGGCAATAAGACTTAAATTCTCCTCCTCCCCCTTTCCTCCCCCACCACTAAAAAATGCCATTTGTGAGAAAGAATAAAAGACATCGATTTAATTAACCACTATCCACAAGACCTGGCAAGGCTTGGAAACTGGCTTTTGATGTGATCTTGAATGGAAAAATAGCACCCTTGCTAAAAGTAATATTTATTTAGAAGTTGGCATAGGATAATGACTTGAAAGATGTTTAATAGTTAATGGATCTCGAAACCAATGGGGATACAGGACAAGCATGCCTTTGTTTGAGCTTTAGTAAATAATTCTGTTCACGCTCACACATAGACATGGGGGTGGAAGGGAAAGGGAACATGTTGATAAGTTGTCAAAGAAGAAGAGCTGAATAAGTAGTTTTGACAATCATCAGCATAGAAATGATGGTTGAATTTATAGGTGCTATTGAGATCACCAGATGAAATAGTATATAGTCATATTGTAGAGCTAGTGGGGAGCTATAGGCCTTTTGATCAGTGTCTTCATATGATTTTCCCCAATATGAAATCAGGGTAGTTATGTGATTCCCCCACCACAGTATGAAATCATGGTAGTAATGTGATTTTCCCCCAATATGAAAACATTTGAGAACCTCTGGAATGAAACATCATCTCAACATTAGACAACATAGTTGTGTTTTTTATTTTTGTTTTTTCCCAAATGTTTAGACATCAAAACAAATACCTGGACTTCCTCTCAAGCCTGGAGGACCTTGATTTCCTTTTTGGCCTGGAATTGGTGCACCAGGAAAACCTGGTGGCCCTAGTGCTCCTATCATGCCAAGGAGACCTATTAATCCCATATCTCCCATTGCACCTTTTATACCACAGATGCCAGGCAAACTAGAGCTTCCTTCATTTCTTCTGTCTCCTGTAGAGAAGAAGGTTTGGTTGGTTTTCAGAATGTTCCTCCAGTTATGACTGCATAGTAACCACTATCGAGAAGTGATTGTGTTAGCCATCAGGGTTCCCTGCTTAGTTCTCTCCTCTCTTCAGTTCATCCTCCATGTATCTGCAAAATAGACTTTCCTAAAGTGCAGGTCTCAGCCCTAGAGACTCAGCAACCTCCTGTGGTTCACAATCATTTCTAGGATCAGATATGAGCTCCCCTGTTTGGCACTTACATCCCTTGACCACTTGGCTTCCTAATAGCTAATTGAGCTTTTGAGCTATTAGGCATTATTCCCCTGCACACAAAGTCCAGTCCAGCCCAACCAAATTGATCTTCTTACTAGTCATATTGTACCTCCCAGTATGATGTCCTTGCACTGGTTATCCCCAAAGCCCAGTATACAACTCTTTCCTCAGACATGTCTCTTTGAATCCCTCAGCTCAGATCAAGGACCACCTTCTATGGGAAACTTTTTCTGATCCTGCTGGTTTACCGTGTACTTATATACCTAGGTGATATTCTCCCTATCCCCCTCCCCCCAAGTTTTCTTTAAGGAAGGGACTTTTGGTTTTGTATCCCCAGTGCCTTGCACATAAGTGGCACTTAGTACATGCTTGGTGATTGATTGGTCATAAAAGCTAGACCTGGTGGGAGGGATCTTGGTGATAATCATCAGCTCCCTCATTTATAGATGAGGAAACTGATCCATGGCAGGTGGGGGGGAGGCAGAATTGACTTGCCCAACGTGACAGAACTAGCCTGAGGTAGAACTGGACTCATATATAGGTCTTTGAGTCCTGACTCCCAGTCAAGTACTATGTCATGCTTTCTCCCCATTCCATGATCTGGACAAAACATAGTTTTTTCTGCCTCATGTGTTCTACCTTTGTGTGTACCAAGATGGGGGAGAGAAGAAGAAATAGTCAAGAGGTGAAAGGTATGGGCTTGGTAAGTTAGAAGATCCTTGATATTCTATTGCTAATAACAATAATGAATCTGGAAAAATGTCAATAATACTTCACCTATCAGTCTGCAAAATGTCCAGGATCCATTTTTTGCCTTTCTATGGTCATATTTCAGCATCTGAAAATCAGATACGGATACATTGTTATTTTCTGTTCCTTTTGGGGGGGAGACATTTATTGTAAAAATATGCATAATAAAATATTAATTATCACAATGTCTGTATAAAAATCTTTATGTCTCATGTTGTACCCTAAGTTTATCACGTCTCTGTAATGGATAGCATGTTTCACCATCAGTCCTCTGGAATCACACATAGTCACTGTATTGATCATAGTCTATATTGCTTTTAGAGTTGTTTTTTACAGTGTTTTTCTCATTATATAAATTTTCCCCTAGTTCTATTTATTTTATTTTTAACCAGTTTTTAAGAGTCTTCAAAATTGTTCATTTTAATAATATCAATGTCAGGGTATAAACTGTTTTTCCTGTTCTGCTTACTTCATTCTGCATTAGTTCAATTAAGTTTTTTTTCCTTGTCTTTTAAGAAAATTCATTAATGACTTCTGTTTTTACATCACATAATATCATATGTATCCTCCCTTTCCCCTCCTTGAGATCCATTCATATGACAAATAGTGTTTTGATTTTTAAAGAGGAAAAAATCAGTATAACTGATCAATACATTGAGAAAATCCAAATTATATTCAGAGTGTAATACCTGTGGACCTCTCACCTCCACCAAAAGGGACGTTGAGGTTGTTCTTTTCATTCATCTGTACCGGGGTCCTACTTTATTGTTATAATTTTGTTACATTTACCTTTAATTTTTTTTGGTGTGTCATTGTTCTTTCCACACATGTCTTTTGGAAATCAATTTCTTCACTTCTTACATTTTCCAAATTCATACAGTTTATTAAGCACATTCGGTCATTCAGCATATTTTATGTTAACCTCCCCCTTCTAGGCAGTACATTGCCTGAAAATTTCAAAATAAGACAATTCTCTCTTTGCTCTGTGACCTATATCACAATATAAAAAAAAATCATGCATTGGGGGTCAAGGGCTGGGTTGTTCTCCAGAGGAAGTCTCCAGCCAAGGGTCATGGTCATCAATCGTGCTCTGGGGGGTTTTCAGTCTCATCTGATACTGGATCAATAGAAGATTTTCATTCTTAAGAGTAGAGGCCAATGGAAAATACAGGCCACCGAGGCCCTAAAAAGGAGTTGGTGGGGGTGGCTAGGTGACGCAGTGAATAGAGCAATGGCCCTGCAGTCAGGAGCATCTGAGTTCAAATCCAGCCTCAGACACTGAACACTTATTAGCCATGTGACCTTGGGCAAGTCACTTGACCCCAGTTGTCCTGCTTTCCCCTCCAAAAACAGCAAAAAAGGAGCTGGTGAATGTATAGATGTGGCATCTTCTGTCTGTGTCACAAAACACTGTCTCCTACCTCATAATCCAAAAATAGATGCCGTATTGTAGAGCTTCTCTCTTAAGAGAAGGTAGGTCATAGGCATGATGCAGATCATATACTTATTTTTTCTTAGACTGAAAAATTAGCATCCAGAAGGAGGAGATGTTGAAACCTCTCCTCTCCAATTCTACTTTCAGGAATCTTACATACACCAACCTCCCAAACAGAACAGTTTCCCACCATCACCACCCCATAATGTTTCCCAGTCAGGAAACTGAGTTGTTAGACTAGCACCACATAGATCAGATCTCTCCACAGCATAATGTATCTTCTTCCATGCATTTCTTTCTCTTGATGTTTTCATATCTGCGGACAAGATGA
Organism: Gymnobelideus leadbeateri; assembly: GCA_011680675.1. Taxonomy (NCBI): domain Eukaryota; kingdom Metazoa; phylum Chordata; class Mammalia; order Diprotodontia; family Petauridae; genus Gymnobelideus; species Gymnobelideus leadbeateri. Next base: position 267,892 of record WOXC01003510.1, read on the forward strand.
TTCCAGGATGGGAATTTTCGGCATCCAGATTGATTTTTTCATGGACTTTTGTCTTTATCACTTTTCTCTGATTCACTGTCTCCCTGATGGGGCTGGAGAGTTCTCACAATAAAAATTCTCTGGAACTCAGGACATTAAAAACTTTTCATAGAAGCAATATGAAGATGCCAGAGAATACATTGTTTGGAGAAATTATGACCACATCCTATAGATATGGCACAGGTGGAGAAATCTAGGCAGATGGGGAACTCCAGCTCCTTTTAGACCCTAGGAGTGAGATATGAGATCATGACTCTTGAGGTAACTGATTTGGACCCTTCCCTATGTTTGGAGCTCCAGGTCAGTTTCCTAGCTTTCTGTTTCCCTGCTTTTTCCATAGCTGAGATAAGTTCTAGGGTTCATCAAGCATCTGACTAAGCAATCACTATGTGCCAAGCACAGGGTTAGGTGCTGGAGATACAAAGACAAGAAAAGAAAAACAGTTGAGATGCCCACAAAGAGCTTATATTCCAGAAGTTGGATATTACTCAACAACAATAACAAAGTTTTTCAGCAGTGAAAGAAGTGTATTAGAGGTAACATGAAAGTCATACTTAGTTCTCCTTTTTCTCCTGCCAGACCAAGAAACACATCCCCTACCTTGTCTACCTTTTTCATCCCTTAGTCCAGGAGGTCCTGAGGTTCCTGGAGGGCCTAGAAAAAGGACATGTCAATCAAAATATTCTCAAGGACAAGGAAAAGGTTTCAGTTTTTGTTTGTTTTAAAATACTAATTATTCAAGGTGCACCTAGGTGACACAGTACATAGAGCACTAGCTCTAAGTCAGAGGACCTGAGTTCAAAGCTAGCCTCAGATGCTTATTGGCTGTGTGACCCTAGGCAAGTCACTTAACCCTGATGGTCTCAGAAAAATACTATTCAGAACCATAAATGTATGAATGCTAATTCTGTATTAAATATATAATTGCCATAAATCATTGAATATATCCATGAAGATCTTCATGTTGGAATTTCTGAATTGATGGTAATTTCACTTAGGTGTACAGTATAGTTTAATACATATTTTTTTTTCTGAATCTTATACTGAATAATGGGTACTAGACTCCAAAATTCTGAATCAGAGATGGTTGAGTAATTAAGGGAAGAGCCATAATTAGATGTAAGATATTTGACTTTGGGAGGGAAAAGATCACATTTGCACTTAACTTTTCTACCTTGTGTCATCTTATAGCAGAGTTCTAAGGGCAGATTAAAGAGAAAATTAAAATGAAACCTGTAGGTCCTTTCATTCCTGGAATACCAGGGAGACATTTGCATCCTTTAAATACCAAATCACCAGAAGATCCAGCCTGTCCTATAAAAAGAATAATAAAGAAGGATTTAACAAAATATTACAGATATTTTAGCAGAGATCAAAATAACAGAGACAACTTCCCCATGTTCTTTGCTCCATCTTCCCACCCACCCACTTACCCAATTACCCACAATAAAATGCTATAACTGGTAGTTGATTCTTGTTTAATACTCAGGTTGTACCAATATGTATGGCAAAGTCATTCTTGAAAAATTTGGCCCTGAGATTTATTACCAAGCTGCTAATAATCCATAGCTAATAGATTTATTAATAGCAAGATCTCCTAGGCCAAAAGTGTCAAACATGTACCATAATACTCTTCAGTGGGACCCCAACCAGACTCCAACCAGATTAAAATGTAACTAGGAAATATTTAGCAAAAAAAAAAATACAACAAAACAGACAATGACAGATTTTAAACTAAAATCAATGTGTAGCTCATAGGGATCCTTATGTATCCCCATTTGTGTTTGAGTTTGAGACACCTTCAGATAATCCTAGAATATATAATTTTGTTGGCATCTTCAGTATCTGCTATTAAACCATGAAAGCAGTCCTGACATCAGTTTTAGTAACAAAAATACTGAACTTTTCAGAGTTTGATAAAAAGAACATAAATATTGCCATTACTTATAAAACACCTGTCCCAAACTGGGGCTGATGAGAAAATTCAGCACAGGCCAGTCAAGAAAAATACCACAGAAATAGCAGCATTAGACGTTGTTCACCCAAGACAGTATCTGTTACAGGAGAGAAAGCATCATTTTGTGGAAGCAACATTCCTGCCACTCCTTCTGGGTCTTCACTTTAGGGAAAGGTCCAGGCTGGTCAACATTCTTTACCCTCCTGTCTCTGCTTTTGACTTTCCAGACTGACGCCAAGCCCCCATGCAGGTACTTACCTGCCTCCTCTGTCCCTCTCACCACTTCTCAGCTTCCTTTTGTGTCTTGACTTCCTCCATTAGAATGTTAGCTCCTTGAGAGCAGAGGCTGTCTTTCCTTTTGCTTGGATTTATATTTCCAGAACTTAGTACACTGCCTGTCACATCGTAAGGGCTTAATAAATGTTTGTTGCTTGCCTGTTGCATGCCTCCCTATTTGACTGATGAGGATTCTATCTATGCAGTTTGGGCTACAGGTAGACCCATTTTACATGGTAGAATATAGGATGGGTGCTCAGTAAGAAGAGTTATCTTAGCTGGAAAATTGTAAACCTGTTGATCACTCTGCTAGTTTCTGAAAAGGTCTAGGTGTCTAGGCCTCAGGGAGACAGTCAGTCTTGATTCCTTATATCCAAAGGATTCCTAGGGATACAATGGTGGTTAGTATCTCATGTTACTTGGAAGGGAAGGAGTCTTTTTATATTTTAAAAATAGATTTATTGTTTATTTTAACAGTTCTTTAAGTTTTGAGTTTCTAATTCTCTCCCTCCCTACTGCCCCACTACCCATTGAGAAGAAAAGCAATGTAGCAATGTGGTATCAATTATACATGTGAAATCATGCAAAACATATTTCCATATTAGCTATGTTGCAAAAAGAAAAGCAAGAAAAATAAAGTGAAAAAATATGTTTCAGTCTGCACTCAGATTTCATCAGCTCTCTCACTAGAGGTAGATAATATTTTTCACCATGAGTTCTTCAGAATTGTTTTAGATCATTGTATTGATCAGATTAGCTATGTCTTTCGCAGTTGATCATCACTAACCATATTATTGTTACTGTGTACAATGTTCTCTCCTGGCTCTGCTCTCTTCACTTTGCATCAGTTCATATATCTTGTCGATTTTTTTAAACCATCTAAAAGGGGGGGTCCTTTAAAGGCAGTCATCTACCCCTATCCTCTATCCCTCTCTGCATAATTCAATAACCACCAGCTTAGGTTTGTGGCAATATTTAAAAATTAATCGAATTTAAAAACAATTTAAAAATTAAATAAATTACCAGTTAAATAGATAAATGATCTTCTAGAGGTTCAGTTCTGATCTGAACTTTAGTGGCTCCCTATTACACATAGGATCAAATAGAAAGTACTCTGTCATTTGATGCTTTTCACGATCTGAGACCTGTGAATGACCTTAGCTTAAAAAGCCCAAGGTCTTGCATGGCATTTGAGGCCATGTCCAATCATCTTGATCTATATCTTGCCACTGGACCTAGTTGGCTTCAGAGGAGAGAATGAGGCTGGTGACTTTGCACAGTCCTCCCTCCCTTAAATCCAATTCATTTTCAAGTAACAGCATCACTTTCCTGATGTCATGGTTATCTTTGAGAATGAAGGACAAACAACAAGAATAAGAGGAGTGTGTGTGTGTGTGTGTGTGTGTGTAAAAGCAATGAATAAAGCACTATTTTCCTCACTCTGCTCCAGATAGTCATCATATATAGAAAACATGCAGAACAGATTTGTTAATAGTTATAATAACTGATGTTTATATAAAAGTAGGATCTGATTAAATCAATTACCCCACCTCACTTAAAGTAACTACTGTAATCATATGAGGACACCTTCAGAGAATTATTTATCAATCAATAGCATTAAACTAAATGCAAAAAGTCCTTAATCATTTTGGAGGATAAGAAATTCATTTGATGAAATGAAATAAAGCTATACTCTTTGAGTTGTGCATGCAATAGAAAGCCAATTGGAGGCCTGAACATTCAAGTGGTAGGGCAGCTTAGTGGCAGAAGCAGATCCTGTCAATCCCCCAAAAGGATTTGCTGGGAAGGTTGGAAGGGGAGGAGGAAAATTTCTGTCTTCTCCTCTAAGCCTTTACCAGAAGATGACTTTGTAAATTTTGAAAGATCAGAAGATATTAGACTTACCTTGAGCATTCTAGAAGTGTCTCCTGAATAACTACTGATATATCTGTATTAGAAGCTAAGGGCAAACTAGAAACAGTGAGGAAAGGCAGATCCAGGACCCTACTAGGAGCCTAGTAGAGAGCTACACCATGTCTAAAGGGATCCTCACGGGGACCCTCATGACCATGAAGATGAGAAAAGGGACATCCAGCAAACACGAAGTATGTCATCTCTTTGCCCCTCACTAAACTTGAGCCCCCATTCCTCTGGACTTTGTATGTACATGTGGGATAGTGTGCCCTAAATTTGGACGGTGTTTTTGTCAATTTATTTCTAAAAGCAAATTAATGATGGCTTCCTAACTGATATGTTGATAATCAAAGGGAAAGTGTATTAATAGGTGCACATGAATTTTAGTGCTAGAAAAATTCCCCAGCCTCTCAGGATTATCCCCTTAAACTCTGAGGAAAGAAATAATTAGACACACTCTGGGGACCCAAACTGATAGTTCATGTGGGATGGAGAGACTAGGCCCCAGAGCCTGTATTGTATTTCTATAGTGCTTTTTACAAAGCATTGTACAAATGTAGTAGAATAGCTATCCCTTGAACTTTCTGTGTGGAGAAGGAAATTTTCATCTTTCTCCTCTCCTTTATTCTCCCTCCCTACCCTTTCACTCCCATAGTTATGGACTATGTAAAGAGAATTGATCACCGAGCAACTCATGACTACTAGAAGTGGGTTCAAAGTCCAATGGAGATCTGAGGGAGTCCTAGGCTACATGTATAGGAGAGGAGTGTGGGAGTTCTCTTTCTCTTTAAAGTCTACTGAGCTGGCATTTTTCCATACCCAATACTTGGTTCTTTGGTATAGTACCCCAGTTACTGACAGGGGTTGTATGGAAGAGAAGAGAGGTCATAGGGGAACTAACTAGAAGCCTCTGGCTGAACGTGTCCTTACTCAGAAGGATCACCCATTGGAAAGGACGAGGAAAAAACATTGAGCTCTAGAAGTAGCCCAGCCCACCAAATGAGGGGAGGGATGGACTCCTGATTATCTTCGATCACACCTACTTCTTCTCATTGATTCTCACAGCAGTACTATGAAGTAAATATTACAAGTATTATTCACATTATATAGAGAAGGAAATTGATAACTCAGGTTAAAGATCATGTTTATTGTCACACAGGTAGAAATTCAAACACAGCTCCCTTGGCTCCAATTTCAGTCATTTTTCCCACTATATTATGCTGGCTAGATATAATAATTTTGTAGAAATATATATATACACGTAACCTCATGTTCTATGAAAGGACTAAATTTAGTGAGGTGTTGAATTATTTCCTTGCATGTACAGTCCATATATATGTTAGGGTCAAAATATAGTTTATGTAGAAATTGATATGGTGTTGTTATTTCCTCAAAAAAGCCTTATAAACCACTAACCAAATTATACAAATAATCTATGACAGTAGTGACTTTGCTGCCAAAGCAGAGTCAATCAAAGCTGCTACCTGAATAAATCCATTTAAAACTCATTAAATCTAGTTGCTGTGATTGTCAGTAATTGCATTCTGTAACATTATTTAAAATACTTATATTAATAGTTTTTTTAAATGTGATAACATAGTAGTATTATTTCCTAAGAAGTTATTTTTCCAGGTAAAAGTGAAATACAACCCAGGATTTTCTAAATCTGAAAATAATAAATTTTCTGGATTAAAATGAAAATATGAGAGGTTCCTAAAAAACCTCTGATGTCTAACTTTCTTTTATAATGATGACAGCTTTTTCTAAATTCATTCCTGTGTTTTAACAAGAGGATGACAGTTTTTCAAAAAGGAATAGAAATTTTGTTGGATCTTTACTTTTTAGAGACCATAAATATCAATGAGCTTTTATTCCTGCTCAAATCAAGCGAACAAAATCAACAAGCCTTTATTAAGTGCTTCCTATGTGCCAGGCACTATGACTGCTATGAATACAAATATAAGCGCACGCACACACACACACACACACACACACACACACACACACACACCAAAAAAAAAACAGTCCCTGCTCTCAAGGAGCATACATTCCTTGTAGCAAAGACACAGAAGAAAACAAATAAAAGAAAGGTAAAAACCTGGGTGGTGGGGAAAAGATGGAGAAAGAAAGTCCAGAAACAATGACTGTGGCTGACCTTGATCTTTCCCTAAATTTCAGGGTCTGAGAATAACAGACCAATCAAAGGGGCTGCAATAGTAGCAGGACCTCACAGGGTGAAAAGACTGCTTGGGAATAGTGAACAAGGAACTCATATTGCTTTTAGGTTTAATTTATGTAGAATGTTAATATTTTCTTTTTGACTATCTGGTTTTTGGGGTACAATTGATTAAAGTTTGACAAAGAAACAAAGATTAGGCCTTTTTCTCATCTTGCCTCAATCATTTTTTCACCTTTCTTTTATTCTAAGACTAACTGAATCAAAAACATTAAAAGTCAAATTGAATATATTCAATAAATTGAATAATTGAATATGTGAATAATGTTACAGAATGCAAGCTACTAGGCACATATTAACTAATTGCTAAGTGTACACAGTGATTGCAGATAACTTTTAAAAATTAGAATACATAGAAAGTATCTGTTGCAGACAAAATTTGAGAGTGTACATGGAGCAGAACCCAGTCCCAGTGCTCTCCAGGATTGTCTGGAACATTAAGATAAGGTTTCAATTACAAGCCTACTTTCCAAGTATGTAGCATTTTCTCACCAAAAACAACTGGAGCTGGAGAACCAACCTTTTTAAATATAATTTTATTCTGATGGCCCTACAAATGAATAGAAACACAAAATGTGTTCAGAAACACACATTTAGCCATAAAAGGTGTTTTTAATGCAAGAATTCTCCTTACCTCCTGGTCCTAATTCACCTTTCTCCCCTACATCAGCTTATATCATCGATGATCCTTGGCTTACTTTATTACCTCTCTCTCCTTTGCTCCACAGTTTTCTCCTATTTTTTTTTCCTGAAATTCCAAAGCTACCTAAAAAGAACAGGAATAACACTGGTTCTTGATTATGGCCTTGCTATAAAATCTTGGAAAAGATTATGCATGACATTTTACCCAAAATAAAAGGCAACTGAAAAGTTATCTGCAAATACTGGCCCATCTACCTGCACTATTATTGTTATAAATCTTTATAAGACCTATATGTGTACAAAAAGAAAGCATCACAGAACTGACTCAGAGATGTAAAGAATGTGACATCCTGTTTTGTTTATTTTTTTTACTTCTATAAAGAATTTGATTCAGTAGAGCAGACCTACACAACTTAAAATAGGCTAAACTTCTTCTGGCTGCAGATAGGTTAGTCTAAAGGCAGACTGACAATGGTCAATTGCCCTGGCTCATGTGACAAACAGAAGACTACACAGTGGCAACCCTACATTTATCACAAGCCGTCCAAAATCCTTTGGTGGGCCACAAGCGGCCTGTGGGCTGAATGTTATACAGGTCTGTAATAGAGCAAAAGCTGTCTTGAATACTCTTATAAGATAACTCTTATACATATATCAGCATTATTGAAAAAAATCCATATTGTCTAAGGTGTATAAAACTGGAAAAGGTGAGTTGGTGCACTATGCTAAAAAGCTTCCAAGAGCATCCACAAAAATTTTTATGATACAGAATAAATGGCATGGCAATTGAAGGGGGGAGGAGGATAGGAGAGACACAAAAATGAGAAACAGAAGGGACAACAAAATGCATTATTTTCAGAAATCTTTTTTCCACTGCAGTGAACATGTGACTTGGTCCAAACATAACATGTCCCTGCTAAATGTTGAAAATAGATAATAGATAATAATATATGTAATGACAGCTGACATGTATAGAGTACTTTAGATTTGACTGTGTTTTACATATAATTTCTCTCTCAATCCTCATAGCAGCTCTTTGAGCTAGGTTCAATAGTGCAGTTATTATTTTCATTCTGTAGACAAAGAAACTGATAGCTAATAAGAAACATAATCAGAAATCAAACTGTTTTCTGACTTCAGGTTTTCTGACTTCAGGTTCCATGTTCTTTCTACTACATTATGTATACCTTCACCAATACAATTTAACCTTGTATCCTAAGGTATCTGGGTTCCCAGGAATTCCGGGAGGCCCAGTTGTTCCAGGATAACCCATCATGCCAACTTCTCCCCTTTTGGCCTGTGAAATTGAAGTGTTTTGGATTATCAAAGCAAATAAAATCACAGATTTGGGTCAGGTAGCTTTCACTGCTTAGTAGTGGGAAAACCAGTCAAGGTGCCTGAATAGACTTAGTCTAAAATAGTAACAGACATTAAGAGTCAAAGGATGGAGACTGATTGGACTGGAGCCACAATGGCAGATTAGTAGCAGCAACCCAGTCAAACTCTCTCAACATTCCCCCCACACAGCTTCATAATAATGCCTCAAATCAAATTCTGTTGGCAGAACCAACAGAAGATCAGAGTAAGACATTTTTCCGGTCTAAGACAGTTTAGGAGATTGGCAGGAGAGGTCTGTGACATCAGGATAAGAGCAGCACCAGTTGTGCCTTTTAGAGGTGGTTGTGACAGTGGTCACAGCAGCTTTGGGAAATCTCAGCTCAGAGATAGTTAGGGGGTTGGACAACTGGTCAGAAAGAGATTACAGGGGACCCTTTACTGGCAATGGGTGCAGCTGGCATTGATTGGCTACTCTATTGCTTATAACCAGTTCTTGGTTACATTTCTAGGGTAGAGAGGAGCATTTGTGGTCAGTCACAGAGTAACAGGTAACTAGTGGCAGTTCCAAGACAGGGAGGAGTACTAATGCTTGTGGTTTCATGGGACCTGATCACAGATCCAGCTCTAAGAGGAGTATGACGACTTGCAAGTACAGGAGATTAGGGGCTCTTCCTGGGTAAATAACAGAGCACAGACCAGAAAAGCAGTAACTATACCTCTCCCCAGATCATTTCACCTTAGAAGCACTGAAAAAATGTCTTTATATATAGGTATACATGCACATGTGTGTGAATACATGTGTATATACACGTATATAACATATATATTAGATGCACTGCAAACACAATTTTATATATATATATATATATGTATATGTATTGCATACACACATTTTATTCTTGAACATACACTACATGTAAATAAGACTTGAATCCAGACTAAAACAGAAGTGCATCCTGTACAGTTTAATAACCTCAAGCTTCTCCCTGAAACAAAGGACAGACTACCTTTTACCTTTTATATTCTAATATACTCCTGGTTATCTTATGTAGCTGTGGGTCATGGAATATTTCAGTCTTCAATGAATTAAAAAATATCACTCAGAGAACAATGGGGAGGTGCATTGCCAAATGGAAACAGGCTGAAAATTTTTGAAGAAATATTCAAAAAAAATCTGATATAAAGAAAGTCATCAAATAAATATATGATCTAGAAAGACAAGTTGATCACACTGGAAAAGAGAGGGATAATTCATGGGCATCCTAGGGGCTCTGTAGATATACTCTCCATGTCAAGAGAAAGGGAGAAAGGTACCCAGAATGTTAAATGGATATGTAGTGTATGTTCAAGAATAAAATATGTGTGTATGTAATACATATATATGTATATATATATACATATATATATAAATTCAGCGTTCATTTGCAGTATATCCAATATACTGCTATATATGTGTATATACACATATATTCACACATATGTGCATGCATACCTATATATAAAGATATGTACTCACATTTTATTAATATAGATATATTACTAATATGTATATATATGCATAATTATATGACCTCTATAGATTGTCAATCTAAACGCACGTCATAACCAGACAAGAAGTATAATTAATTTACAATTATTGTTATTACTATTAATTTTTACTTGTTTTGGCCCTGTGGAGTGAGGTAAGGCCTGACTGGGGCTATCTAAATATAATGGGCCATATGGGACACTCAGGTACCAGGACAACAGGGCTGTGGGGAGACATTCCAGTGCTAAGATGGTACATTCCCACTCTAAATATGTGATCCTATAACTTGTGCAAGGTCACACTACTAGTAAAAATTGTCTTTACATATAACTGGGAAAATATATTATTTTTTTAAATAGTTGAAGACAGAATTTGAACTCAGGTCCTCTGACTCCAAATTCTATTCAGCCACACAGTCCCTCACATTTAATATTTATTTATTTACTTAAGTTCAAAGAAACTTAGAATTGAGAGGGACATAGAGCTCACCTTTATCTTCCTCTATCTTAGCTCAGCCTTAGTATGATTACAAATAACTAAGCCAAATACCTAGTGTCCCAATAGCTCTTTCATTTCCTGGGGATCCTGGAGGGCCTGGAATTTCAGGGAGTGCATTTTCTCCATTTATTTCTCCTTTCCTCCTTTATTTTTTATACAATGAAACAGAAAAATGACTTGTGTAAGGTCACACAACTCTTCAGTAGTCAGAGACCAGACCCCTGGATTTCCCATTTCCTAGTTTATATTAGACTCAGCAGTTCATAGGATTTCTTTTCTTTTCTTTTCTTTTCTTTTGAGAAGGGAAGGCAGGGCAATTGGGGTTAAGTGACTTGCCCAAGGTCACACAGCTAGTGTGTCAGTAAATGTCTGAGTTCAGAATTGAACTTAGGGCCTCCTGACTCCAAGGCCGGTGCTCTATTCATTGCACCACCTAAAAGCCCCAGTTCATAGGATTTCAAAATATATTAGATCATACTGAGCAGATAGGCTATGCTCCCTCATTTTTCAGATGGAGAAACTGAGGCCCAACCACGAAGTTAACTTGCCCAAGGTTACACAACTAGCAGAGCCAGGATCTGACCCCAAGTCCTCTAATTTCTAAATTTAGAACTATTTCTACAAGGGAGGCTAGTAAACAGCCTTTCTTTCACTTTAGCTAGCCTCCATAGCTGCTATTCCAGTGTTTCTTCATTATTTCTGGCATTCCTTTTCCAGCTGGAGCTATCAGACTTAAGAGGTAGAGGTAGAGGTAGAGATAGGTCTCCACACATTTAGCTTTAATGCCTAAGTCATTTCATCAGGCAGCAAAGAGACAGAGGAGCCGCACTAGGGAGGAGGAGCTGAACCCACTCTGGGATATTAAGATGATGTTTTCCTCTGTTCAAAAGTACAGATCACAGACATTGATGGAGTTTTTAGGTTTTATGCCAGGACCAGGTAGGGTGAATGCGAGGCTCTACATCAGAGCTATAACTAGGTTAGGGTGACCATAGTATTGTCTTAGTGCCCCCAAAATTATAGGGTACCAGTAGCACTTGAACCCCAACAGCAACTCTCTAAAGCTAAACTGAGTTTATTATTATAGGTAAGAATTATATTTCCCCCCCTGTTCTGCTTCTCCCTAACCCAGGGTGAGCTCCTCTTTGTGATAAATGACTTTGCCATGTCCAGGATATGTTTTCTGCCCCCAAATTCCAATTGGAGTTGTCTTCAAAAGTAGATTTAAGATTTTCTTCTTTCCTTCAGTCATGTTTCCAGAGGGTTACCCAGTCATGAGGAACGGTCACTATGGCTTTGCTTCACCTGCACAGTGGGGATCTAGTCACTAGAAATTCCTCATGCCCTCCCCACAATCCTCCTGGAGCTTAAGACTATTGCAAACTTGTGTTTTGAAAGTAAAATTATAGATATTTAGAGATCCCAAACATAACGTGTGGACCTTCACCTTTTAGGCCAGAAGATATTTCAGAGCTTTCTTTTGTCATACTACTTAAGAAAAAAGGAAGTTGCTCTTTTTAAAATTTTTCTAAGGTGTATTATTGCTTGAGGCAGCTATAATATTATGTAATATATTATGTAGAGCATAAAGGGCTCTTAGGAATCATCTAGCCTCCTGATTTTACAAATGGATAGAGAATTTTAGACCCAGAGAGAAGTTAAAGGACTTATCCAAAGTGGTACAGCTTTAGAGGAAGTCAGGACTAGAATCCTATTTTCTTGACACTCGTGTTTGTGCTTTTCCCACTGTATCTTGCTGCCTTTTTTGAAAGAGTTGGTATAATTAAATGCTATGGAGCCTGAAAAATGCTCTATCAAATGTGTTGTTGGCTCTGTTTTCATCTGAAGACAACAATGATTTTATCAATAATAATAAGTTAACATTTATATTGCTCTCTCAAGTTTGCAAATCACTTTACGGATGTCATCTTGAAGGCAGGGTCTATTTTTACCTTTTATTGTATCCTCAATGCTGATCACAGTGCCTGGAACATATTAAGTACTTAAAAAATACATGTTGACTATTTCCTCTGAGGACTTAGTGTGGTACAGTGAAAAGAGTATCAGTTATGTACTTATTTTATTGCAATAAAAGTATGTATGTCTTGCTCTTCACATAAGGATATGATGCTTCTGATCTGCCATCAGTTAAGCACATAACTGAGTTATTTTTACAGCAGTGGTTAGATGTTCATGGTCCACATTTTGAACTTTATAGTTCAAAGTTGCTCACAATAACTATGTGCAGTAAATAGCATCAGTATTATCACCATTTTAAAGATAGGAAAACTGAGACTCAGAGATGTTAAATGACTTTTTCAGGATTACATAACTAGTAAATGTCAAAGACCACTACTTCCTACAGGTTGAACTAAGGGATCTCAGTCATTACACTAGAAAATTCTGCCCTATAAAAAATTCCTGATATTTACAAGGGGATGGGCCAGAGTTTTAAGTGCAAATGTGTGACCATGAACAGAGCTCTTCTTGGTTTTATACTTCAAAAATCATCTGGGAAACTGAATCTATAACTGTGGTCTTATTAAAACCAAGCACTAATCATTCGACCAATTGACTCAGGGTCTAAAAAACATTAATGACAATTTAAAATCAGACCAAGTCAGTATTTTAAAGAAGCTAAGAAGTAAAAGTCCAAACATTATCCTGCAGATAAACAGATTTTTCACACACACACAGAACACATACATGTAGTTCTCTTTTACTCCTAAGTGAATAGTCTATAGCTATGAGAATGCAGCCATCTCCAAAGTCAGACCCACATTCAAGTAGCCTATCTATTGATGACCTAAGTAGCATTACTGTCTAATTCTCAAAGCAGCCAGGAGCCTAGAACCAACCCTAGCAGTTCTCCCAATGCGTTCAGTGCCCATCAACTTTTTCAAAATTACCCTTGTTAACTAAGGGCATAGCACTACATTTTCCAGTTCATAAATTAGGATCTGCTCTGTGCTCTTTCTGTGAAGGATAATCATGAAAACTAAAGTAAGATACCATACCTTGTTGAGAGCCATTCCATAAATGTTTACTTACATTGAGCCCCTGCTAGGAAATTCAAGAGTGTATAATTCATACACACTTATAAATATGTTATCTTTTTCTGTCAAGCTATAATGACAGTAATAAAAATCAAGCTGACAGTTCAACAAACAAATAATTAGAGAACAATAGATTTTTATAGATAGAAGGGACCTAATAGATTAACTCATCCAACACCCTCATACTACAGATAAGAAAACTCAATCTCGGAAAGACTAATCAACTTTACCCAAAATAACATACTTGTTAGTGTTCATTTGTTAGACTGGAATTAAGAGCTTCTGATTTCTCATGATGGAGAGAGATGTCTACATCCAGAGAAAGAACTAAAAAGAATTGAGTTTGAATCCAGATTGAAGCAAACTACCTGATTTTTTTCTTTTTCTTCTTTGGTGTTGTTTCCTCTTACCCATTGTTCATTCCATCTAATACAATCCTTCTTTATAACCTGACTAATGTCTAATGTGAAAGTATTTACAGATCCTATACTTGATTGTATGCCATCATGGGGGGGGGGGGTAGGGAGAGAGAGAAAATTTGAAATTCAAGGAATTGTGTAACTGAATCTTGTAAACTAAAAATAAACAAATTAATAAAGAAAAAATCATATAAAAAAGAAAAACAAAAGAAAGAAGTCAAATTTTAAAAAAGCTTCTGATTCCAAGTCTCTCTATAATATTATATTGTCTCACCCCATCTCTGGTAGGAGCTAAGACTAGATTTGAACTCCTGTCTTCCTGACTCTAGAAACAAAACTCTATCCAAGAGGGCAGCATAGTGGGGGGGGGGGGTGAAGGTAGTGCATGACCCAGGTTTGTATCTCAGTTAACCAACTTAAGTTCGAGTCTTGCCTCCAATGGCTGATGACTATAAACAGCTCATTTAACCTTCTGGAGTCTTAGTCATCACCTGTAAAATGGATATAATAATAGCTATAGTTATTTCCTCTCTCAGCCTCACTTCCTAAGTGTTTAAAATTAGTAGGTTGGACTAGATAATATTCAAGTGTCCAGGTCTAGGTTCTATGATCCTTCTCCTCCTCTTAATTAAGGTTCCCCATAATCTTTCCCTACTCCTATATAGCCAACCTCGTCTTCCATCATTATCCAACCTGAACTTTTCACTAAGGTCATATTAGTTTTATAGTTCATCTGATAATCCCAAGTTAATTCTTGTCATGAAGCCTTTGCTTATACATTTCTCCTGTTAAAATTACCTTTTATTCAAATTTTATCCATTATTATAGGCTAGATAGATTCCTCCTCAGGAAACCATCACAAAGAGTTTCAACCTCCAGCAAACTTCTCCAAATTCTATGTTATCTCCCTCTTTTTTTTGCATTTAATCATAGACTTATTTGCATTGGTACTTGCCTGTTTCTTGTGTGTATATCTTTTATCAACTGAATTTAAGATTGTTTGAACAGATATCAAAGTATGTATGTACTTTTTGTATCTCACCACAGTGCAATTACCAAGAGAACTCCAGGTCCTTTAGTAGCATGGAAACTACAGAGTTTAGCACTGTTAGTAAAAAAAAAATAAGTTAAAAAAATGGGGGTAACTAGGTGGCACAGTGTATAAAGCATTGGTCCTGGTGTCAAGAGGACCTAAGTTCAAATCTGTCCTCAGATACTTACTAGCTATGTGACCCTGGACAAGTCACTTAGTCCTGATTGCCTCCAAAAAGAAAAACAGGGAAACACCAGAAGCTTGCTTCTTTGATCTGACCTCCAAGGTCAGGGGCGGCCAGGTCTTACCTTATTCCAGCCTTCAGTATATACCTGGTCGTAGTCCAGCTACATTCCCCAAGAACAGAGTTCCAAGCCAGGAGAGTCAAAGAGTAACAAGACTTTATTCAGCAGCTTCTTATGTGATTACATCCTAACTTCTACATGATCAGCCAGGAGTTCAGAGTATATAGTGTATAATTGCAGAACCATCACAAACAACTATCTTTGGGAGTACAACATTGTCCTTGTTCCCATACGCCTCTTACGTCACAGCTGAGTACTCTGGATCAGGCTCCTAGAACTGGGCAGGATGTTCCAAACCTCCCTAAAGCTCCCCAAACCTCCCTGGAATCTCATGACTTCTCTTCCCTTGAAGACCCTATTGGTTGGCAATAAGTCAGAAGGTCACAGAGCTCCCTTCCTGGAACAGAGCTGTCTCACAGAATGTCTGATTTACCTCCACAGTGTTACTGTAGAGTCAGCATGCTCTGGGTCTCATGCCTCCAGGGGAACTGCACATATACCCTCAACACTTCTTCTCTCCACTCCCATGGAAAGTCACCTCTTATCTGGCCAATGACTTTGTGCCCTTGTTTTGCCTGTCTTCCGGAATGGCACTTTAAGGGTCCTAGCTTAAGAAAGTGATTGAATCACACTTATGACATTTGCCCTGGATCAAAGTTGTTCTTTCTCTAGTACAAAAATTCCTAAGTATGATTTGGAATCCAATGGATATTATGTTCTGTCCCATATAGGATACAAAAGCAAAAACAAACCTGTTCCTGCCCTTGAAGAGCTTACAATCTACTGGAGGAATAAGGGAGAATAGATACAGTATGTATGCAGGTCAAAAAATACAAGATACTGTGAGGAGGGAGATAAGTGTAGGACTAAGGAAAGTCTTTGAATAGGTGGTACCTTAGCTGAAGGAAGCTAGGGATTCCAACACACCAGCATGAGGTAAGAGTTCATTCTAGCCATGAGACAGATTGAGGAAAAGGCATGAAGAAGATGTGTGAGGATAAATAAAATTGTCTAAAAAGATAAATGGAAACTAGATTATGGAAGCTTTTGCCATCCCCCCACCCTCACCAGGCAGTAATGGACCACTGAAGGCTTTGCATAAGGGGAGTAATATGGATAATTTGGCAAACATGTAAAAGATAGATTTGAAAGGATAAAAACTAGAAGTAGGAAGAGCAATTAAGGGGCTGCTACCATGGTCCAGACATAAGATGGTAAGTACTTTGAATAACCCTGTAGCCACGTGGAGAGAAGAGAAAGAATGTGAAAAATGTTATGGAGGTAGAATTAGCAAATTATATTATTTAAACCTCACCCTTGTAGTATGTGTAGGACAGATTGTATTTACATTCCCATGGTGAATATAAGGAAACTGAGACCAAAAAAAAGCTAATAATAATAGTTGGCATAGTAGGCCACTTTAATATTTACAAACTGCCTTACTTTCATTATTTTATTTGAGCCTCAGGGCAACCGTGTATAATGTGGGTACTGCAGATATTTTTATTCCCATTTGAATAATGAGGAATTTGAGGTCCAAAACAATTCAGGGACCAGTGTTTATGTAGCTAATAAGTATAGGAAGCAAAATTTGAACCCAGGCTTTTCTGACTCTATTTACTGTGCTACATTGTTTCTAAGCAATTTGCCCAAGGTCATATAGCTAGTAAGTAGTTAAGACTCAGATCCAGGTTTTCTGATTCTAATTTTTTGCCCTCTTTCCATAATGCCATGCTACCATGAACTATTAACTCTATATTTCAATAAAAATAAATTTTGATAATGCCTTTATATCCTGCAAAGTTAACCAAACTTCCAAAAGCTATCCAATTTTCTCTTAACAGAATATTGACACATTCTCAGATGACAGCTCTTTATGGTGTAATTCATTACAATTCAAAATACCCTGCTCCAAATGTCTTCTCCTTACTTTTCAATCCACGCAAATCTTAAAGAAAATTTGAAATTGAACATTTAAAAAAAGAAAATGTAAGCCTCTCCACTATTCAAACAACCATGCCTGCAAGATAATACTCTGGGTTCCTTGTTACTCTCCCCATCTGTTCTGTGTCAGTTCAGGTTAATGGGATGAGTGCAACCAAATTCTCACTTGGAAACATTTTCCCCCATAAGGCATTACCCATGAGGAACATGACTTCACCTTTGCTAGCACTGAATCTATTTCTCCATAGATATCCATGATCACCTTGTGAGAAAGATCAAATTTCCCAAATGTCCCAAACCCAGCTCTTCAAGGTCCAGTGAACTGGAGAGCAGCTAAGCATTCATTGCTAAAGGTATACACTGATAACTTACCTGAAAGCAGATACAAGGAGAGCAAAGACAAGGAAAAATATAAGAAAAAAGTTGTTTATCACCTAAGAGTTGGTATACTCCTTAATCTCATGTACATATGGCACTTCTTTCACCACATAGTCATATTTTCCAGAAAGTAGCAAATGATAATAGAAGCAGCAATATTAAGGAATGAATACACCTCCAAAAGCAATTACCATTTAGCCCAATTCTCTGCAGCCAAAGCTGGCATTGTCTGACTCACCAGCTCAGTGATATGAGCAGAAATGGACTAAAGTCCTCAAGACCACTTTTCAATCTCGGAACCTCATATCCCTAGGGAACTGGGAAGGCAAATAAGGGAGCAGCCAAGCCACAAGAGGAAATCAAGATGAAACTTCCCCTGACTCCACTGTGTTCAGGAGAGATGCATCAAAGAAGACAAGTTTGCCGACTGTAACACCATTTGTTTGCAGCATCAACACCACTGATATGGTTCAGCCAGAACTACAGCGCTCCATCTGCCAGCTGTGAGGAGAAAAAGGAAAGCAATTAAGAATACTATTAATCAAGGCTTGAAGTGGCAGGTTCAAGCACTGCATGATTCATAATACATGAAAGAAGACCAAGATAATGTGTTTACTTGTTTTTCCTCCAGTAAGGGAAAAACAAGTGGAAGATTTCCCCTCAATTTTAGTTTTTCATCGTTATTCTTAAAAATAATAGATAACATTTATAAGGTTTGCAAAGAACTTTACAAACACTAATTCACTGGATCTTCACAACAATCCAGGGAGCTAAGTGTTATTATTATTCTATTTTTCAGATGAGGAAACTGAAGCAGCAGAAGTTTAGTGTTTTGTCCCAGGTCATACAGCAAGTCCCTGAGGCCAGATTTAAATTCAAGGGTTCTTCTTGACTCCAGGCCCAGAACACTATCCACTTCACCACCCAACTATTTATATTCTATCTATGCTTTCCCATATGATTAACATACACTCCAAATTTTGGGGGCCAGAGTTACACAGCCCCTTCCTTGTGCCGCTTTAACATGTTGGGAGAGGATTTGAAGTCTGAAAACATGGAATCTAATGCCAAGTGCATTACTTACTGTATAACTTTGGGCAAGTCGTCTAACCATCATAGTATATATTTATTATAGCTTATTATATATATATATATATATATATATATATAAGACTCTGAGAAATAAGTAGAAATATAATGCCCCTATATTATGAATGAGACAAATGTTAAGTGATTTTACCCATGTTCATACTCAGTAAATATGAGAGCTATGATTTGAACACATGTCTCTTAACTCCAAGTTCAATGCTAATTTGACTATATCATGTGGTCTCAATTCTTATATTCAGGCCACTGTTTCCTCATGAGGAAGGCAGATCCATAAAAACCAGGCTCTTCACCAATGTTCCTTCTTATAGGTATATTGTGAACTCCATGGTATAGTTCCAGGGGCACTATGAAATCTACCAACTTACCCCTCTCCACATATACCATCTCCATTGCTATGACTGGTTCCTAGAATTTCACAATTAAATATCATCCTTTGAGAGTAAGCAAATAGGGGGTCAAAGAAAGGGCACTGTGTTTGGAATCATGATGAGGAAACTGAGGCTCAGAGAAGATACAGGTCATTGACTAGTAAGTGTTAGAGACAAGTTTGGAAAGTCAACTTAATTTGACTCAATAAGCACATATTAAGAATCTGTTCCATGTAGACACTGAAAATAAAAAGGCAAAATCAAAACTTTGCCTGCTTTCAAGGTGCTTACAGTCTACTGGGGAGAAACACTCCATCTTCAGATAAAACAACACTAATAAAAACAACACTAAGTAAATAAAACAACACTAAAGTAAATAAAAAGTCATTTCATGGGGGAAAATACTAACAACAGCAGGAACCAGGTGAGCTAAGGCAGGAAGAGAGCTAGAGATTCTCAGAGGCAGAGGTAATGAGGGAAGGCACTCTAGGCACAGCTTGTGTGAAGGCACAGAAACAAGAGATTAGCGATTAGCTACTACATACAGAGAAAAGCAAGTAAGCTAATTTGCCTAGAATATAGAGTATGTGAGTAGGTATCAACATGAAATCAACCTAGGAAAATCATAGAATCATAGATTTAGATCTGGGAGGGACCAGAAGGTCCCTAATTCAAACATTTCATGTTAGATAAGGAAACAGAGCACCCAGAGAGGTCACATGACTTATCCTAAGTTATACATAAGCAGAAGTGATAAAAACTGAACCCCAGGTTCTCTCATCAAATCCAGCACATTTTCCACTGTACTATTCAGCCTCAAAAGGTTGGAAATTAATTAGAGAGTTCTTTACATATAAGCTAGAGAGGTTTGCATTTTATCCTTAGCAACTGGGCACCACTAAAGTTTCTTTTGCAGAGAATTGGGATGGTAAGACCTATGCTTTAGGAATATTGTTTTAGTAGCTATGTGAATGTTGGGTTGCAGAAAGGAGCCTAGAATCAAGGAGACCAATTAGGAGGCTAGGAAAGAGGTAAGAAACATCTGAACTAAGGTGGTGGCCATGTGAGTGGAGAGTAAGGAATAGAGGAGAAAGATATTGTGGAGTCAGAATTGACAGGATTTGGCAACTTAATGAGTATGGAGATAAAGGAGAAATAGAACTGAAGCTAAAGTTATCAGCCTACATCCGTGGAAGTATGGCTGGGCCTTCAATAGAAAAAAGTAAGTTAGGAATAGAAAGTTTAGGAAGCAGTTGATGATGGAGGATTGGAGCCCAAAATAGAATAAATACAAGGGAGAATGTATTTTATACGTGTGTGTGTATATATATTTGTATGTATGTATGTGTATATATGCATATATGTGTGTATGCATACATATATATACGTGTGTGTGTGTGTGTGTGTGTGTGTGTGTGTGTGTGTATAATGTGTGTGTGAGAGAAAGAGAGAGAGGCATAGAACTCATTGAGGAAGAAAGGAAGGTGTGCTTGGGGAATATATATAATCCTGTCCTTGGAAGCAGCTATTCCAAACTTTATCTCTCCTCAAGCTTCCCACAGTTCTCTCTCCCCATCTCAGGTGTGTACTTTACCTCAAACTTCACTGAAAAAAGAGGCCATTCACCAAGAACTCTCTCTTTTCTCCTCCTCGTGTCACATCATTCAGACATCTTCCCCTATTACCTCTCCTTCACTATGGTATCCTGTAGAGAGGTAACTATTCTCCTTGACATCCACTTCCTTATTCTCCAGCAAATTGTTCCGCACTTGATCCAATCATTTTTTTTTCCTGCTAACACCCAATATCTCTCCTTCCCTTCTTGGAAACCCCTTCACTACACTAGTCACCTTCATTTCCTCTTCTCTCATCGGCTTCTAAACCCTCTGTAATCTGCCTTTTGACCTCATCATTCAATTGAAACTGTTGTCTCCAAAAAGTACTTTCCTCAATCTTCATCCTTTTTTACATTTCTACAAATTTTGCAATTCTTGACTCTTGAATACTCTCTCCTACTTGGGTTTTCATAGTACTGCTCCCACTCTTCCTCTTCCTGCCCATCTAAGCCCTCCTTTTTAGTCTCAGATGATCTTCATTCACATCAGGCCCACTTTCATTTGGTGATCTAATCAGGTGATGTGGATCTATTTATTATATCTATCCATATGATTCACAGATAAGCATACACACACATATATGCTTGCCTTTGTGTCCAGACCTAATCTCTTTACTGATCTCCAGTCCTGCACCAACAATTGCCTTTTAGACATCCCAATTGGGATGTCCTATGTGCATCTCAAACTGAACATGTCCAAAACAGAACTCAGTTACCCACCCTTATGACATGGGTATTGTCTTCCATCCTCCACTCCTCACACTCACCTGGTATATCCATTCCATTACTAAATCTTTTCATTTGTACCTTTACAACATCACTTACACAGATCTTCTGTCTACTCACACAGCTACCCCACCCCAGTTCAGGCCCTTATTATCTCTCACCAGGAATATTGCAATAGCCTCTTGTTGGTCTCTTTGCCTCATACTTCCTCCCACCTTCCCCACCTTGGCTTCCTTTTTTAACTAGTTATTCTTGCTGAGAAGCAGTGGTATGGGATGGAGAGAGCCAGCCTCAAATCAGAAAGGCCAGGGTGGCTAGGTGGCACAGTGAGTAGAGCTTCAGCCCTGGAGTCAGAAGGACCTGAATTCGGATCTGGCCTCAGACACTTAACACACACACAAACAAAAACCTAGCTGTGTGACCTTGGGCAAGTTACTTAACCCCAACTGCCCTCCAAAAAGCAAAAAAAAAAAAAATCAGAAAGGCCTTGGTTTATTTCCCACTTCTGACATGTTCATGCACCCCCCAAGCATTTCAGTACCATATACTACTCTCTATCTTGATCAGATGCATATGTGCGATTATATATATATAAATATATATACTATATTATACATATATAATATAGAGTCCCAAAAGTCTTACTGCAGTTTTGTTTTAATAAATTTAGAAAGAAATAGCATACACATGCATGCACATACACATATATGCACTTATAGATGTATGTATAAGTAACTTATAGAAGTTACTTTGCATACCAACTTACAAAAACCAACTCACCAACTTATAAAAATCAAGATTCAAAAAGTTAGTTATTTATATTTTTAATATTTTTATTAATGTATATATGTGTGTGTGTGTATGTATGTATATATAAATGCTTTTTGTTAGAATTCAAACTAACGACTGTCATGCTGTACATTGCTTTGGTTGATTTTTGAACTTTGTAAAAACTTTCATAGTTGCTGCCCAGTGACTGAAAGGATTGCATTTGTTATCCTAGCCTTAAGATCATCCAAAGAATG
This sequence comes from Gymnobelideus leadbeateri, assembly GCA_011680675.1. NCBI lineage: Eukaryota > Metazoa > Chordata > Mammalia > Diprotodontia > Petauridae > Gymnobelideus > Gymnobelideus leadbeateri. The sequence goes on from WOXC01003510.1 coordinate 290,299, forward strand.
AGGTTTTGATGCATGCATGATGATTAACACAGGAACAAAAGTCTAATGGAGAGAGATTAGATGATCAAGGTGTCCAAACTAGAAGGCCTATGCCCTGTTCTGAGAAGGTGTCATACACAACCTGTCACACAAGCAATGCATACCAATTTCATGCCCCAGCTTGTTAAGATTAAAATTTAAAATTAAAGATTCAAAATTCCACAAAACTAAATAAGTATAAAATAAATTAAAATAATCAAACTTCCAAATTATTTTAGGTAAGTTTTAATGCTTATATTTCTGAAGTTAGCATAGCTTAAAACTGCACCAAGACTTAAATGACTATACCTATCTATCTATCTATTTATCTATATGTATGTATGTATATGCATAGATATGTATATATACACATACATACATACTATATGTGTGTAATGTATATACTATTTCTATTTCTCTATACCCATGCCTATCAATATCACCTACAGATGCCTACACAATGGATGCACAAGAAAATTTATTAATTGAACCACTCATATAATTTTCATAAGGTTTTTCCTCTTTATCCCCAACTATCTTAACTCCCTTTGTGGATTACCTTTAATTAACTAAGGTAGGGCAACAAGGTACTTTCCCCAGGGTACCAAAATTCAGAGGGTACTGATAGCTCTTGTATTTAATTGAATTTTAAATATTATTTGTTATTTAATAATTGCATATATTTTTACATAAAATGAAACAATACATGTATCTGGGGCAGCACAACACAATGGTAGAGAGTGAGTCTCAGAGTCAGGAAGACTTAGACTTAAGTCCTACTTCTGACACATAAGCAATTGTATGACCTCGGGTAAATCATTTGACCTCTCATTGCTTCTGACACAAGGTACTATTAGTTGTAGAATAGTTGCTTGAGCTCCTTCCAGAAATAAAATCATATGTCAGGGCAAGTGATAGATCCATCTAAGGAAAACCATTCTCTCCCATAGTGTGAGTTGGTATTACAAGCTTATTGTCTTATTAGATTTATTATCAAGATTTCCAGCAACAATTAGGGATAGATGAGACCCAGAGTTTGGTTTTAAGACATTTGATGGCTAGAAACTGAAGTCTGAAGCCATAACCTCCTTTTATACAGTTCACCAAATAGCTGTCAGTCTTCAGTCAATTTTGAGTCATTTGGAAACCAAGAACCTAGAAATTAAAAAAGATACGTATTACCTCTATAATACTTTATTCTTACCCAACTTTGACTAGTGAGACGCATGTGTGTATATAAACATACACATACATAAATATGCATATACATATATGTGTACATTGGTCTGGGACTATGATTTCATATTTATGGGAAACTGGCTAACTTGCAGTGTGAATTTTTTTTCCACTGATGCTAATTATTAACTCCTGTATAACTTGAAATCTTGGGGAGTTGCTAGAGGAAATTGTGAGGTTAAATATCTCATGGCCACATAACTAGTATTTGTCAGAGTCAGAATACAAACCCAGGTCATCCTGATCCTAAGGACAAGAGAGTTTAAGGGATTTTATCATGGTCACATAGATGCTGGCAGAGCCAAGGAGAAGACTCAAGTCTCTTGATTACCATCCAAATCCTCCAATCTCATAGTGCCCCCTTTTAATTCCAGGGTATTGAGGAAGGAGAAGGAGTTTAAACTGTCAACATTTCTTTTGAACATTAATTTCTAAATACTAGTTACTGTAGAGAAGCACAGAATATGAGTTGGAATGAACCTCTTTGGCATTCTAGACCAACCATCTCTAAAACCAAATCTCCATATATCTCATAGGTTTTCAAACTTCTTGAAGCTTCAAATGAAGAAAAATCTACTACCCCTTGAAATAGTCCTTTATATGATAAGACCTACACTTTTGGAAGTTCAATGTGACATCTAAGTGGGGATGGATTAGACCAGGAAAACACTGAAGACAGGGGAAACAATCAGCAGGCTATTGTCATAATCTAGGTATGATATGAGAAGGGCCTGCACCAGAGTGATGGCAATGTCAGAGGAGAGAAGGGAGAAAATACAAAAGAGGTTACAAAGGTAGAATCAAAGAGACTTGGCAACAGATTGGATATGGAGGTTGTGCAGGACAATAGATGAAACTGTAGACTTGGACTCAGGAAGACCTGAGTTCAGATTCGGTCTTAGACACTTAGTAGTAGTGTGACTGGCTACAATTCATATCTCTGCTTTTAAGAGTAGTATGATATCCTTTAAACAAATGCTTTGCTAAGATCTAGGGAAACTATTTCTACATCATTTCTAATCTTCCAGATTAGTCACTCTATTAACAAATGAAATAAGGTAAACGTGGCAAGAACTGCTCTTGATGAAAATATGATTCCTTTTTCTAGATGTTTCCTCCTTTATGTTCCATTCTAGAATTTTTTTCTGTGATCAAAGTCGTTAGTTAATGTTTATTTTGTATTCTCTGTGCTCTTCCTCGTAAAAATAAATCAAAATGTCTTCCCCTCTCCAATCACATGGTATATCTCTTGTTTTCTAAGATCTTCAAAATATCACTGAAACTTACTCAGCAAACACACTAAAAAGTAGATTCAATTCACTTGGGAGAGTGTTAATATCCCTAAAATTGGGATTCTTAAATTACATACACACATATAAACACACAGATAGATATAGATATAGATATATGTGTATGTATAGGGAGGTATAGATTATATAGATATAACATAGTGTAAAGCCGAGGGAACAAGATATTATCCCTAAACTTTGAGCAAAGTAAGAACTACTAGGACAATTATAGTCTAACATTTTCAATGAAAACCTACCCACAAGGCTTATGAATAGTAAAACTGGTAAATTTGTTTTTATTTTATTTTCATCTATATTTAGAATCAGATACCTTTATGTGATATACCATATTAACAAAATAAGAATACAATTAAGGAATTGCAACATCAATATAAGCATATATGTGTGTATATGTACACTTTTTATATGTGCCTATAAATACAAACACAAATATGTGCATGCATATATAAAAATAATATGTAGCACTATTTTTTGGTAAAGAACTTCTAGATCCTGGATATTTCTGGATTTGTTAAAAAAAAAAAAACATTAGAAGAGTCATACCTCCCATGATATGCCAGTTTTCTGTAGTACAAATAATCTTAACTTGTATAAATGTTATATTATGAACTGTGATCCTAAAAACAACTGATGATAATGTATTTGTCTAGAGCTCTACAAGTCTAACTAAAAGGTCTTTAAACTAAAAAAGGAAATGGGAGTGAGAAGACTGCCTATTTATATCCACCAATCTAAATACCACAGAGAATACCTACAGTGCTGTAAGAAGAATAGCAGTAAAAATGCCCAAAAAGTCACAAGACACAATAAAAGAAAGGAGCCTGCAATAAAATCCATGGTCTCAGATGTTTATCCATAGTGGATAATTGGCTTCAAATATGACAAATTTCAGATAATGATGCAAGGTGGTAAGTTTGACCTTACAGACATCCTTCAGGATAGAAGGAAAACCATGACTAGAATATGGTTCTGGAATTATAAATCTTAGTTAAAATGAATAAGACAAGTAAAGGAACAGGGAAAGAGATGACTTAGCATTGAATATTAAGATATAGTCATCAGGGGGGCGGCTAGGTGGCACAGTGAATAGAGCACCAACCCTGGAGTCAGGAGGACCTGAGTTCAAATTCGGCCTCAGACACTTAACACAAAAACTAGCCATGTGACCTTGGGCAAGTCACTTAACCCCAATTGCCCTCCAAAAAGAAAAAAAAAAGATATAGTCATCAGGAAATCTAAGAACAAGGGATGGAAACCTGGTTTAAAAAAAAATCTGAGATGATCAATGAAGGCAGAAAGAAAAGAAATATTATCACTGGAATAGATTACAGAAAGAGGAAATAGATGCTTGCTGGAAAATAGATCACAGACCTGGAGCGTAGGATTCTATCATGCCCCCAGGAATCAGAAAATTCATCATTCTGCAAGACTGCATCACCTTTGGTACTTACCACCTCATCATTAGCTCAGTGCATTACACCTCTGACTGGAGGCCTGGAGTGCAAAAAATAAAAAATAAAAACCCTCCCAAAGCTTGCATTTAAAAATGTCTCTAACATCAATCATCTCTTCATTTTCTACCAGCTGCAATCCTTTGGACTGGACTCACAGGTAACAGTACCTATGCCTGGTACCTTTTCTCCATCCTCCCACTACTTTCGTTTTTGTTTATTTTTATATGCTGTCTTCCCCATTAAGTTTTAAGCTATTTGAGGGCAAGGGATGTCTTTCTTTTTCATATTTGTATTCCCAGAACAGAGCACAGCACCTTGTGAATAGTAAGTACTCAAATGTTTGCTGACTAACCTGTTACTGAGACATGCTACAAAAAAGACGAACAATTTCAGCTTTCTAGAATCTCTCAGTCCTCTGTCTGCCAACAGAACTTGAATAATTTCTTGACTCACCTCAATAACAATTTTGTCTTTGAAAAGGTGAAGGAATTACCAAAGGGGGTTTATATTCTGTACTTGATCCTTACAAAGTATAAGGACTTGATTGCTAGAAGAGAAATGATTGATATTTTGGAAGAAGTAACCATTATAATTTCAAACTTTGTATTGAACGTGAATCACCTATCTAAAGAGTTAAGGAAAAAAGGAAAAATAAAAAATGGGAAACCATGACCCTATGCAATTCATTTACTGTCCCATAGAAGAAGTATATATATTCAAACATATATTGCTAAGAGCCATTTTCCCAATACACAAAATACCAAATAATAATAACAGTATTCAAAAAAGAAAATTAAAACTATCAACAATTACATAAAATAATGCAAAATTAATAATAACAATGATAAGAATTCAAATGAAAACAACTCCAACATTTCATCTCATAACTATAAGATTGGCAAAGATTACAGGAGGCAAAAATTTTACATGCTGAAGTAGTTATGGGAGAGTAGGCATACCAATATATTTTTGTTAGAGATGTAAACCACTACAAAAGAAAATCTGAAAAGACAAAAGATAATTACTAAAATAATGTACCAGAAAAGACACTAAAGCATAAATATCATTCGACACAGTGATACTACTAGTAAATCTATACCCTAAGGAGGTAAAAAAATAAACTCATACACTTACTTAAATTGATTCTTCCACGGCATGCATCCATTTCATTCAACATCCTAAATGGTACAGTGGATAGAGGAAAGACCTTAGTTCATATCCAGCCTCCAATGCTAGTTTTGTGACCTTGGGCAGACCTCTCAGTCAAGCGACCTCTCAGTTTGCTCAACTGTAAAATGGGGATAATAATAGCCCCTACCTCCCAGGGTTGTTGTAAGGATTAAATGAGACAATATTTGCGAAGCACTTTGAAGACAGTAGGCATTTAATGAATTCTTGTGTCCTTCATTTCATATAGAGAAAAACATTTATTGTAGCACTTTTATAGTAGAAGGATGTGGGAAGGAATGGTACCCATTAATTAATGTTTGAAAAAAATGTGGCATATTAATGTAATGGAATATTTTCCTTAAGAAACAATCACTAGAAAGAAGTCAGAGAAACTTGTGAAGATGTTAATGAATTGATAGAGAAAAGTATTCAAAACTGGGGGAAATTTTATATTATGATAATTTATAGGAAAACTCTCAATGTGTTGATTTGTTTGTACTTATTTGTTGCAATGCAATTGTTGCAATTCAGTTATTGTAACTGAATGGAGTCACAGGGAAGTCATAGCAATGTAATAAAATAAGAGCACCAATTAAATATTTAAAAAGAAAATAAAATTCTGAAAATATTTAAAGATGCTATTCTGATGAGACAGAAGAATTTTATAAAGAGAATACTTTAAGTAGATGAGAAACCAATTTAGACTTTTAAAACATATTCAAAAATCAGAAGTAAGGGCCAGTAATAAAGGATGAATTCAGATGTGTGGCATGGTCCTATAAAAATAAGGAGTCACATGATGGAGAGAGATGTCTATATTCAGAGAAAGAATTAGAAAGAACAGAATTTGAACGCAAATTGAAGCAATCTACCTGCTCTCTTTCTTTTTCTTGTTTGGTTTGTTTCCTCTTTTCCATTGTTCATTCCATCCATTACAATGCTTCTTTATAACCTGACTAATGTCCAATGTGAAAGTATTTGCAGATCCTACACTTGATTGCATGCCATCATGGAGTGGGGAAGAAGAAGGGAGAGAAAATTTTGAAACTCAAGGGATTGTAGAACTGAATCTTGTAAACTAAAAGTAAACCAAAAAATTAATAAAGACACAAAAAAGGGGAAAAAAAGAATGAGTCAAAACTAATAAGAAAAATGAAAGGCCTCACTACCAAAAAAAAAAAAAAGCCAGATTGTGGGAAAATGGACTGAAGAAGAACTGAGGCTGCAGCTTTGGGAAGACAAAACCATTGTTAGCACAGAACAGGAAGAAATCAAAGCTGCTCAACTCTAACAGTCTTCTTTTTGCCAAGGAGAATTATTTTTGGCCTAGAAAAGAGAGAAGAGAAGTGACTAACAGGCAGTTACTAACTATGGTAAATAGAGATATATAGTAAGACATAAGACAGCACCTGGATGAACTTGAGTTTCAATGATCACATCCAGGTCACCTGCATACCCCAAACTGGTTGATGTGATTGATGAGTGACTCTTAGTGATCTTTGAAAAACTGTGGGAGAGAAAGGTACTCGATTATTAGAGAAGGAAAGATGTCCTACAATTTTTAAAAAGATAAATGAATGAAGTCTGAAAACTATAGACCAGAAAATTTGACTAATTCCTGGAAAAATTCTTGAAGGATGTTTAGTGAAAAAAAAACTAGAAAAATAAGTAGTAATCACAAAGGGCCAACGTGTTTTCAGAAAGGATAAGTCATAGTAAAATAACTCATTGCCCTTAGTGATAGGGTTCTACTGACCAATAGATTAGATGAATATCCTAGATGTAGCAATGTCCAAATTTTAGCAAAGTGCTTTACAAGATCTGACATGCTATTACTGTGGGAAATATGAAGCGATACAATAAGACAATGGTGTAATAAGTTGGACTTGTTATAAATTAAATGACTGGACTCAATGAATCATCACTCATTTTTCAATACAGCTTAGAAGGAAATCTCTAGCAGAGTACCTCCCTTCCCTACCCTACTCCAAACCCCCAGGGATCAGTGTTTAGGCCTATGCTTTTTAACATGTTTGCCAATGATTTAGATAAAAGCACAGATGGCATGCCAATCAAATTTACAGATGACACAAAGCTGGAAGTAATGTGTAACTCACTGGATGATAGTGTCCAAAAAACAAATATCAGTGGGATAAAATACTGGGCAAAATCTAGGATGATAAAATTCAAGAAGGATAACATGAAATCTTGTACTTGGCTTAACAAAATCAACTTCATAAGTAAAATATGGGGAAGGCAAGGCTAGACAGAAAGTCATCTAAAAAAATCTTGAAGTTTTAGTGGATTTTAAAAAATATGAGCTAGTGGTGTGATGTGGCAACCAACCAAAAAAATAAACTAACATCCCCACCTAGGCTATATAAAGCAAGGCTTATGGTCCAAGATCAAAGAGGTGATTGTTGCACTATGCTCTTCTCTTGTAAGATAACATCTAGAGTATCCTATTTGGTCCTGGACACTACATTATAGGAAGAACATTGATAAATATGAACATGGATGACTAGTGTATGAAGGGGGGGTTCAAGTGAAATGGTGAATAGTCTCAAGCTCATACCATATGAGGATCAGTCAAAAGAATTGGGGATATTTAAAGAGTCATGACTTAAGGAAAATATGATCACTAACTCTAAGCATTTAAAGAAGTCTAACCTAAAAGAGGGATTCATCTTGATCTGCTTGACCTTAGAGGAACAAACTAAAAGTAGAGGTGAAGATAAGAAACAAAAAAGGGAACAGTTTGGGGGAAAAAACTAAGAAAATTTGTATGAACTGAAGAGTGAAATGAATAGAACCAGATTAAAAAATTGTACTGTAACATCATAAAAACAAAATTTTGGAAGGTTTAAGAATTCTATCAACACAGTGGCCAACCTAATTCAGAAGACCAATGATAAAGAATGCTGCCCACATCTTGATAAAGAGATGATGGGGGTAGAGCCAAGATGGCAAAATAAAAGCAGGAATTTGCCTGAGCTCCCATTCCAACCACCTCCAATACCCATTTAAAAAATGACTCTAAATAAATTTTAAAGTTACAGAAACCACAAAGTGACAGAGAGAAACAAATCTCCCACTGAAGGCAGCCTGGCAGGCCAACAGGAAGCATCTACCACACTGGACTGGGAGCTGAGTGAAGCCCTGAATGAGTGCTGCCAGCCCAGACTCAACCCACACAGACTGGAGCAGACTTCAGGAGAGTGAATCAATGTTAGCTGTGGCAGTTTCCAGACTTCTCAATTCATAAATGCCAAAGAGAAAGTAAAAGGTCAGTAGGGAACTCTGTTGGAACTGGGTGAGAGAATAGCATGGTCTGGCCCCTGCCCCCAGGGTGACAGAGGTGGCAGCTGTGCAATGGCTGCAGCTTCTGCTGAGTGGCTGCCTCCAGAGTTCCTGGACTGCAGATTGTAGGGGGACCAAGCAACCATTCAGAGGGTAATAACTCTTGCTTTGACCTGCTTGGATCTGGGTCGAAGTCATTGGTGGTGGTCCAGCCGTGAGGAATGCTAGTGTTCCAGAGCTTGTGGTGGCTCTAGAGAGGGCACCCTCCTCATAGCTATGACACTGCTCTGATAACAAATGCAAAAACTCCAGCAATTTGGGACACAGCTCTCTCCACTGGGGAAGCAGAGTTCTACTATGGCAAAGAGCTCAAAAGTCAAATAATTGGTTGGCAAGATGAGCAAAGAGAGGAAGTGCAATCAGACCACAGAATCTTTTTTTTTGGGGGGTGGGAGGAGGAGGGGGGGACAGGGGGGACACAAAAAGGATCAAAACATGGACCCAGAAAAAGACAACAAAGTCAAAACTCCTGCATCAAAAGCTTCCAAGAAAAATATAAACTGGTTGCAAAAAGAAAAAGAGATGATGGAGTAATTATGCAGAATGATGCATACTTGTGGGATTTTTCTGAGGGAGGAAGTGCTTTCCCATGTATATTTGGAACTAGGATTTTCTTTTACTTTTTCTTTCTTTTCATTCAAATGGGAGGGAGGGTAATAGGAAAAGAAAAGCAAAGGCTTGTTAATTGAAAAAAATGAATTTTCAAAAGTTGAAAAGAGTCAACTTAGAGGTGATGTCACAGAAAAACTTTTCAGCAATTAAAACTATCCCAAAATGGAATGAACTGTACCAGGAGGTAGTTAGTGGGTTTCCAGTACCCAAGAGGTATTTAAAGCAGATGACAACTGAGGCATTTAAGGTATAAGACAACTCTGAAGAAGGAGCTCTCATCATCATTTTGCTTGGAATAGATTAATTAAATAATAGATTGATTGCTGCTATATTACTTTTTGAACACTAACTTTGTGCCAGGCACTGGGGATACAAAAGCAAGGAGCCAGATAGTCCCTGTTCTCTAAGACCCTACATTCTACTGAGGAAATAGACAAGGCAAGGAGGGAGGAGTACATATGCATCAGCAGCATGGGTAGAAAACGAACAGGAAGCGTTCTGGAGGCCTGATTCCAGTAAGGCAGCACAGATTTGCCTATCCATGCATGAGATCCCAGAGGAAGAGTTCAGGATCTGGTCAGGGGAGGATAAGAAGGACAGCCAGAATGCAGTTAATATTGTTTGGACATAGTCCAGGAAATGATAGGAAATGAAGATGAACTATGAGGTCTCTTCTAACTCAGAGATTTGGGGAATTTATATTCTCTAGGTATAGGAGAACAGATTATCTTTCTGTTCTTTAGTTAACCTAAATTTTAAATGCCAGAATATAATACCAAAATGAGCAAATGAAGATCTTATCAATCAGCTTATTTTGTCATACTACCTGATACCACTTGACAACTCCCAATAATGCTTGCTTATTGAAATAATTGAATCTTAATAAAATTAAAATAATAATCCAGGACTTCCAACTTCTAGTAGCTTTAACTAAACTGACAGCTTTACCATTGGGAAAGTGAAATTTCCAAGCTTAGAAAAAGGCAGCAAGAAATCCTCCTTGCTTCCTAAAACACAGGCATTTTTCATTATCTGTTATATGCCATCCCTTTAGCCCACACCTTTCTTGGAACAAATTGCCTGGCTGGCAGAGTACCCACAGTTCTCCTCCTTAAGCATAAAAGAATTAAACTGGTAAGCCAGAATATGATGGGAAAAAACATCCTTTGGGAGAAACTTCCAAGTGGTTCCCAATTGTCTAGGTCTTTTTATGTTTTTTTCTAATTGTCTCTGACTCTTAGGTAGGCCCAAAACATTTCTCCTAAAAGGCCTGGGCACTCGCTGTTCTCCTTCTGATACAAAGGCTAAGATACTACAAAGCCTGACAGATACAGAGGTTGACCTAAGGCTCAGTAAAACTATCTCCCAGCATCTGTGCCAACAGGAATTGATTAAAAAGCCTGTTAAAATAAAGTGAACTGAGGCTAAAAGTAGCACCACCAGCAGGTGGGCCAATGCAATCTGCTGATAAGGCCTGGCCTACTGCCACCCGGAGATGAATCATGAGGTGTCCCCCTAGCAACACCACGAGAGTAGAAATTTCAAAGTGAACACCACCTTCCCGAACAAATGATGCTTAAAGAGAGGCCAAGAATGTCCTCTTATTAATGTATCCACTGCCTAATCATCTCCTAAGGGCCCCTTATCCCAAAGGGAAAAAAATGTATCAAGTATTAATGCCTTCACTAGCTTTTCAGATAGAATGTCACAAGCTAGTTCTACTTAGGCATTCTCAGGACTTCCACAAACATCACAGAAATTCAAGGGAGAACAATTTGCAATTTGCCTTTGCGAACTGATGCCAAAATGGCTAAACAATGAGATATCTAATTAACACAATTAGGAAGATGCAAACCAGCAGATCGCAGGCTGTCAACATGCCAGAAAGTCTAAATCTAATAGCCCAGAGTACAGAAGCCCCAGTGACTTCTAGGCAGGAACTGGCAGAGAGCCTTTGACCAATCTGATCAGACATTACAAAGCTTCTCTCATGCCTATGGCCAATTACCACCTAAAGGTTAAAGTTTCTCTAGTTTACACCACAGTTTGAGATCTTAAGGGAAGCCCTGCCGCTTCTATACTAACCTGCTTCAACCAGTTTAAGTATCCGTGATTTCATTCATAGACATTGAGATGCCCTTTACCAATGTAGATCATGACCCCTTGACACCTGACGTCTGGCACACGGTAGGCACCTAATAAATATTTATTGATCAATTAGCAGAACATCACCATAAGTTGTATTCCATCACACAGTGACAATATTCTAAGGATGGACATCTCCATGCTTACTGAGGATAATCTTCAGAGAATGGGCATATAATACATTGCCAAGCTTGTACTTAAAGCCTTCCAAGCAAAGTAGGACTTGCCAGAAATGGAGTATCCCTGAGTTTGCCTTCAGGAATACAGAATTGTCTTCATGTTTACAAGGAAGCATAGAGGAAGACAAATACAGTCTGAAAATGTCATCATGTATATCTATATCTTTATATTTGTATATTTTATTATTCATGTATATTTAGCAGTTAAGTCTTCTATTTCATATAGCACTTAAATGCTTTCCAGAAGAAACTAGGAAATGTATTCCTATCATAGTGATACAGGGGGTTCATTCAGCAAATATTGATTAAGCACTTAGTGTGTCCAAGCCACTCTTCTAGTCACTGGGGATACAAGGACGAAAGAAAGGTCCTTCCCTCAGGAAGTTTATGTTCATATACATGTGTACATGTGTAGCAGTCAATATACCTATGATGGAAATGCGATCATACAGACCATCTATTAGCTCTATGATTTCTATAATGCATATATGAAGCTACATTATTTAGTTGAGGTAGAAATTGTAGAAACCAAGAAGGTTCTCAGCATTCCTGTGTTGTTTTCATACAAACCAAAAGCCATATATTTGTCTTTTCAACAAGGTTTGTTGACCCAGGTAACCCTGGGTCATTAAAGGCTATACCAAGCAGCCAGGACATCTGGCAATTCCTATCAATCCGGAAAGGCTTTAAAGAGTTGTCCTGGTGTATGTAAAGAGGATTTTGTTATCCTTTTTAGAGTTCAATTTCTCAGGATTCATGGCCATGGGAATGTCTAGTTTCCAGGTGTTAGATAACTCCTAGAACAGCCCCAAGGATTCTAGATAGTAGTTTCCAGAATCACAGTGACAGACAGTCCTACTGAGACTGTGCTGTGAGATATGAGGGTGACATAATTGATACTAACTATGCTTGTGCAGAATGACAATGTTGCTAAAGTAAACCTGTGAACTTAATGTTAGCAAGATGCCTTCTTTGTCTGTTGCCCTATAGAGCAGGTAGGCACTGGGCAGTAAGTAGGGGAAACCATGGGAAACCCATAGGGAAATCTCTGTGTGCCTCAACCAAATTCCACTGAGGCTTGACAGAATTTAGGGGAACATATAAGCTGTGCCTCTCTTGGTTGACCCCATTGAGATGTAAGGGTAGTTGCGCCCCCCCCCCATTCTCACTGACCCCTTCGAGAAGAGTGACTAGGAAATGCTGTAGGAACTAATGCTCCCAGCAACCATTTGAGAAGACTAGACTAGAATAAAGCTGATTATTAATGCCTCCAAAGCCATCTACCTGTCTGACTAGATGAAGAGTGCACTTGTTAGGACTACATGCCTATGGCAGCTAAATAAATTGATTGTTTTGGTTTTTTAATTGTTGGTGTCAATGTTTCCTTGCACTAAAACTGGTATTTGAGACTTGATGAATCATTCCAGTAAAACTGTTGGTGAAATGAACTTTTCTTATCTCTATTTATTAAATACCCTGAATTTCAGAACATAACTATTTTCTTCAAAAAAATAAAATTAACTGTTTTGGGAAAATAGTAGTGAACTATTTAGAGGCTGGAGTCCAAAACCTCCAGTGCCTACTATGTGTTATCTGTGAAACACCTGGTAAATGTTTTACAACTGGCTCTCTGGAGGATGGAGAGGGTGGATTACCCAAAATTCACTTTGAAATTTAATCTACATCATTAACATTTTCTCCATCACTTTCTTAAGTCTAGAAAATCAACAAAACAATAAAGCAAGTTATGATTTGTAATATTTTGCTGATTTCTGTGGTGTAAATGCTCACACTGAAAATGGGCTACATAGTCATCATCCCAAAACTACCCTGGTTAAGTTTAGAGAGGTTCATTATAAGAATATTGGACAGAATATAACTGTTTTTGTCAACAACTCATGAAGATGCTATGTGACTTAGGTCAGAGATTCTCTACTTTTTGTGTGTCAGTCTTGTGAAGCTATGGACTGAGAATTTTAAGTACATAAGATTACAAAGAAAATGAAAGGCTAGTGAAAATAAAGATACAATTTTTCCTCCCATTTAAGTTCATGGACACCCTAAAATCCATCCACAGACCCCTGGAGGTCCATGGTCCCCAGATTAAGAAAGGCAATAAGCACTTACTGAGTACTTATTATATTCAGACACTGTGATAACACTAAGGATACAAAAAAAAAAAAGGCAAAAGATAGTCCCTGTGCTCAAAATGCTTACAATCTAATGGGGGAGACAACAAGCAAACAAATACATGCAAAGAAATTATATACAGGATAAGTAAAAGTTAATTAAGAGAAGGAAGGGACTGGAATAAAGTGGGGTTGGTAAAGGATTCCTGTAAAAGATGGGGAACTTACAGGAAGCCACTGTAATCCACAGGCAGAGATTAGGAGAGAAGAAAATTCCAGGGAAAAGGGAGAGCTAAAGAAAATGCCTGACGTGTTTTGCTTGTAAAAGCCATGAGACCAGTATAACTGGATAGAAGAGCTGGCCTAGCAGGAGGAAAGGTGTGAGAAGATACAAAAAGTAGGCAGGAGCTAGGTTGTGAAGGGCTTTAAATGCCAAACAAAAAGTAACAGAATGGAGCCCTATGTGTAGGTCTCTGAAGATGGTTAAATAATCAGTGGCAGTTGCAGCTCATAAAAACTATAGTTAGGACATTGAACATACTTATAAGGCACTCCTTCCTTACCTCTCTCTGCCAAATACTTCTACTCCCTTAAATTCAAGCACCAGCTTTTGCACAAAGCCTTTCCTAATCCCCTCAATACCAGTGTCCTCTATCCCAGACTACTTCGAATTTAACTACTTTGTATTATTCACATTTAATCACTTTGTTTTTGTGCTCTTACATTAATGTACTTTCATCTCCCCCCATTTGAACATAAACTCCTTAAGAATAGATATTTTTTTCATTCTCTATTTGTATCCCCTATCTCAATGTCTGGCACATGGGTTCTTATTAATTGATTTATCTTGGCAGACTTATGCCTGAAAATGAGAATCTATGACCCCATTTGCATCTAACAGTATTGCAGCTGAGGAGAAGGAACACTCAAAGAGACAATAATCAGAGGTTAATGTCTACATATTTGGGGATTTGTTTCTCATCTTGTGTGAACAGATCCAAAAGAAGTTCTTTCAGTCATAGTAGTTGAACCTGTTGAGCAAGTAATTCAATTGAATTCCACAAGCATTTATCAGCCAAGAATCTGACGAGGAAAGAATAGGTGTTACAGGGGCTCCAATGACCAGAGTCCCTGAGTGGGCAATCTAGAATGAATTCACAGGACCCAAACAGTCTTTTAAGTCAGGATTGTAAAAATTTATTGTTACGACATACAGCAGGCAGGAGGTCTTAGGGAGCCTGCAACCTTAAAGAAGTCATATATATATATATGTATATATTATAAAGAGTTACAATAGTAAATCAGATGTCGATTATGCTAAGTAAGTGAGTAAGGGTGGGATTAGGGAGGAGTTAAGGAGTGGTCAGTGCTTAAAGTAACATGCACTTTTATTATCTACTGTGCTTGAAATGTCACTGTCAGCTAGCACTCAGGGCTGACTGAGAAGTGCCTAATCTGCCACCCATCAGTGTCATGTTTGACAAGATGGATGTTGGGAACCAAGGCTAACAGGGATTCAGAATGTGCCTAATTGGCTGAGGAGTTAACTTAGAGATAATGCATTGAAAGGATTCATAGGTGCAGCTGGCCATTATACTAAGGGGAGATAAACAGTTCATGAATTGTTGTTAGGCTGAGTACTGGCAGGTGGAAGGGGCAGAGTTAATGCTCTGAGGCTGGGTGTGGAGGGGGAATGTAATTTTACAAACTAGTTTTACTAATTGATGTTACAAGCTGATGTTACAAACATAGACACCCCAAACACCCCATCAAATCTTTTATGATCTAGGAATTGTGCTAGACCCTGGGGACACAAAGACAAAAACAAAAGCAATGCTAGCCCTCAAAAAGTTTACACTCTACTAAGTGGAACTAACATATATCACAGATAAATAAGTGTGAAGTACAGACTCAGTATATATAAAGTGATATTAAGGAGAGAGCATTAAAAACAGGGGGGAAGGAGTCAGCAAAACTATAGTGAATTAGAAAGTATCTGTGGTTAGCCTGGAAGTAAGCTAATGATTTTAAGAAACATAGGTGAAGAGTATATTTGTTCCAAATCTGAAGGACCACCTATGTGAAATCCCATCTTCCCAAATCTCAGTTGTCTCATCTATAAAAATGGGGACATGGAAAGGGAAGCAAATAAACATTCATATAACATCTACTTTGCGCCAGACATTATGCTAGTGATGGGGTGCTTGGGTGCTTGTGCTTGAACCCTAGTTTGTAAAATCACATTTCTCCCTAACCTCAAATCTCCCTAGCCTCAAAACACTGTCTCAGGCAGTTTCTCCCTAGCTCAAGGGCAGCATGCCCTAAAAAAATACTTATCTCTCTTCCTGTTACAGTGGTCAGCTGCACTTATAGAATTTAATAGTTGGACCCAACTGTGTACTGAAGCAGTAATGTAGGGGTATCTATCTGTCATATAGATCCTAGACTCAGTCCATTATACATATCCTGAATCCCTTGTTAGCTTGGGTTCCCATCATCCATCTTGTCAAACATGACACTGATGGGTAGCAGACTGGGCACTTCCCAGTCAGCCCTGAATGCTAGCTGACTTAGTGACATTTCAAGCCTAAAACCACACCTCCAGGCAGCCCCCCTTGGGCTATTTCCCAGTAAATTATGGACCCAGTAGATGTTAAAAGTACAGTTCCTTTAAGCACTGACCACTCCTTAACTCCTCCCTAATCCCACCCTCATTCACCTAGTTAGCATGATTGACATCTGATTTACTATGATTATCCTTCATAAACTTTAACTGTAACCCTTTAAAGTTGCAGCTCCCCTGAGAACTCTTGCCCACTGTAAAGTGTAACAATAAACTTTTACCAACATGACTCAGAGAATGCTTGAACCTGTGAATTCATTCCAGACTGTCCACCAAGGGACTCTGGTTATCGGGGTTCCTGAAACATATATATAACCATGTCACTAAGAGCTTTTACAAATATTATCTCTCTCTCTCTCCTCACAACCCTGAAGGGTTCTCCCTTTTTACAGTTAAGAAAACTGAGACAAACATAGATCAAGTGACTTGCCTAGGGTCATATCGCTTATATGTATCTGAGGTTTGATTTGAACACAGGCCTTCCCAACTGCAGCCCTAGCACCCTATATCCTGTGCCATCAGTTGCTTCCCCATTGTGCAGTTATAAAACTGTATAAAATCCGAAGACTCTCCTAGCTTTAGTGGGCCTGCACTGAAAAGAACTTGGTAAAATCTCCCCTTATCATACACAGCCAGTGGAGAGTAGGGGTGTGTAAAGAGAGTACAGTGTACAGACTCAGTGCTTCCGAGGATATATGCAGAAGAGGAAAGCTACTTTCATATGAGACAAACACCTAGACTACACACAAAAAGGTAAAGATGGGAAGCAAAAACCTGGAAATAGAGGTAGGACAGACAAAATTGCAAGACTAAGCTGAGCATACAGTGAGTGATTAATAAAGGCTTGTTGATTGGTTGGAGAAAGGTCTGTGCTAAAGAAAGTTGGATCAGCACCCCAAAAGAAAATGTCAGAACACTGGACTAATAGCAGTAACAGAGTGCTGTTACAGAGAAAAGATTTAACATTGCAAAGAACCACAGGCCTGAGATGCAGAGGCATCCCTTGAACCAAGGAGCAATTAAGCAGGAAAAACTCGAGGTATCATGAGTCCTTCATGGCTACATTTTCTCAGTTGCCTTTTAAAACTACAAAGACGCTCTTACATCAAAAACCTTGAGGACAGACAATCACCTTATTTCATCTGCTAATTATAGGTATTTTATTAGCATTTCCTTACAACAGGAGCACATGTAACCTCAACCATTATCCCAGTGCTTTCATTAGCCTTCTAACTCCTTCATTGATGATTCTAACTTTTTTTTATTGGAAAATGAAAACAACAAGAAAAAAGGAGGAATGTCAGAGTAGGAACACAAGGGAATCCTATATGTCAAAATCACATGTTTAAGTGCTCAGTTTCCGGGATGATTTAACTGCTCTTCACAAGATAGCTAAGCCACTGCAGTTCTTTGTTACAACATCCCTATTTCCCAGGTGGTTTCCTCTAGGGACTTCCTAAAAGTCAGTAAGTGAAAAAGCAGCACAGCATAGGTTTTCAAGCATGGAAGATAACCTTCAGGGACTTGGCAGGACAAGTACTAAGATAACACAACTGGCAAAATTAAAAGGGCACCGTCTGTTTCAACAATATCTGACACAGGTGGTGTTTCTCTATAAAGAAATCTTACTCTTGCTCTCCATGCAGGTGATTAGATAGAAAAAGGTTATAAACATCTCAGGTAAAGGGAGGTGCCCATTATCAAAATCTTGGCCATTCAATTCAGCCAATACTTACTAAGCAGTGTAATGGAAATGCAAATTTCCCTTACAAAGGGCCCCTAGGCCCTTTGATAGGCTTAAGAGACTCTGAGAACCTTCCTAGACTTGAAAATATACTCTGCCCCCTAATAGGCTGAATGTGGTCACATGGAGCCTGTGGCAGGAGGCTTGGTTTTTAGGAATGCCTACACCTTGATGCTGTGTGATTGGGCAGTGGGTAGAGAGGGTTGTGACATTCTCTGAGCCAGGAGAAGGCTATATAAGCTCTGATGGAAGGCTTTGCTTTGGGGCTCACTTTGAGAAGTGTTGTGTGATTTGACCAGATGAGACTCTGGGCAGTCTGAGCACCCCTGGCTTTGAAAACCCAGATGTTGATGCTTCGCTCTCTGGTAACTGTGATTTGGTATTGAAGTAATGGTTGG
Source organism: Gymnobelideus leadbeateri (assembly GCA_011680675.1). NCBI lineage: Eukaryota > Metazoa > Chordata > Mammalia > Diprotodontia > Petauridae > Gymnobelideus > Gymnobelideus leadbeateri. Next base: position 308,677 of record WOXC01003510.1, read on the forward strand.
GCAGTTTGGAAGCCTGTCTGCTTGATCTGTTTGTTTCTCTGTCTGTAAGTTCTGTCTGTATACTTTGAAGTTCGGGGTGCTGACCTTTTTCCTTTGAACTAGGTAAACCATATATGTTTGATTGATTAAAGTAAGCTTGTTGACCCATTTTGAGTTGCTTTCCTTTAGAAAAGCAGATCTAAGAACCTGTGTTGGCAGCCACCCTGGGGATGTTGGGGTGCTTGCTATAACAAGTACCTATAACATTCCAGGCACTGTGCTAAGAAACGGGAATGATTTTAGTCTTGGACTTATGATTTAATTGGTATAGGGAGTTCATGGAGAGGAAACTCCAAATATTATTGCAAATCCTCAATTCTTTTGCAATTATTCTGCAAAAGAGACTTGAAGAGTGTTTGGACAGGTAGGAGGAGAGAAGTATCATGAAAATCCAGGAAGAAAAGAATATGCAGAAGAAGAAGGTGACCAGGAGTGCCAAATATTTCAGAGGTCGAAATGGATAAGAACTAAGAAAGGGCCAATAAATGTGACAATAGATCACTGGTTACACTAAAATCTGGTCATTACACACACACACACACACACACACACACACACACACACACACACACACACACACACACTCTTACCTGGTTCTGTCTCCTCTCCTGTAATTTGCTTAATCTGTGTTTTCTTCTTCCAAGAAGAAGAGGTGGTTTAGACTTGATGATCTCTGAAGTCCCTTCAGACTCCAAATTTGTGATTTCTGTAACTCCAGACCCTAATTTGTCTTCCACATGACAGCCCTTTAAACATTTGAAGATTTTAGCTATCAGTTATTGTCCGATTGCATGATCTGAGAAGTCACGAATGCACTATGAACTTATTGATGGATCATTAGAGTAAGGAAATATATGTTTCTCTAGCTAGAGATCTTCAGTGATTCCATATTGAGTACTGAGATAACTTCATACTCTTTTTGCCTTTCATTCAAGGTTCTGTACAATTTGGCATTACCCTATTTCTATCTTCAATTCACTATGCTATAGCTACACTGGGCAGGGTCCTACCATCTGGAATCTATTATTGTGTTTATCCCAGCTCTCTAAAGGGTGTTAGAGCTGCAACAGCTCCTGGCCATAAACAAAGCTGCTTCACTTGATGGCTGAGGAAATAAGACATAAATGCTTGCAGATTTAAATAAAAAGAGCTTTAAATAAGAGTTGAAGATAAGCAGAGAAGAAAAAGAAAACAAGATAGCACACTATTGCCAAATGGAATATGGAGTCTTAAAGTTAGGAAAAATCTGGGTTTGAATTAGATACTATATGACTCTTGGCAAATTACTTAACCTTTTTGTGCCTCAGTTTCCTGATTTGTAAAATAAGGGGAAGGGAGTTGACTCAATGATTTCTAAGGTTCATACTACTTCTAAATCTATGATCCTATAATGTGTTTAGAGGAGAGAGAAATAAATACCTTTAACTGGAGTGGTCAGAGAAAGCTTTATAGAGGGGATGAGAATTGAATCAGATCATGAAGGATTTGTAGGAATAAGATAAAAATGGAGAAGGAAGGAGAGTAATTAGGAAAGGTGGAGTGTCAGGTACAGATGGATGCCCTTTCTTTAGTTTATAAAAAAAAGTATGAAAAAAAGAAAAAAAGGAATCACAGTTAGGAAATCATCGTTGCCCAAATATGGTAGGACTATAATAGTTTGGGGAAAAATCAGCTTGTTTTTCCCAGCATGACAAGCTTTCAACCTAAGAAAAAAGAAAATGTTAGATAAAAACAGTGACTGGCTGATGGGAACATTAAACATTATGTGACTAAGGCATGGATGCTTAATAATGAGGGACAGCAAGAAAGATACCCATTCATAGTCACATCCATTCACATTAGTTCTCATGAAATTACAGAATCATATAGGAATTATGAATATTATAGCAATTAACAGAGCATACATAACAATGCCCAAAAGTATCTTTTTTCTAAAAAATCCACTCCCCATAGGATATGCAAAATACACACTCCTGTATCTCAGAGGTAACCAACATTTTAGATACTTATGCATTAGAATATTCATAATCTTCAAAGGATTGCCAATACCTAAAAGAAGAAATTCATAATCTTTTTGGGTCAGGAAATATTTTGTTAGTCTGGTAAAAACCAATAAAGCTCTCCTCAAAATAATGTTTTTAAGTGCATGAGATAAAACATATAAGATTATAAAAGAAACCAATTATGTTGAAATGCAATTATCAAAATGAAAAAAAAGTGTACCCAAAGAAAGTCACTCTGAAGAGTGGAGTAAAACTTATATGTACTGAATTCATGTATGTGAATAACTCAAATAAAATATAGGAAAAGAAACAATGGGTAATTTAAACCATAAAATGGGCATTACTCAAACTGTAAACTGCCAAAAGATGTTTCACATATGTAGCAGCAAGCACCCCAATATCCCCAGGGTGACTGCCAACACAGGTTCTTAGATCTGCTTTTCAAAGGGAAAGCAACTCAAAATGGGTTAACAAGCTTACTTTAATCAAACAAACATACATTACCTAGTTCAGGGGAAAAAGGTCAGCACCCCGAACTTCAGAGTTACAGAACTTCAGAGTTACAGACAGGCTTCCAAACTGTCCCAACATTACATACATCAATACCAAATCACAGTTACCAGAGAGGGAAGCATCAACATCTGGGTTTTCAAAGCCGGGGGGCTCTCAACAACGGCTTCCCAGAGTCTCATCTGGTCAAATCACACAACACTTCTCAAAGTGAGCCCCAAAGCAAAGCCTCTCATCAGGGTTTATATAGTCTTCTCCTAGCTCAGAGATTGTAACAACCTCCTTGACCCACTGCCCAATCACAAAGTATCAAGGTGTGGGCTTTCCTGAAAAACAAGCCTCCCACCACAGGCTCCAGGTGCACTTAAGCTAGGGGCAGGGAAGATCTTTAAATCTGCATTTCCATTACATTCGGCCCCAAGATCTTTCATGCCCATAGCATACACAATTTACATTTGAATTAGCACTAAAACATCTCTTAGGTCACATTTTCAAGGTACATCTAAAGTTACCAAAGTGGCCACTGGGTCTTAAACAAAGTACATTGCATTTTCACATCAATTCACAAAATACAAAGCATTATCACATAAAGTACTCTTGGGAGGGGGCGGTGTCCTTCCCATAACACTGCTCCAGCCCCTGCTTCCAAATCCAGAGAGGGAACTAGGCAACAAAACCAAAGTGGGGTCCTTGGGGTCCATGGCACTTCACCCCACCCACCATAGTCACAAGTCCATCCCCCCTGGGTCCCAAACTGTGGGATGCAGCAAGGAAACACATTCAGTGCCCCAGCTTTGCCACACAGTCCTTATCTTGTCCTGTGGCTGAACTCCAAACTCCTGGGTTCCTTCTCCTCCAGCAGAAGGCAGCGGCTCCAGGCTTCTCCACAGATCTCCATGCAGGCAGCTCACCATTCCTGCTCTCAGCTCAGCAAAGTCAGCATGCAGGCCGTTCTTCTCTCCTGCTCCATGGCTCCACAGAATCACAGCTACCACAACTGGGAAACAAACAATTATCCCAGCCCCCATACTTTCCTTTTACTCAGCAGATCCCATCCTCATCGCCATTTTGTAGCAGCAAGCACCCCAATATCCCCAGGGTGACTGCCAACACAGGTTCTTAGATCTGCTTTTCAAAGGGAAAGCAACTCAAAATGGGTTAACAAGCTTACTTTAATCAAACAAACATACATTACCTAGTTCAGGGGAAAAAGGTCAGCACCCCGAACTTCAGAGTTACAGAACTTCAGATCAAACAGACAGGCTTCCAAACTGTCCCACCATTATATCAATACCAAATCACAGTTACCAGAGAGGGAAGCATCAACATCTGGGTTTTCAAAGCCGGGGGGCTCTCAACAACGGCTTCCCAGAGTCTCATCTGGTCAAATCACACAACACTTCTCAAAGTGAGCCCCAAAGCAAAGCCTCTCCTCAGGGTTTATATAGTCTTCTCCTAGCTCAGAGATTGTAACAACCTCCTTGACCCACTGCCCAATCACAAAGTATCAAGGTGTGGGCTTCCCTGAAAAACAAGCCTCCCACCACAGGCTCCAGGTGCACTTAAGCTAGGGGCAGGGAAGATCTTTAAATCTGCATTTCCATTACAACATATTACAAAATGGCAAAGCTGTTTATTTTTTTAGAAATGAAGGACAGAATAAAGAGTATAATATTATAGCCCTTTGACCTAAGCAGAGCAACTGAGATTTCCCAGGCCAACTGATGCTAGGGAATTCCTTTGGGTGTGTGGGGAATTGAAATTGAAGAGTGGGAATGGATGGATAGGTGAGAAGACGATAACCCTCATATCCAACACAATGATACACAGAGGTCTAGACTCCCAGTCAATGGCTATGTTCTCCTCTTTGTGCACATATGAATGCTGCACAAAGGATCATGATAACTGCTTTGTCCCCTTTCTATTATATATCTAGTGCTTAGAATAGTGTCTGGTACATAGTAATGTTTTTAATAAATGTTTATTAATTGATTATTATTGTTTCACTTTAAAAATGTAATGCCACATTAGAATAGGGTTTACATTTGTCATTCAAAGTAAAATTTTAAGACCTAAAATAACACAATGGAAGAAGAACTAAAAATCATAAAGTTTTTATTTTAGTATAACATTACTAAGGGCAGCTAAGTGATACAGTAGATGGAACAGTGAACTTGGAATTAAGAAAATTCATCTCCCTGAATTCAAATCTGACATCAAACACTTACTGTGTGACCCTAAGCAAATTACTTAACCCTGTTTTCCTCAGTTTCCTCCTCTGTAAAATGAACTGGAGAAGTAAATTACAAAACAATCCAATATTTTTTGCCAAAACAAAACCCCAACTGGGGTTAGGAAAAGTTGAACAGAACTTGCTTGGAGCAAGATCAGTTTGTTAACAGTAATACATAAAACTGTTAATAAAGTGAATCAGACTGGACCACTCTTTCAGGACAGTAACCTTGATGAGAAAGGAAAAGCCCTCTTTACTAAAGAGTTCTGAGTGGTTGGGGAATGTCAAAATTGACTATAGCTGGGAAAGGTGGGTTGGTCTTCAGGTGTGATTGTTTATGCCCTCTCTGACAAAAAAAAAAGAATGTTAATTGACTTATAGGACTCAGCTGCCTTATGTAATTTTGACCAGAAAATCAAAACCATCTAAATCAGGACCACCTGGTTTGTCATCCCCTTGCAAGAGATCAAACCATCCCTAATTACACAAGGACAGGTAAGGATAAAAGAATTATCTTGGTAGTAATGGGAGGAGGAGGGGCAGGAATCCAGCTCAATCTAGTAGGTTGTTTATAGAAGTCCTAGGCTGAACTGGTTACCAAATGTTCCAGGAGCTGCTTCAATGAGCTGTAGCAACACTCCCTTTCAATCAGTTCTTTAAGCCAATTTGGGTTGTGAGACACCACATCTTTTAGTAGGATGAGTGTTTAGGTGGATGCTGACCATAATACAAATAAATAGAGTATGAAATCAATTAAATTATAAAATCAACACAGTAGAAATCAGAAGTAAGTGACAGAGGCATGGCATAGCCATGACATGTTGGAATAGAGTCATGACATAACTGTGAGAGAGGTATGGTATCACCATGACAGATGCATAGCAGGATGTGACAATGGCATGATAGGTTTGAAAGATGTGTGACAGGTATGATATAGCTTGACACAGTTGTGAAAGAAGCATGACAGAGCCATAACAGAGGCACAGCCATGGCATAATGGGATATATGATATAGCCATGACAGAGGTATGACATAGCCGTGATAGGGGTATGACTGCCATAACAAAGGTGTGACACCACCATAGTAGATTATGACTTAGCCATGATGTCCTCTCCTGAATCCCTAGTCCCATAATCATGTTGCCAGTTATAGCCAGCCAAGTCTCAGTCTTGGATCACTTCCACTATGTATTTGTTCCTTTCACTATTAAACACATGCTGCTGGATGAAGGTAGAGAAAATCATGCAACTGTTTTAACTGGGTCCACTACGAATGCATGTTACATAACCCCAAATGAGCCCTGTATCACAGGTAAACACACATTTAACACTGCCTATGCCATGTTTAAGACAAGTAGAGACATGGGAGGGCTGCCAGCAGGAGCTTTTCTAGCAGGTGTTTTAGCACAGGTTCACTCTTGATCCAGACAGACAGGAACATAGGAACAGAGTCATAATAAGGGGCTAAATAAGCTTACTTTGCTCTGGCCTAGTCTTCTCACAAGAGGATTGCTGATAATGGGAGCACCAACTCCTACAGCTTCCCTACAACTCTTCCTGCAGGGGCAGGTGAGAATATAGTAGCATCTACAAGTCCTATAGGTCTATAAGCCTTGATGGGGGCCAATCAAAGCACACATAGCATTACAGCTTGTGCATTCAGGTTCCCCACTTACTGACCAGTGCTCACTTGATTTATAGGGAAACAGACAAAGAAGGCAATTTACCAGCAATAGCCTTACAAGTTTATATTAACTCATGGTTATATCTCACTGTATAGTCACAGTGGGTATTTACCAGCTGAACTCAAAGGTTTATATTATTTGTCATATATTATATCTTATATATATATATATATCAATTTGTATTACATAATGTAACAATATATATATATATATATATATATATATATATAATATATATCATTATATAATGCTGTGCAACCATGATGAAGATGTTTACAAGCCATGAGCCTGTCAACTAGCCTGTGTTATGGCCATGAATCCTGGGAACCAGTATTTCAAAAACAATAACAAAAATCCACCTTATATACATTAAAATCTACCTTACATACAGGCCCTCACTTCAGTTAGGCAACCTTAACTTCCTTATCAGTTCACTCTCCCATGCTTTACAATGACTCTTTCAAATTTTTCACCTATCCTCAAATCTCCCCATGACTCCTCTTCCTCCACTGTCTTGGCTGAGAACCTTGTCTCATTTCTTTCAAAAAATATGAACTTCCTTTTCTTTCCTCTTCCTCATTGCCTATCACTTGACTGCTAACCTTAAGCATCTTCTACCACTTTTTCCTCCTTTACCCTTGTCTTAAGAACTGGCCTTACTTCTTGCCAAGGCTTATGCCTTTACTTCTTCAAGTGATACCAGTCCATCCCATCTCTTCCAAGGGACTCTGTCCCTCTGTCATCCCCACTCTGACTTATTTTCAATCTCTCCCTCTCACTCATTTCCTACTAATTAAAAATATTCCTATGCCTCCCCTATCCTGAAAAAAATCCTCAATTGATTCTGACATGCTGGCTAATTATGATCCTATATCTCTTTTGCCCTTTGTAACTAAGCTCTTCAAAAAGATTGACTACAAAAGATCATCCACTTTCTCTCTTGTCACTCCATTCTTAACCTCTTACAAGCTAACATCAGCCTTATCATTCCACTGAAACTGCTGCCTCCAAAGTTAGTAGTGACCTCTTATGTGCAAAAACCTAATGACCTATTCTCAATGCTCATTTTCCTTGATCTCTCCGCAGTCTTCGAGCTGTTGTTCACTCTCTGCTCTCTAGGTTTTGGGGGCACCACTCTCTCTTGGTTCCCTTTCTACCTGTCTGACCACTCTGTCTATCTCCTTTGCTGGATTCTTATGCAGATCATACCTTCTAACTACAAGTGTACTTCAGGGCTCTGTCCTGGAACCTATTCTCTTCTCCCTTTATACTACTTTACTTTGTGTTCTCAATTCTCCTGGATTTAATTACCATCTCTATGCTGATGATTCTCAAATCTACCTATCCTACTCCAAACTCTAAACTGACCTCTACTCTCACATCTCCAATTGCTTCCTCTTATCCCTTTAGTGCCTTCCCTCTACCAATTATTTCTTATTTATCCTGTGTATAGCTTGCTTTGTATATATTCCTTTGCATATAGCTTCCCCAATGAGATTACAAACTCCTTGAGGATATGGACTGTCTTTTGCCTCTTTTGTATCTCCAGCTCTTAGTACAGTGTCTGGCACATAGTAATAGCTTAATAAATGTTTATTTATTGATTGAAAGTATGTCAGAGTCTGGACAATATGAATGCCCCTTTCTTTGCCAAGGCAAACCTCTCAAAATGCATCCTGGATCTATCTACTAGCTCCTTGCTAGCTGTATATGAACATACAAATGCCCTTCCTGATCTTCAACAAAAAACAAAAACAAAAACCTTACTTGATCCCAACATATGTGCCAGTCAGAGTTGTACTAGAGAAGCTATACCCTGCTTCTGAGAGCTGATTGTTAAATTTTCAATAACTTGGATTAATTCAATACCTTGGAAATTAGCAAGTGGTATAAACCAGGTCTTGATTTAAAGACTTCCACTTCTGATTTCATTCTCCTTTAAACTCTCTGTATTCTAGCTTCAAACATCATTCAACTAAAGTTTTTGACTCCAAAGATACCAATAATCTCTTAGTCTAATGGTCTTTTGGGGGCAGCCAGGTGGTGACATAGATAGGCCTAGAATCAGGAAGACCTGAATTCAAATCTGGCCTCAAATGCTTACCAGCTGTGTGACCCTGGGCAAATCACTTAACCCTGCTTGCCCTACTTTCTTCATCTGTAAAATGAATAGGAAAAAAAATGTTCCACTATCTTTGCCAAAAAAATATCAAAAGGGGTCACAAAGAATGGGACATGAATGAAAATGACTAAACAACAACAAATTGCCTTTCCTCAGGCCTCATCCTTCTTGACTTCTCTGAATCTTCTGACTGCATCAAACATTCCTAGGTTTTTCATGACTGCAGTCTGCTGGTTTCCCTCCTACCTAGATGTCCATCCCTTAGGTTTCCTTTGCTAGGTTTTCATCCATGTCATGTATATTAACAAAGGAGGTCCCATGAGGTTCTGTCCTGGATCTTCTCTTTTTCCTATCAGGGGTTCTTGACCTGAAAAACATGAACTTTAAAAAATATTTTCATAACTATATTACAATATAAATGGACTGATAACTAATCATAGGATCAAGACCATAGTTCTTTTCTCTCTTGTCTTCCCATGGTGCTACTCTTAGACCAGTGCCCTAAGAGATCATCCTTTTCATCTTTCATTCATTTTTTTCCAGCCAGACCTGCCACCCTTAGAAATCCAAGAGACAGCTTCCCCAATCTAACTTCTCTTCTCAAATGAACCTACAAAGATAATTCTCAATCAGTCATTGGTTAATACTTTAAGAACAGAAATGTCAGGAGAGAACTTCAGATCCCAGTTTCACATTGATGAGCAAGAAAAATCTTAATGTACACACTAATAGGCTACAGGGAACTATGTATGGAAATTATTACAGGTGTTGGAGATAGATAAAGAGGATAATAGTCATAAGCTATGAGTAATAAAACCCTAATAAATGACCGGCACAGTCATTAGAATCTTAATTAAAGATGTGAAAAAAGCTGTACTCCTACAAGTGTTGAATTCTCTGAACGAGTTATTACCCCAGCACTTTTTCATTGAGTTGCTGCAGCTCCTCTGAGAGCTGAACAAGATTTATAATGCCACAGATTGGGTGACATATAATAGTGGAAGCTAAAGATAATAAATAATTATTGGTACCATCTGGACTCTTTGAAAACATCCTTCTAAAGAGCGCTTTTCAGATTCTGACAAAAATAGCATTGGTGCAGAAGAAAACAAAAATGTTAAATTTAAATTAGATGGAAGCAAAGATACTAATTAAAAATTCACAGGGGGGAACGCTGAGGCTAATTTAGAAGCAATTGACACAAAATTATTCATAAAATTGATATTGTTTTATCTAATCTTCTATACTAATATAGTAGAATAACTGCCTTATTAATCCTCACTTGAGGAAGATGGCATATGCCACCTGATCTGAGTATCAAGAATGCTCTAACATATATACGCATTATGTACGCTTATCTTTATCTCTGTATATATGCATACATATATTCATTTTTCAGCAGAAAAATTGGGATAAGCTTGAAATTCATGCTCATTAAGTTCATTATAATTCAGTCAGTCAACAAATACTTATTAAGCATTTCTTATGAGTTAGGCACTGACCTACAGAGATACAGAGACAGAAATTCTTCAGTTCTAAGTGTCAAGGAGTTTACCTTATATAAAGGAAGGTTACATGTGTTCATATTATTGTGTGTATATAATATACATTCATACATATAATATATACATGTTATTGTCTAGTCATTTCAATCATTTCCAACTCTTCATGATCCATTTATGGTTTTCTTGGCAAAGATACTGGAGTGATTTCACATTTCCTTTTCCTGCTCATTGTACAGATGAAAAACTGAGGCAAACAGGGTTAAGTGACTTGCCCAGGGTCACACAGCTAGTAAGTGCCTGAGGCCAGATTTGAACTCAGTCTTTTTTACTTCAGGTCTAATGCTCTATCCCCTGTGCCACCTAGCTTCAATATATATGCATATGTGTGTGTGTGCTTATGTATATAAAAAATAACTCTAGGGGCGGCTAGGTGGCGCAGTGAGTAAGAGCGCCGGCCTCGGAGTTGGGATGACCCGGGATCAAAACCAGCCTCAGAAAATGAGCACCCACACATAAATCATGACTAGCCGTGTAACCTTGAGCAAGTTACTTAACCCCAATTGCTTAAAAAAAAAATAACTCTAAGGTTAAAGAGGGGTTGGTTCTAGCTGATAAAGGGATTAGGTGGTGAAACTGAGCTACAAAGAAAACTGTGGGTTCTTAGATGTAGAGGGGGGAAAAGAAACACATTCCAGGCATGGAAGTCAGCCTACACAAAAGCTTAGAGTCATAAAGTCAGCAGTGTATCGTGTGTGAAAAACAGCAAAAAGGGTAATTCAACTGGGTGCCAAAGAGTTTGTGAAAGGAAGTAATATAGAATAAAGTTGGAAAGGAAGACTAGAGCCATGTGGTGAAGGGCTGTCACTCTTCTATTTGATCTCAAAGACATTAGGAAGTCAAAATTTTTATTGTCACAGAAGCTACCAGGATGGTTTGGGGATAAGGCTTTTGACTTATTTGTTCAGTTCTTCCCCTAATAATGAAGAACAAGCTAACCACTAGAAGTCAGCTTGATTTGATGACTTTGCAGAGAACTCTGATTCAACAGTGAATGTGTTTAAATCCTCCCCACCCCACTTCCCCCCAGTTGTGTGCATGAACTTGCAGAATTTGCATGAATATGAGCAAGTTTTGACAGATATCAGCTTTAACCAGAAAAGCATAAGATATGACATATCACTGTTTGATCCAAAGCAAGACCGTCCTTGTGTTCTTTTATTTTGTTATTTTCAGTTCCAAATTCTCTCCCTCCTTTCACTTCACCCCTTTCATTGAGTAAGCAAGAAATACAACTATTATACATATGAAGTCATGCTAAACATATTTTCACATTAGCCAACTTGCAAAATAGGGAAGAAAAATAAAGAAAAAATATTCTTCAAACTACACTCAGAGAACATCAATATGTGGAGATAGCATTTTTCATCATGAATCTTTTAGCATTGTCATGGATCATTGAATTGATCAGAGTTAATCTTTCACAGTTGATTATCATTACAATATTGCTATTACTGAGTAAAACGTTCTCCTGGTTCTGCTTATTTCACTTTCTATCAGTTCATTTGAGTCTTCCCAGTTTTTTTCCCCTGAAACTATACCCTTCACTATTTCTTATACCACAATAGAACTCTATCAAAATTGTATACCATAAGGGGCGGCTAGGTGGCGCAGTGAATAGAGCGCCGGCCCTGGAATCAGAAGGACCTGAGTTCGGAGCCGGCCTCCCACACCTAATCCGCACAAACAAAAACCTAGCCGTGTAACCTTGGGCAAGTTACTTAACCCCAATTGCCCTAAAAGGGGCGGCTAGGTGGAGCAGTGAGTAAGAGCGCCGGCCTCGGAGTTTGGATGACCCGAGATCAGATCCGGCCTCAGAAAATGAGCACCCATGCATAAATGATGACTAGCCGTGTAACCTTAAGCAAGTTACTTAACCCCAATTGCTTTAAAAAAAAAAAAAAAATTGTATACCATAACGTGTTCAGCCACTCCCCAGTTGGGGGCATCTAATTCTTTGCCACAAAAAAAAAAAAGATTTGCTATAAATATTTTTTATACATATGGGTCCTTTGCCTTTTTCTTTGATCTCTTTGATCAAATCTCTTTTGAACCAATGGTGATATTGCTGGGTCAAATGATATACACAGTTTTATAGCCCTTGTGGCATAGTTCCAATTGTTCTCCAGAATAATGGGACTAATTCAGAGCTCCATCAATGATGCATTAATATACTTATTTTTCCACATCCATTCCAGCATTTGTCATTTCCCTTTCCTATCATATTAGACAATCTGATAGATGTGAGGTAGTACCTAAGAGTTATTTTAATTTGCATTTCTCTAATCATTTTTCATTTGGAACATTTTTATATGATTGTTGTTAGCTTTGATTTCTCCTTCTGGAGACTGCTTGTTCATTCCTTTGACCTTTTGTCAATTGGGGAGTTATTTTTATAAATTTGCTTCAGTTCTCTGCATATTTGAAAAATGAGACTTCTATCAGAGAAACTTGCTATAAAAGTTGTTTTCTCAATTTCTTATTTCCCTTCTAATTCTAGCTGCTTTGGTTTTGTTTGTAAAAAAAAAAAAAACATTTTTTTAATTTAATGTACTCAGAATTAGCCATTTGACCTCCCATAATCTTCTCTATCTTTTGTTTAGGAATGAATTATTTCCCATCTGTAGATGATTAGCAATTTTTTTTTCCATACTCCCCAATTTGATTATGACATCACCCTTTATATCTAAATCATGTACTGATCTTAAGCTTATCTTGGTTATGGTGTGAGATGTTTGTCTATGATTAGTTTCTGACAGACTGTTTTCCAGTTTTTTTTTTAAGTTTTGTCAAATATTGAGTTCTTGCCCCAATACCTGGAACATTTGCTGTACTCATTTGCTTCCGTATATTCTGCACCCACTCTATTTCATTAATCAACCATTTTGTTACCTAGTAGTATATTGTTTTAATGTTTTTTATTGTTAGATAGGATTCTCAGCTCCAAAAGTTCATATCAAGAAACTCTTCAGAAATGGTTTTATTTGTTATAATTAAGGCCTGGCAAATGATCTTGCTCACCTTGTGATACCTTATTCTACCTCTTCTGAGAGGTGTGGGCACACTATACAAAAGGCCAGTCTAGCACTGAGAGTCTGACATAATTCCCTAACATGGACAGCAATAATCAATTAATAAGCTCAAGTTTAAGGTGCAATCACAGTGAATTTCTCTTGTTTGATAAGCGAACAATAATGGTCACAATTACAAGCTAATGCTTAGTAGCATGACAATGTATGATGGAGAGTTATTAAAATTAAACTATAAAGTTATATAAGAGCATAATAGCATGACCACATAGCCCAATACTGTGAGGTCTGGAGAGTTTGATAAGATTTTCGGAATTGCTTCCAGTATATCTATCAATGTCTTGAATGTTGTTACTTTGGGTTGAATTCATCCAGGTCTGTACAGAATCCTTTTCTCCTCATTGTTACTTGGGTCTGATCCCTCATTATGTTGATACACATTATTACTAGGTAGCCACTAAAGACCCATAGGAGCTCAAGGACCTGTCAAAACAAATCTAAATGTCATTCTCTTCCTACAACTTAATTATTCCTGCCTTAATTCCTACCCAACTTACCTGCTCTGACTCTTATCTGCTAAGTTATATGTCTATCCCTTCTCCCCTTCAAAATTCAGTTTAACATTCACCTCCACCCTAAAATTTTCCTTGATTAATCCTGCCCTACTCTGAATAGTTTTTAGTCCCTAAGAAATAACTGTAATCTCATATGTAAATTCTTTAGTAAATATTGATAAATCCTTTTTTAATATGTATATCATAAACCAAACTGGATTGTAAGCTCTTTGAGAACAGGAAACCATACCATAGATGTGTTCTATATCCCTCTCTACTCCTCTGGCTTTTTTGTCTTTCCTAATAAAGCAATCAACATAAAACATGCACTCAGTTATTATCACAGACTGATTTTCCAATTACAAGAGACCTTCGCTGTTCATTTATATCTTAAGATAGCACAATACAAAATTTACAGGACAGTTTGAGAAATCTTTGGGTTGAGAGCAGTGGAAGTGTTTCAAATGGGGAAAAAATAAGCTATTCCAAACACTTTAAAAAGCACTTATTACACACCTACTTTGTGCCAGGCCTTGTACTAGGAATTAGGAATACAAAATAAAAATGAGAATTCTTAACCTGAGGGATCTTATCCAAAAGAAGAGGTAAATAGGCAGTAATTTGAGAATGAATTCATAATGAGAAATGTTGGGCAGAATTGTAACAAAATAATATATGATATCTATGAGTGTTTCCTCTTATGATATTGTTCATAACACATCTGTACCTGTTCATCCTGTGTGACTCACATCAATGACCTCACACAAGTTTGTCCCAATACCCAATGTATTGGGAATCCTCCTTACTTTCTTTCAACATCATGAAGACACAAGGAGGGCACATGGGCTATCCAATAGTTTATGCCTCAATAGGAACTATTAATAGACAGTGTTCAGCATTTGCAACTTCAAGCATTCACATGATTTTATTAGTAACATCTTTTTCACTTTTGCATTGGCAACTGGACACATTCAGGGCTATGTACAGTAGAGAAAAAAGTGAGAGACATGATATGCATTTGTATCTGGAAAAATTGAGGAAAGTATTCATAAAAGTGTTCTTGAATCTGCTCTAGAAAGCCCTAAAGTGATCACTCAAGTATAAGATGACTTAATTGAAAAAAATGGAAAAGTAGCTGTGGGTATGTGAGATGGTGGTCACCCCACCCTCTCGGAGACACTTGGCTGGCTGATCAGCCCTGAGTGGGAGTTCTGAGCTCTAACAAAGGCCCAAGAAGTACCCTGAAACATGTGTTTTCATCAGGGAACAGTTCAACTACTGAGCCCAGAGAAAGATTAAAGATGACAGGTGTTGCCCCTTCGGGTTCTTCCAACAGCTCCAGCAATCCCCCTTCTTTTCCTGTCAGGTGTTGCCCCTCCTCTGCATTTTATGGATTATTTCATGGTTACTATATTAGGAAAAGTGCATGTTGTTGGAATTCATGTTTTCTTATAAAGAATTGTATGCAGATAAGTCCTGAGAAAGATGACAAGTTTTGGTGGTCAAGGGAAACTAGTTCCTTATTTCCCATAGGTTCAATGTATGCGCATTCCCATTTTTTACTTTCATACCATTTCCTAGGAAATTTACCCTACAAAAATTAAAGACTGAATATATCTTCTTTCATACTTTGTTGTTGTTCAGTCATGACCAACACTACATGATTCCATGGATGTTGTCCATGCGGTTTTCTTAGCAAAGATACTGGAGTGGTTTGCTATTTCCTTCTTCAGTATGTCCCCATTTTACAAATGAGGTACTGAGGCAAATAGGTGACTTGATTTGCCCAGGGTCGCACAACTAGTAAGTGGCTGAGGCCAAATTTGAATTCAGGTCTTTCTGACTCTAAGGTTAGATGCTCTGTCCATTGCACCACCAACTACTCCTCTTTCATGCTATCAATACCCATAATAGGGAGGCGGCCTGCCAATATGTTTTGCAATGTTCAGAAATGAGGTATTAATATTTCCTTAAAGGAAACCTTTCTGCCAGGAGGTAGCTGATCAAAGATGATAAGTCCATCAAATTATTTCTCTGCACCAGAGTAACTCACCATAAGAGTTGTTGATTCCATGTGGTTCAGTTGGATTCTAAATCATAATTTGTCCTCAAATTTATCTCAATTACTGTTCTCAGCACTGAACAAATAATCCTATTTACACATTTGATTTATTTACAAGATGAACTTCAGGGGGAAAAAAGGGAGCCTTCAGATAGAAATAGTGATTATTTTTAGTTTATACAGTAAATTGAAAAGACCTCCCTCTGACTTTGCAGCCGGTCATTTGGCTCCAAGCATGCCCTACTTTTATAACCAGCCAAGTGCTCTCTATCTGTCTAGCTACCTGTCGGTCTATTTATATAGCACCCATCAAGTTTATGCCTGACAGTTTTGACAAGCATGCTATTTCAGCACAAAGCATTTCCAAAAAAAGAAAGAATAGGATCCTCTTTGGGCCTATCCTATAGGTAGTTTGAAGACTCAGCCTCAGGGAAATGTCATGGTCTACTATGAGCATTCTGAGGGCAAAGAGCATATTGACATCTTGGCTGTCTGATTGGAGCATATGCCACCCAGTAAAGTGAGCTCATGGCAAAATTATGTATAAAAGGATGAAGTCCCTAGACAATAATATCATGACTTCACAGGAGACCCTTTAGGATCATACGATTTTTGAACTGGAAGAGACCTTAAAAATTATCCAGGTACAAACCCTTTGTTTTAAGTATAAGGAAACCAAGGCCTAAGAGATTTGTTGACATATAAGCATTACAGAGATAGCAGAACAATAATTTGAACAAAAGTGTTCTGACTAAATGGGGTGTGTGTGTGTGTGGGGGGGTGTTTTCATTATACTGGCAAGGAACTCTTTCCCACACCTCAGAAAAAACACCAGATTGGTGAGCAATCCTATTAATTCAATTCAGCGAAAGCTCTAAAGACACAGAATTCCATGACTTAGTAGGCCTAATCAAGAGAGTTCTCCTTGCTGACTAAGCCACTTAGACACGAGAAAGATCTGGCTGCTAGGTACAAGTCTGATTTTCAAATAGCAAAGTAATACTCTAGTGATCTTCATTGCACACTGTCTTTCCCTGCATCTTCCATTACAGCCCATCTGTCTGAGACACCACTTTAATTTCGAAATCAATACCATTTGAGATCCTTTGGCTAAAAATATCAGCAAGGGGCACAACTTTGTTGGCAGGCTCATGCAGTCTCATGGATAATCAGTTCTTTTTTACTCATAAAATGTTACTTGCTCTTGGCCAGGGCCATAGATCATTAAATATATCTCCTGATTTTATGTAAAATACCTAAGACCCATGTTCTGACAATAAATATATGACATTTAATGCTTCATTGAGGACCTAATATGATTAATAAATAATGTGCTTGCCTCTAGCCATATTCCCTTGAGAAAATGTTGTAACAACAGGATCATTTCTCTAACCTCTACTCCCAGACACAGACAGTGTTCTCTCAGCTTTTATCAGTTTTCACCTTTCCCATTACTAGATATTAATGCTAGGAATCATGGGTTCAGGATAAATCAAGAAAATCAAATGAGCTACAAAGTATAGTTGTAATGGTAAAAGATAGTGTAATATTAGATGATCTATGACATGGCATGATATGATATGACATGATGTGTTATAGCCTAGCATGACCAGACAGGGCAGGGCAGAGTATAACAGAATAAAACACAACAGAACATATTAATTTGATATTGGTATTATTATGTAAATATATTGGCACTAATGTGAGTGAAAAATAAAATGTAATAATAATGTTGTAATATTTTCTACTATAATGGGAAGTAAAATACTATAATGTAATATAGCCTATAACATTTTATACACAAATATAATGTAGTATAAGATGATACACATTCAATGTATTACATGTATAAGTTATATTAAAATAAGGGAAATTTATAAAATGTATAATGATATAATTATACCATATTGTGCTATAATGTAACAATAGGTAATACATTTTTCTCCACTACTTTCATTTAAAATTATAATATTATCATTTGAATATTGGAATTCCATGAAAATAATTTCTGTTTCTAGGTTTATCTCCATATCTCTTTTATATATTGATATTTTTCTTGAAGTTTATTCATATTTTGCTTAGATATTAAAATGAACTTTCAAAAATATGATTTTATCCCAATTTTACAGACAGAAAAAGATTGAGTACTTTACAAAAAAATGTGATTGGGACACTTCTTTTATTAAAAAATGTTTTTATCTATATCTTCTATTTCTTGCATCATCATAGTTATCCTGACTATACCTTACTCTTTACTTCCCAGAGAGTCATCCCACATGACAAATAGCATTTTTAGAGAGGGGGAAAGTCAGCCTAAAAGATCAATGCATTGAAAAAGTCTTAAAACATATGCAATATATGTGTATCTCTCACCTCCATGAAAAGGTGAGTTAGAAGTATTCTCTCATATACCTTCAGGCTTTTTTATAATTTTATTACATTTACTTTTGATTTTTTGGCATCTAGTTGTTCTTTCCATTTATGTTGTTTATAGTATATGTGTGTGTGCATGTGTGTATGTATGTATGTATGTATGTATGGTTTTCCTGGCTCTGCTTATTTCACTCAGTTCATACAGATCTCTCCATGTTTCCCTGTGTTCATCACACACATCTTTCTTACAGCACTGTAATATTCCATTACAGTTATGTACCACAATTTATTTATCCATTCCCCAACTGATGAACATCTATTCTGTTTCTAAGTTCTAACCATCTGTAAAGCCAAGCACAAGCAGCTCTCCTGAGGACTGCTGCTGTGAATAGTTATAAGGTTCTGATCACACAATCTAATGAACTCTCTATTTATTCATCAGTAATCTAAAAAAAACATTCACATGAACCAAAGTTCAACATTCAAAGTCATATGACATAACTTATTCCAAAAGTGGTCACATATTTTAAACAAAATATATTATTCAATAAGTAGGTCCTTAAGGAGCAATCGTCCTTAAGGGATACAAAGTACAAAGGTCTCCCATCCCTAGGTCACATTGTCTTAATTTCCTCAGTCAGAAAGTCTTTTTTCATCTTAATGGGAGAGTAGCTTCTAATAATCCTTAATTCTATCATCCTTAAAGAGTACAAAGTGCAAACTACAAGTTCCCCCAACCCTAGGTCACAGTAAATCATGATCTTGTAAGTCGGCACTAAGTACCCAAGGAAAGGTACTTTCATGTTGACTCAAGGCTGACTCCCAAACTCCATGGTTTCTCTACCATGCTCCCAGTTCTTGCCTAGATTTACCCAACCATCACCTGGATTCACAGGTAAGCAGTTCCCAGCTCCTGCTTCTTCTGCTGGTCCAAACCCTGGTCCAGTTACACACATCAAGTTTAGTAGAGACATAAACTATCCATACACATTGCTGGCACCATCATCAATTCACTTTTTGCCTATGAAATCAACACAGACCCACAGATAGGGACTCCATCTGAGAAATCAACACAAATCATCAATAAAGTCCCAAGGACCTCTGAAAACATCAGTAAAACTCTCTTTCAGGACTTCTATAATCATACAACAAGAAAGTTCTCTTTTAGGACTTCTGAACCAGTAAGGTCCCAGGGCTTCTGTAATAGCAGCAACATCCTTTATCAGCAGACAGGTCTGACAAAGTAACATCAACCCAGACAGACAAACTGCGGGCACCACAGCCATCATCATTCCCATCCCAGCTTGTGTTCCTGCTTTTATATTGCAAGTTCCTCCCACTGTGGGCTTCACAGGTTCTGTTTCTAACAAAGACTTGATGTAATCACATGCAAGGCTCAAAAACACTTGAAGAACTTAAACAAGGTGCTAAATACTTGAATAACTGAAACAAGGACCTAAGTACTCTTTTGCTTGCCATTACACCATCACAAAAAGTGATGGTATAAATATTTTAATGCATATGGAGACTTTCCTCTTATCAATGACTTCCTAGGGGTATAAGCCCACTAATGGAGTCTTGGGTTGAAAGGGCAGGACATTTTAGTCACTTTATTTGCATAAGTCCAAAATGTTTTTCAAAATGATTATACCATTTCACAGCTTTGCCAGTTGGTCCCTCCAGTTTTGAATATTGTCATTTTTGTCATCTTTGCTCATTTGCAGGGTATAAGGTAAAACCTCAGGGTTGTTTTGATTTGTGTTTCTCTTATTATTTGGAGCATTCTTTCATGTGGTTGTGAATATTTTCCAATTCTTTTGAGAATTGTTTGTATATTTTATTTATCTACTGGGGAATGGCTAGTGGATACATAGACACACATATACATATATATATATATACTCATATGTATGTATATACATATATATGTATATGTTTGTACATGTGTATACACATATACAGAGAGAGAGGGAAGACAGAGTGACTTTATATGCCTTAGATACCAGATCCTTATCAAAGAAATTTGATACAAAGATTTTTTCCCATTCTAATTCCTTCTTTTCCTACATGTATTGATTTTGTCTGTAAAGGAGCATTTCAGTTTCAAGTAATCAAAGTTATCTATTTTATCTTTTGCCTCCATATCTTGTTTAGTTAAGAATATATCTCATCTCCTGTGCACAGCTTTGAGAATTATATGATCTGTTTCTCTTCGTTTTTAATAGTATAATCTTTTTTATTTTGAATTTATAGAATAAAATAAACATTTCCATAACTTAGTACAATAAAAAGATGATTGCACAGGAAACTACAAATCTACTATGCACAACTTGCATACTATCCTTTCAAATATACAAAAAAATTATCTTGTACATTTTTTCTTCCCTTTCTCCCCCTCCAGATACAGCTACCATTAGACACAAAATGGGACCTATATTTAAAATTATTCCATACACACTTCTATTTATCAGTTCTTTCTCTGGAAGGGGCCATCTCCAGTCATTTTGATCTATATCTTGTCTCTAAACCCAGATGGCTCTGAAGGAGAAAGTGAGGCTGATGACCTCGCACAGCTCTCCATCACTTAAATCCAATACACCTGCAAGTCAAGGCATCAACTTCCGGATGTCATGATCCTCTTTGAGAATGAAGGACAAACAACAGCAATCTTTCTCTAGATGCAGAAAGAATACTTTTTCATATGTCCTTTAGAGTTAATTTGGATATTTATAATTGTCAAAACAATTTATTCACTCAGAGTTTATCTTAAAACAACATTGCTGTTACTATATACAATGTTCTCTTGGTTCTGCTCATTTTGCTCTTCAAAAATGTTTTTTTTCTAAAATCATTGAACTGCAGTATGGCTTTAATACTGAGGTTGGATACCCATTTAGAATGTATTGTGAAATATTGTATGAGGTGCTGGTCTAAGCCTAATTTTTTCCAGACTGCTTTCCACTTTTCCCAGTAATTTTGATCAAATAAGTTCTTTTTCAAAGTTAAGTTATGTTTTCCACTTTATCATACAACATATTTTTAAGTCCTATTTTTTTCTCATTTTCCCTTCTCTAGTCTATTCCATGATTTTGATGACTCATGCTTAATAATATAGTTTGAGGCCTAGAAGTGCTATTCCTCCCTCATCACTTTCTTTTTGTCATTCCCCTTTATAGTCTTGATTTTTTATTTTTCCAAATGAATTTTGTTATCATTTTATCAGATTCTATAAAGTATTTATTCATATTGATTAGAGAAGTGCACATTAAAACAATGCTGAGGTTGTTTTAACTCATACCTATCAGATTGGCTAATATGACAGAAAGGGAAGATGATAAATGTTGGAGAAGATGTGGGAAAATTAGGACACTAGTTGACACTAATGCATTGTTGATGGAGTTATGAACTGATCCAACCATTCTGGAGAGCAATTTCCAAAGGGCAATCAAACTATGCATCCCCTTTGATCCAGCAATACCACCACTAGGTCTAGAGATCATAAAAAAGGGAAAAGGACATGCATGTACAAAAATATTTATAGCAGCTCTTTTTCTGGTGGCCAAGAATTGGAAATTGAAAGAATGTCCACCTACTGAAGAATGATTGAACAAGTTATAATATATGAATTTAATGAATTACTATTATGTTTTAAGATACAATGAGTGGATAAATTTCAGAAAAACCTGGAAAGGCTTACATGAACTGATACTGAATGAAGTAAGCAGAATTAGAACATTGTACACATTAATAGCAATATTGTGTGATGATCAACCATGATTGACTTAGCTCTTCTCAGCAATACAATGATCTAAGACCATTCCAAAAGACTCATAATAGAAAATGCTATCCACCTCCAAAGAAAAAACTATGGAGTCTGAATGAAGATCAAAGCATACATTTCAATTTTTTGTGGTTTTTCCATTTTGTTCTGTTTCTTCTTGGAATGGGACTAATGTGGAAATATGTTTATGTGATTTCAGAGGGATAACCTATATCAAATTGCTTGCTGTCTTGGGGAAGGCAATTGGGAGGGAGAGGAAAAAAATTAAACTCAAAATATTATAAAAATGAATGTTGAAAACTATATTTACATGTAGTTGGGAAAAATAAAATACTATTTACCAAAAAGGCATCTGTTTGGCAATTTGATTGATAGCATATTAAAAGTATAGATTAATTTTGGTAGTATTGTCATTTTTGTTATGTTGGCATGCCATGAGCACTGAATAGTTTTCCAGCTACTTAAACTGATGTCTTTTTGTGCTTTGGGAGGTTGATACCCAGATATATTATGTATTTTGTAGCAGTTTGGAATGGGATTTCTCCTATTATTGCTTCTCACATGTTTTTAGTATTATATAGAAATGTTATTGATTGACAAGGATTTGTTTTCTGGTCCAAAACTTTGCTTAACCTATCAATTGTCTTCTTAGCATCTCTGGTGATTCTCTAGGGCTTTCTAAGTAAACCATCATCACCATCATCATATCAGCAAATAGGGATAGTTTTAACAACTCTTTCCCTATCATTATATCTTTTTTCCATCATATTGTTATTGTTAGCATTTCCAGAACTATCTGCATCCCAGAAATTTTGGTATGATGTTTCATCTTTATAATTTTCTTTTACATAATTATTCATTGCTCCTATGATTTATTCTTTGACTCACCCATTAGTTAAAATTCATTTTTAATTCTCCAAAATTGTCTAAATCTTGCCTGTAGTCTTTCAACCAATTTCTATTCACATTACATTATGGCCAATAATGGATTATTAACTATTTCTGCCTTTTTACATGTGTTTAAAACATCTTTGTGCCCTACTACATTACCAATTATTTTTAAGCTCTAGGTGGGTCTGAGAAATCTGTATATTTTTTTGCTACTCCATTTAGAAGATGTGATAAATCTTTAACTCTAGTTTCTCCAGAAATTTGCTCAGTTCCATATTTTCACTTTTATTTTTCTTTCTGTTAGACTTATTCAAAACTAATATGGATACTGAAGTTTACTATCACTAATCTGTAATTCTGTGTTTTCTTGTAGCTCAGGTAATGTTTCCTTTATGATTTAATTCATGAAGGCTAAGGCAATTGAAGCTTATAAGTACATTACTGATGTTTGTTGTATTTGGTTTCTTTCAAAATAATAGTTTCTTGGCGGCTAGGTGGTGCAGTGAGTAGAGCGTCGGCCCTGGAGTCAGAAGGACCTGAGTTCGGATCCGACCTCAGACACTTAACGCACACACAAATAAAAACCTAGCCGGGTGACCTTGGGCAAGTTACTTAACCCCAATTGCCCTCAAAAAAAAAAAAATAATAGTTTCTTTGTTTATTCCTTTGTAGTTTTTTGAATATTTGTTTTTGCTTTGTCAGATAACATGACTATAACTCCTATTTTGGGGGGATTCATTTGATACATACTATTTACTTTTTTTAAGTCATGATTTTTCCCTCTTCTATAAACACAGTACTATGTTGTATCAGTTATTTTACCTTAACCTCCGTACTGGCTCTCTTTCCATCACCCATGATCCCCTCCTCTGATTTATTACCCCCTTCTCTTTGAGCTTTTGGTTATTAGTTCCCTTTTCTCCTGATTGTATCTGATTAGATAATTCTTATCCCTTTTTTCCTCTCAATTAGTCAAAAAGATTCCCTCTTCATCTCTTCCCCTTCACTTAGTCCTATTTGTTAGTTCTTTTTTTTAATTTCCTTTTATTTACCCCATTTCCAAAAAGGATTTTTATCCCTCCTTTCATTATCTATACTTTCTGTATATTCTTTGATTCATGACACCTATGATTATCTGGTCTTTCTCTTTTCTCTGACTTCTGCAATTAAATTTTCTCTTTTTAAAAATATATTATTTATTTATTTTTAGTTTTCAACAATCACTTCCATAAGATTTTGAGTTTTGAATTTTCTCCCCTCCATTCTTTTCCCCCCTCCCCAAGATGGTATGTAATATGATATAGGCTCTACTGAATTTGGGGTCTTCGAGGCACTGGAAAGAGGGAAAGGGGACTAGGATATGGGATTAGGTTTTATCGTAAGGACCAACCCATGTGTTAGGTTTTTGTGTCTGCTAATGTAGCCTCTGCCAGTAGTATGGAAGTTTATAAAGGAGTGCTGAGTGACCTCAGGGTCGATGAGTATCAGTTCATGTTTTGTTTTGTTTTTTAAACATTCTTTTGGACTCTGGTTATCATAAACCAGGGGGACAGCTGAAATTGCTGTATCTTTGGCATATAATTTCTTTTTTGGAGTGATTTGGGAGGTCATAGGAAGTATTGGAAATATCTAGTCCTCCATTTTGCTGCTTGTGTAACCTAGAAGTCTCAACATTACTTCTTTTTTTAAAGGCTAGCATGTGCCTGTAATTAAGGAATTCTGGAGGCTGCAGAGACTATCATCTTTATTGGGAAACAGTGGAAAGAAGTTTATGACAGGAAAAAAGCAAATTAATTCAAAGGTTAGACAGGTCTATAAGAAGAGTTGGTTCCAAGTAGGTTCGTTGGTGACTATTTAGAGTTCAAAGTCAAAGAGACAGTAAAAAAAGTAGATAGATGAAATGAAATGAATGCATTCCCAAGTATTCCTGAAAACCAAATGACATGTCTACAAAGAGATTTAATACTTTGTACCAACATCAGCTCCTTCTTAAAATCTTTGGTCTTTTTTATTACAAATGTGTACATGTCTCATCCTAGCTAAGTCCCAGGCCTATACATGGATCAAGGGATATAGAATCATTTTCAAAAAGGTTTGAACTGTGTATTTGATAGAAGAAATACAAATGATTAAAAGTCTCATGAAAAAAATGTTCAAAATCTCTCATTAGAGAAATTGAAACTAAAAATAACTCTGTGATTCTACCTAATGCCCATCAAATTAAAGTTGGGGGAAGGGCTACTTACTGAATAGAGGCTATATGGAGATAGGAGGCCCGGAAGTAAAGACTTGAGTTTAAGTTCTGCTTCTAACACACAATGGATGCCCAGCCTTGTGTAACCTACCTAACCTCTCAGTACCCCAGTCTATACTATAAATTGTAGAGCAGGTGCTGATTTGTTTTGATTGAGGCAATGTCCTCACCAGGAGTTCCCTGTACCACTTAAATCACAGATTTAATCCTCAAAAATTAAATAAACAAATAAAAGATGACAAAATCGAATCCTAATACAACTTCATTAAATCAGACATGGTATTTGAATTGATTGTGTGTGTGCATATACACACATATATACATATACATATACATACATATTATATATACAGACCTATCTATACATATATGTGTGTCTGTGTGTATGTATACACATGTGTGTATGTGTGTGCATTTGAAATATATTTTGGAATTATTCAGTAAACCAACATTTCCACCACTGCAACTATACTGCAAGGCTATTGACAAGAGAAAATAACTTGTATGTATGCAACACCACTCTCAGGTGGACTTGGGCAGTTCCCTAAAGGATAAACCTATGACACTGAGTACTTTGTATGCAGGAGGAGGGGAGGATTTTGACTCTGGATTGGCAGAGAGACTGGAGGTTGGAGGAAAGATAAGAAGAAAGACTTGTCAAAAGGTAAGATGCAGGCTTTTAATAATGGACAGCATCTCCAGAGTCACAGGCATGTAGGAAATGCAAGTATCTAACACGTCCCTTGATGCCCCATGATTATGTCTCCAGAGACTAAGAGCAGACTACCCAGCTGAGATAATTTTCTCCTTGACTGAGCTGAGATTCCACTACTCTTAGTAACATAGTGCTTTCTGACACGTTTTTATCATCCAGCCTAATGATATAATTTTCATGATAATTATTTTATACTTATTTCAATAAATATTTTTGTTTAATAAACTTCTGGTGGGTGGCAAGCTAATTTTTCCCCTTCTGAACTAGGGCAGGGCTATTTCCCTCTTGGAAAACCAGTGAAAGTCAATTTTGTCCTGTACACTCCCCTCAGAAAGAGGACATTGTACACCTAGACTATAAATATCTGATATGTAAAAGGTAGATATAATCTTACCTCAATACCCTTCTTAGATGGGAGAGTAAAGTAATAAGCACACAATCATGGCCATCCTTCTGCTTCCCACAGAAGTGAAAAATCAGTCTCCCCAGTCTCCCACCAGAGATGAGGTAGGCCATATCCAACATGATATATATTTATTGAATCCCTCCAATATGGGCTACCCTAGGAGAATGAGTTTAAAACTCTGACATGCTCCTTTCCAAGACGGTTGTACATGTTAAAAGGTTTAAAATCATTCTAAGTTCATAATAAGGGGAAAAACTGGAAGCAAACAATGTGCCCTTTGGAGAACCATAGTGATTAATGCTCAGCCATTGAAAGTATCTCAGAATAAGATCTGTGAGTAGGCTAACAGCATCTGAAACTAGTGTTTAGAGCTTTGTGTGTCTAATCTAACCCAAACTCCCCAACCCATCCTCCACAACTTTTCCAAAACATTTTATGTTCACATTAACTCTACCAAAAATTTCTCCCTAAAACCAGAATTCCCCTCCCTCTACCCTTCCCCCAGCCTGAGATCTCCTGGCATTACAATGTTGTTCAAGAGCTTTAATCTAGATAATAAATATTACTCAGCCCATGTAACAGAAATCTCTATGATGCTAAAAGCTTCCAAAGAAGCCTTGTCCAGTTCTAACTTCTGCCTCCTATTAGCCTCCGGTGACTGATGGAGGAACCTTGGATCACAGGGTTTGTTTTTGAAAATCATAGATGCTGCTATTGTACAGCACATTGGCTTCAAAAATAACAGAAAAGAGAGATTACCCTCACCATTGGACATCTAAGATTTTTTAACTTTTTAACTTTCCCCTCCTCCCCCATTTTTAGTGCTGTCCCTTCCTATTGACCCAAAAATCCAGATCTGCCCTAGTTTCTCTCCCTCCTTCTGCTTGAATTAACCTTTGGACCCTTCCTATCAGGATCTATATACTTGGAGAAATATGTAAAATGTAATTTAAGAAATGAGCATGTTCTCTCCTCCCCTTTCTCAGCAAAAGATGGAGAAGGAGAATTTGGTAAAATGATGACACTTTAATATCGATATCATTGTAAAGTTTTGAATTGCCCCTCTTTCTGCCACCACCCCACCAGATGCCTTCAATGTGGTTGTGCAATAAATAGCCTGTGTCATGAAAATTCTGTATGGGCCAGTCATTATGGGGAGATAAACATGTTGAGCGGTGGTAGCAAGCATCTCTGTGTGACTAGCTAAGTTCAAACTTCAACCTTGACAAGATCATCTTCCATGGTAGTCACATAGGCTTTATTGTACCCTGTTTCTCTGTTATAATAATATTACAGTAGATTGGAAAACAAAAGCCTCTTAACATTTGAGCTATTAGGATGACATCAAAAGATAAGCTTGTTTTGTGAAACAAAAGGTTTATTTAGCACATGTTTTGTCAGCAATAGGACTGAAAATCCCTACCAATTCCTTTGAATCCAAATTCAAAATTAAACATGGTCAATCCCTCAGCCTTGCCCAGTTGCCTAAGTCCTGAAACTGACTTCAATGCTTTGAGAAAGACAATGATTTCATTGGTGGGAATATTCCTTTCACCTACACATTTTAGCATATTCCCATGCCTAAGTACACCAAACTATGAGATGCTATTTAAAAATTAAAAGAAAAACAACATCATCTGGTAATGAGCCTATCTCAATTTGTTAAGACTTTCTTGGGTAACAGTCTTTCACAAAACCTATATTTACTTAAAACCTTTCTAGTAGAAAGACTTCAAGTCCTCAAGGTCACTTCCCTGCTCTAATCAGATATTTTCATACTATCTATCTATATGTGTATATATTTAAAATCATAGTGCTATACAGGTCCTCTGCTAGCCAATTTTTATCATATTTGTGATTTCATTAGTATAGGGAACTCCTGGTAAGGAAATACCTTCTGACAATATAGACTGGTAACTGCCTTTCAACTTATGGTCATAGAGCATGGGACATTGAGAGGTTAAAGACTAGCCCTGAATGATACCATGTATGTCAGAGGCAAGCAAACTTGAATCTCCATTTCCTGGAGGAGTCAAGTCACTCAGTTTTTGACTCTCTCCTTGGGTAGTGCTACTACATATTCTTTTATCTAGCTAGCCCCAGACATGATCTTGCCTTATACAAGTCAATTTCTTGCTGTCTGCCCTGACACTGATGCATCCTTTAATCCAGACATCCAGAAATCATGCCCTGGAGGACCCAAACCCCTCAGCTTTGGAATTCCCCCTGTGCCCTCCTGATTAGTGAGAACCTTCTACGTCAGGTAGTAGCCTGACCAAACTTCAACCCAGTTATCTTCTTGTCATTTCCCTCACTGTTGTGCTCTTTTCTACCACTTGTTCTAAGACGGTGATCAAATCAATACTGCCATTACTTCTGGAAAGGACATGTCAGTCAAGCTGTCTTATTGCTTCAGTCACCATCCCTGTGACTTCCCAAACCAAAATAGCTTTCTCTGCCTACCACTCCTCTATATCTTTATCTCTTCCTATTAAAATATAAAAACCTCCTTAACAGCAGGAATTATGTTACTTTTAAGGGTAGCTGAGTGGCACGGTGGATAGAGTGCCAAGTCTGGAATTAGGAAGACTCATCTTATTGAGTTTAAATCTGACCTCAGACACTTACTGGCTCTGTGACCCTGGGCAAGCTACTTAACCCTGTTTGCCTCAGTTTCTTCATCTGTAAAATGAGCTAGAGAGGGAAATGGCAAACCACTCCAGTATCTTTGCCAAGGAAACTCCAAAAAGAGTCAGATATGACTAAACAACAAACAAAAATATCATTTTTGTACTTGGTAACTTCAGACTTTAATATAGTACCTAGCATATAGTATGTACTTAATAAATGCTTTTCATCCATTCATGATTCATTTTGTCAAAATCCATCTTCTACACCACTGTTCTTCAGTGCTGGGGATACAAATGTAAAGGACAACTTTATTATTAGAGTTTGGACAATTTTATTATTAGAAAGGGGAAAAAATAAGCTGTGAGAAAAACACTGAGAAAGCAGCCAACAGAGAAAAGACACAGAGTAAAGATAGCCAAAGTGTCCTATTTCCCAGCACCTAATTTGCATGTGACTCAAATAAGGACCTTGAAGTTGATAGTTGGGAAAAAGCAAATACCTAGAACTGGCTGCTCTCTATTGGACAAATTTATATTGCCTAGTTTTTGCTTGGCTGACAAAAATGTGATTTTGATTTCTCACTATGAGTTAGAAGTTAGTCTTATCACATGAAATTGCTTTGAATCCGTGTGGCTGATACAAACTATGCTTCTAAGAGGATCAGAATGGAATTCACAGATGATCTGAGAAGACTCCTAAGATCAGGGATCATGGAAGACCTCTGATTGGACCTGGTAACAGACTTCACTGATATCTTCTACTTGGAAGAGGAGTTGCAAGAAAAACAAGCTTTGCCTCTGTTTTTCCCTATACTTATAACCTATTTATTGCCTGATAGTTGGAAACCTCTCAGAGTCCAGTCATAGGAGCCAACCAAAAAACCCTAAGTAGATCCTAAGTGCAGGGTTTCTGCTTTTGCCAAAAGAACTGAACACTGACTGAACATTCTATAAGAGCCATAAGCAGATAAATTAGTCAACTAGCTTGTATTAAGTACTTACTATGTACCAAATGACCCCACCTAACAAGAGAATGGATAGGTCAACAGAAGAAATTGCAAGCTTATTGTATTTCTGCAGCTTATTCCAAACTGCAGACTGTATTTCCTGAGAGAAATGGCATCAAGTGAGTAGCATCAGGCACATGTTCCTTCTTGCAACATTTTTCTAAAATGTGTCCATTTACCCCATAGACATTGTACATTTGTGAGAGTCTATGGGTAGAATGTTATTTTATTATTCTCTTATTGCCTTCTGTTTAGTAAATATTTCTGATCAAAATTTCATAGAGGCATCTTGGACAAACAAAGAGTTTCCTGGAGCATAACAAGGTTAAGAGACTTTGCCTGTGGTTATGTAGCTAGTATATGTAAAAGGCATCATTGAACTCCAGGGGGATAAGTTCATTTACCTTAGAAGTATGCTTTCTAGAGATGTGCCTACTAATAATGAAGTGAATGCACATATTGCCAGAGCTAGTTCAATGTTTGGTAGACTCTGAAGAAAAGTATGGAAGAGAAGAGGTATTAGACTGACTACCAAACAGAAGGTCTACAGAGCTGTTGTGCTGACCTCATTGTTATATGCCTGTGAAACTTGGACAGTCTATAAGCCTCATGCTAGGACATTGAGTCATTTTCATTTGACTTATCTTAGGAAGATTCTGAAGATCACTTGGCAGGATAAGATCATAGACACTGAGGTCCTTTCTTGAACTAAACTGCCAAGCGTTCAAACTCTACGTCAGAGAGGACAACTAAGGTGGGCTGGCCACCTTGTTCCAATGCCAAATGTACACTTGTCTAGAAGACTATTTTATGGAGAACTCACACAAGGCAAGCACTCACATAGTGATCAGAAGTGATGCAACGTCATTCTCAAGATCTCTCTTAAGACCTTTGGAATTGATTTTGTGATATGGAAGACACTATTATAGGACCTCCCAGCATGGTGTACCCTCATTAGAGAAGGTGCTATGCTCTATGCTCTATGAGCAACATGAGCAAAGTTAAGAAAAAAGTGAGATTGGGCATTTGGAGAATTCACCCCAAATGTTCATGTGGACAATTTTGCCTGACCTGTGGTAGAGCATTCCAAGCTGTTATTGATCTGACCAACCACAGTTAGATATGTCGTAACTTGACTCTAACATAATGATGTCGTGTTGGTCCCCTTCAAGAATGAAGGGCAACAACCATAAGTGAAAGGCCAGACAATAATAATAACAATAAATATTTCATAGACTTTAAGATTTAAAAAGGACTTTAAATATATTATCTCATTTGATGCTCACAAGAACTCTATAAGGCAGGTTCTACCATTATCCTCATTTTATGGATGAGAAAACTGAACTGAGATGTTGAGTGATTTGCGAAAGGTAACAAAACTAATATCTGAAGAAGGTTTTGAACTGCCATCATCCTAACTCCTTTTCTGGTATTCGATCTACCATATCAACTAGTTTCTCTATATACTATGATTTCTTTAATTATTTGAAGTTAAAATATTAATTTAAAATATGGAGGATTATGCTAAGTATACTTAGTATACTAACAAATACTAGTTATACTCAATACGAATGGGAGGAAGGGAGGAGTGGAGAAGACTTCCTTTCCCTAAATGTATGCTCTGGTGAGCAAAAAAATTTATAACGTCCATAGCTTGCCTGAAGGCAATAATAAAATAAAATAAGAATACCAATAAGACCTCATTATAGGCACTCCAACCATTCAAGCCTGATTTCATAGAATGAAAATGCAACATTATAGCCTCACCAGGACAATTGAAAATGCTGCTCTTTTTAATTTCACTTAATGTTGTTCTATTTCCAAAATTAGACTTGCCTATTGATTCACCATGCTGATTGAGACAATTTGTCATGGGAATGCATTGTTTCTGCACAAAACTGGCCCAAATTCCATAGCTAAGATAAAGAATAGATTTTATGTAGACTTGGGCAAGTTCTAAAATAACAAAGGAAAACTGATTCTTTAGTCCCCCTAAACCTTCTATTACTCTTTTTTAGTACTGAATATTGGATGTATCTGCACTGTTTCCAGATATCAACAATATAACTGTCATATTTATTGGGTAGACTTATCTGTTTTATTATATTTGAAATGGATTTCTGGAGAAATTACACCATTTTGACATATTGCGATTTTTTCTGCACTATCTACAAATCTGGTACATGGGAATAAGAGCTGGCTAACATCAAACAGTAACATCTCTATCCATGCTGAGTAAGAAAATAAACCAAAAAAACCTATAAGAGCTCAGAGATATATCTTCAAATAAAACTATTAGGTAAAATTCTCATCTTGCCTGACGAGGTCTTATACACACACACACACACACACACACACACACACAACTGCCATTTATGAGCAAGCAGTAAGTTTTTTC
The DNA here is from genome assembly GCA_011680675.1 of Gymnobelideus leadbeateri. Classification (NCBI taxonomy): domain Eukaryota; kingdom Metazoa; phylum Chordata; class Mammalia; order Diprotodontia; family Petauridae; genus Gymnobelideus; species Gymnobelideus leadbeateri. Next base: position 340,930 of record WOXC01003510.1, read on the forward strand.
TCCAAATGGCAGTTTTGTATCCTATTCATATTAAGCAAATGATTCTATGTTTCTCCCTAAATGTATATGAAACCTCTCAAATTACTAAGGAATCAGTAGTACCATCTCTCTAGACCCCTAACTGTATTTTTTCTTCTGGTTCTCTGACAACCAAATGAGTTAAGGAGGGTGAGAAAAATGATTATTAATAAACCAATGATTTGGGGAGATACAGAGTTCCCCTTTTTTTCTAAAATCCTCATTCCAAAGCTCATTCTCTAAAGGTTGAACTAACTTTCTCCTCAATCTTAGTCAGACTGCCACACATCTTTACAAGGAATCTTATCTAAGGTGAATATTCCATTGTGTTCTACTCAAACAAGTTTGGATGGAGGTATATCTTTCATCTAGACTGCCTAAGTCTGAGTGTAGATATAGTCTCTTTGTCCAAGAAAAACATGTCACTCTCTCATCCCCTCATTGGAGTGAGCTCAATTCTCAATGTAATATTCTCTCATTAATTGTTAACCAATCAGAATTGATTGTCACCCTCAGGAACACCCACTCTTCCAAGGGCATGTCAACTGTGAGTCCACTGCCATGATTTGACTTTGGCACTCAAGAGTGCAACTGACCTATTTTATCAATAAAATGCTCGCATCATTAATAAAATGATTAATTAACCAGAAAATATGATTATTCCATTTATAGATGGGGAAGGCAAGGCTCAGAAAAATTAAGTGATTTAGCTGCCTTAGATCACAGATGAGATGTAAAAGGGAGGGACCTTAGATATCATATAGCCCAATGCCTTCATTTTATAGATGAGCAAAATGAGTTTCAGATTTGCCAAATGTGGGTGAAATAGTAAGAATTTTAATTCAAATCCTCTGACCCCAAATCCAACAGTATTTCCACAATAGCATACTGTTATTCAAACGGAACTATTTTCTTCTAGCTTCTAGCACTTTTGTCTTATTTGTGTAACTAATTTCCAGCATAAATGGCATATTTGATTCATATAAACACACACAAACATATATGTTGGAGTCAGCTTGAGATGAGTCTTAAATATGAAATTATTCTAAATAAGACTAAAATGTTTTTATTAAATTGAGTCTTCTCCCACACTTCGAAAGAGGCTTAACTTCTCTTGCTTCAGGAATAAAACTACACTGAAAAGGGTAGACCATGTTAATTAAACATGATATAAATATCCCACAGCTAGTAAATAGAAGGGCAGCTAGGTGATTCAGTGAATAGAGTGCAGGGCCTGGAGTCAGGAATCCTCCTCTTCCTGAGTTCAAATCTAGTCTCAGACACATACTATCTCTATGACACAGGGCAAGTTACTTAATCCTGTTTGCATCAGTTTCCTCATCTGTAAAATGAAATAAAGAAGGAAATGGTGAACCATTCCAGCATCTTTGACAAAAATGTCATGAAGGGTCAGACACAACTGAAAATAACTGAACAAAAGTAAATGGATGCTCCAAGATTAGCACTTTGATCTTATATCTAAAAAATTCAACTCCTTTTACACTTTACCAGACTGCCTCAGAACTACCATATCACTAATCTCACACAAGTCTAACATGCTACCCATAAGAAACTTTAAAAATTATCACTATTAATGTCTTCTTTGAATTTAGGTTTATTTTTTATTATTTCGATGGCTTAAGAGTTCAAGCGAATTTGAGCTATCTTCTTTTGCTCTTAATGAAACTCCTTACACCAAGCGGAGACATGAATAATTATTTCCTTAACTCCAGAGCGGCCTCAAAGTGCTGACGGCCTAGGATACTTATTTAAGGCTTTGTTTTTGGTGACTTCTAACTTCATTGAAAAATCAAGGAAACCATTACCACATCATTTGCATAGACTTTTACAACTGAGCTTTAAATTTTTTCTTGGAAATTTAGAAAAGGTAAGAAGAATTGCTGTTGTTGGGGGGGGTGGATTAGTAATCTATATGTAATATACAGACATACAAATCTAATACTTTAGGTTATATGCTACCTTATAGTAATCTTTATTTAGTCTAATATTGAAAATACCTACCTATATTCTCACTTCCCATAATGGCAGAAGGACACTTTCACCATATTCCTTTCACCATTATACATTGGCTGATTGGCCTCACTTAATGTATCTACTGAAACAAAGTCACACATAGTCCTTTTTGTAAACAGGGTTTTAACTTGGGATTTGTGAACTTTTAAAGATATTTTCATAACTATATTCTATAATTTGTTTCCTTTGTAGGTCTCTGTATTTTATTTTATGTATTTAAAATTACTATTCTAAAAAGAGGTCCACAGGTTTTTTAGACTATGGAAAGAGTATTATGAAACAGAAAAGGTTAAGAAACCCTGGTATATAGTGATCTGACTCCAAAAGGACTTGAGTCAGGTAACTGTCAACCATCTAGCATTCTATCCCTCACTGTGATATGATTTTTTTTTGTTTGTTTTTTGTTTTTGTTTGTTTGTTTGTTTGTTTTTCTTACCTAGGAGCACCTGCCAATCATAAATGGTCACTTATCATTTTCTTGCCCTATCCCAACCTCTACCTCTTCTTCCTTTCAGATAAAATATTTTGTTTCATTCATCTGTATCCTAAGTCATAGTTAAACAAAAGTATCGGATCCATGTACATAGAATGCAATATTCCACTTGTTTCTCTGACTAAACTCTCCAAGGAAAAGACCATCCTCTTAGATCAACTGACATAAGCCTTGCTCTTTCTTGTTTGGAATCCAACCCACACTACAAGTGTAGGAGACCAGAAGTTTTAAGTGTGCAACAGGATGCAACGTAGGTATTAGTTATTTTGTATTTGGTCACTGCTACATTAAATAACATGAAAACAGAAACACCATCTTCAAGCACCCCCTTTCTCTATTGCAGATCATTCTTGGTCCTAGTCAGAACTAGAACCCACACCTCCTGATATCCAGTCCAATGTTCTTCCCCCTGCATAATTGCTTAGCCTCTCTCAGCTTAGAAAAAGAGGAGCACCACCCTGAAATTATTTTCTTTCCAAGATCTTTATGGGTTCCACATTCCAACTACTTCAAAAGCAATTACTTCCTCAATGTGCTGCACCCAATTGTCTTATTTTTGTGACAAATTTCGGAAGTAATTGACATTTTCCAACAGATGGATATGTTGGAGTCTGCTTGAGACCAATGTTAAGTGTGAAATCAGGTTCCACAAGGCCAAAATGCCTTTCTTGTTTAAGTTGTATCTACAGTGGGGCTTCCCTCACACTTGAAAAGAAGCTTAGTTTTGTATTGCTTTGGGCATCAAATGGGAAAGGGGTAAAGTTTGCTAATTAAATCTTGTGTATAAAACCACTCTGGTTTACAAGCTATTTTAGGCAGCATAGTCAGTATTTTTTGCTGTCTAAGCTGTATCCTAATCCTATTCAATGTAATCCTGACTAAGATAGGGCTTAAGCAGGGCAATTAGTGCCAAGAGACAAAAATGTGTGACCAGACCAGATAATAGAAAGGCCAAAAAAGACAACTTCCTTCCAAAAATTAAAACAATATAAATTCCAAGAAGTTCTTTGTTTAAAATACTATGGAAACCCCCCCCACACCTTTTTAATGTTCCCTGTGTCATTTCCAAATCTACTACACTCTATTCATTTTGATGCCTACCCACATTTATAAAAATGAATTGATGTTGGGCTACATTGGTGAAGGTTAAATGAATAGATGAGGAGTTGCACAGCTGTTTACGGTTTTGGTTTATAGCTCTGGGACATCCCATTCTGGAGTCATTCCGTTCCAGTTCATTTTAACAGTAATTAGAAGTACCCCCATAACGAGGTGCTTGCTGTTGAAAACAACTTCATTAGTTTGGGTGATTTTATTGGTTTCCTTTAGGGTGAGGAAGTGGTACTAATAGTTGTAATTTAATAGGGAAATCACTGAAGCAGGGAAGATTCCACGGCATCTTAAATGAGGCATTAGACAGAAGTTTCCGTTCCAAATAATGAAATATCAGAGAACAGCAGCTACCTAAGAAATTCTCATATGAACACATACAAGTTGGCATGAACAAGCCATTTTGGTTAAATGCCTTAAATATTGCTTATATAAAGCTATTAGGAATCCTTACCGAAAAATGCAAGTTGAATTAGCATAAATTAAAAATAAATTTGGCCATATTAGGCAATGTTCCCAACACAGTCTAAAATGAGGTAAAATAAACAAATTTGACCTTTGGTGATTCCTCTTTCTCTATAAGCGACTAAAAAACTGACTCATTTTTCTGCCCCTGCTACGATTCTGTGATTTTGTGGTTTTCATCCCACTCCTTTCTTCCTTTATATTATTGTACACATTAATTTCCCAAGCAGAGACAGTTATCTTATTCCAGGAAAATTCTATAGAATCATAGAATGTTAACATCTAGTCCAGGCTCCTCATTTTACAGGTGAGGAAATAGATGCCAGAGATGAAATGACTTTCCCAAGGTCTTACAGAGAATTAATGGTAGAACCTGGAACTAAAAACCCTAATCTCCAGTCCAATGCTCTAACTACTACATAATTTTCATCAATATTCTATGTTTGCCCCCTTTAAAAGTATTTTCTATTCCCCTAGGATTCTTTGCTCCTAGCATCACTGCAGTTATTTCCATATTAGAGATGACAAAACCAACTTCACAGCAACTTGAGAAATTCCCTACTTTACTCCTTTAAATTCATGGGAAAGGGATGGAATAAATTTTGGTTGCTTCCCCAAGGGCAAGCTGGAAAATAATGAGCCAGCATCCGGGAATAAGGAAGAGTTTAACTGTCTGTGATAGCTATATCCTATTCAATGAATTCTGTTCTCTGGCCATCACATACTAGTAAAGATATTGATATATTGGAGTGAATCTAGAGAAGGTAAACCAGGATGCGAAAAGGATTCCAGAACATGTCATGTAAGGATTGGTTGGAGGGATTGGGGACACCTATCCTAAAAAAGACTTAGGGAGGGCATGACAGTAGTCTAATTTATGTATTGCATTCCTTTTTTTTTTAAGCAATTGGGGTTAAGTAACTTGCTCAAGGTTACTCGGCTAGTCATTATTTATGTGTGGGTGCTCATTTTCTGACGCCGGTTTCAATCCCCGGTCATCCCAACTCTGAGGCCAGCGCTCTTACTCACTGCGCCACCTAGCCACCCTATGTATTGCATTCTTGTCTTGTGGAAAAGGGATTAGGATGAAACGCCATAAAAAGAGCATTTGATAAATCCTCTGACTTAGTATCAAGTGATGTTTCCCCTTTACACATTACATTAAAGCAAGGAGCAATGAGATGAAATTCTAAAGAAAAAAAACAAACTTAAAGAAATTTATCCCAGAGTCAAATGAGTTATTTTGGGTTGCAGTATGTTTTCTTTAACTGGGGTGGGGGTCCTCAAGCTAAGATTAGATAAGCATATCTGAGGTTATAGAGAATATGCTCATTTTAGGTATAAGTTAGAATAGTTGACCACCTCGCTTCAAGCATTGAAATTCTCTGATCCTGTGGTTATACAATCCTGGAATATCCTCAGTTACCATAAAGGAGAGGAAAAAGGAAACATTGAAAAAAAGAATTGCAAAATCAAACCCCCAGATTCATTAACATCTGTACTTGGCCTTATATAAAAATACATTGTCGGGGCGGCTAGGTGGCACAGTGAGTAGAATGTCAGCCCTGGAGTCAGAAGGACCTGAGTTTGGATCGGACCTCAAACACTTAATGCACACACAAACAAAAACCTAGCTGTGTGACCTTGGGCAAGTTACTTAACCCCAATTGCCCTCCAAAAAGCCAAAAAAATAAATAAATAAAATAAAAATATATTGTCTGTCCTACCAGTATAAAGAGAATGCTACCAGCCCACTTATAATAGGACATATGGATTGAATGGTTTCCAATAGTAGCAATGGGTTTACACAGATCCAGATCCTTGGTGACCACTAGAACTCATTTGTGAGATAGCTAGTGAAGATTAAGAGTGTGGTAGTCTGCCAAAGAATATCAGAAGCAGGAGAGAGAACCAGCCCTTGTAGCAATCATACCGGCAATTCAAACCAAATATCATCCATGGAGAGGTAGCCAGCTGATATCTGATTTAATTTACTCTTAACATAACATTGAATATTCAAGATGTTTAACCTATCAATGTATGAAGAAATCTCCTATGACAATATATACTTTTTTATCAAATTAATCCTATTCAACAAATATTTTTAAGTGGTTACTATATGCTAAAAACAGTGCCAGGCACCATGGGAAGAGACAAAATGCAAAGTTAAAAAATTCTGCCCTTAAGAAACCTACAAATTCAAAGTTATATGTGGCATGTGTATAAATAACTATAATAAAAATAATAGAGCATGAAATTGAAGAATTTAAGAGTTGGAAAGGACCTCAGTGGCCATCTAATCTCAAATATATGAAAAGAAAACCTACTATAATATAGTCAACAAACATCATCCAGCTACCAAAGACCTGCAAAGAAGAGCATCACATCACTTCTTGAGGCTGATCATTCTGCTTTTGAATAGCTCTATTTTTAGGAGGGCAGCTAGGTGGCATAATAGTCAGAAGGACCTAAGTTCAAATCTGCCCTCAGACACTTACCGGCTGTGTGACCCTGGACAAGTCACTTAACCCTGTTTGCCTCAGTTTCCTCCTCTGTGAAATGAGCTGGAGAAGGAAATGGCAAACCACTCCAGTATCTTTGCCAAGAAAACCCTAAATGGGGTCACTGAGGGTTAGACATGACTGAAACAACTCAATAAAAAATATTTAGGAAGTTTTTTTCTTGACATTAAGTTTTTTTTCTTGACATTAAGCCTATTTTTTTTTCTTTGCATTTTCCATCCATTGTTCCTGGTTCTGACCTTCTGGTGCCAATCAGAACAAGTCTCATCCTTTCTCCACATATCAACCCTTTGGGAACTTGAAGATTCTTACCATACTCCACCCACATCTTCTCTTCTCAAGGCTAACCATGTCCAGTTCTTTCAACCAAACCTCATTATGGTATGAACTCAAAGACTATCACCATTACAATTTGTCTTTTCTGGATAATCTCTAGCTTATCATGTCCTTAAGCCATGGAATGGTTAAAGACAGCACTTCAGAGGACATCTGATAAAGGTGGAGCACATTCAGACCTATCTATTAAGTTGAGGTTCTTCTGCAGCAAAATACTGAAAATCTGGCAATTCATTGAATCATCATTTTTTTTCACTCAAGATTATGCTTACCTTTGTTTAGTATGATATTTTCGGCCTGCCACCCCAATTCTTTTGCTCTTTGATATATGGTATTCCAAGGCCTGTGCTTATTTTGTGTTGCCACTGCTATGTCTTGTGTGATTCTACATATGGCTCTGATATTTTTTTTCTTGTTGCTCTTAAGATTTTCTCCCTGAGGTGAGGGTTTCAGAATTTGACTATGATATTCTTGTAGGTTTTCCTCATAGGATCTCTTTCAAATGGTTATCAGTGAATTTTTTTCTATTTCTACTTTCCCCTCTTGTTCTAATGGTTCAGGATAATTTAATTTATTTATTATATTATTTCATCAAGATTCCTTTTCTGATTATAGCTTTTATTGATTATTCTTATGTTTTCCCTTCTTAATCTATTCTCAAGATCAGTTGGTTTTTTTATGAGATGTTTCACATTCTCTTCTATTTGTTCATTCTTTATGTTTTGTTGTATTATTTCTTGGCCTCTCGTAACTCTTATAACTTATAACTTTGCTGGATTTTCTTTGCCCAATTCTAATTTCCTTGAGATTCTCAATCTCTTTTAGCAGTTGGTTGACTTTCTTTTCATAATCTTCTTGTTTTTCTTGGGTTTTTTTCCCCTTAATTTCTCCGATTTTAAAGTCTTTTTTAAGTTCTTCTATGAATTCTTTTTGGGCAGGTGACTATTTGATGTTACTTTTTGGCGTAGGAGAGGATTTTTTTTTTTTTTTTGCTTCAGTGTCCTCCTCTGAAGATGAACCCCAGACTTCTCTATTCCGATAGTAACTTTTTATAGTTATGCTCTTTCTCCTTTCTGTGCCCATTATATGTATTTTTTTTATTTGTAGCAGCTTATAATAATAAGCTCTAGTTCTGAGGTATGAGGGATGGTGCCTCTGGCCTCCAGTCCTCCTTCAGTTCTCCCCTCTGGCTTGTAATTTAAACCAAGAACTCTGGCCTCCTGTAAATTCCCACAACCAGCAGCAACCTAGTCCCACTGCTTCTGCACTCACCAGAGAGGCATGTGCTGGTTCCTTCTCACCCAGAGTCACTTCTTTGCAACACAGCTGAGCCTGGTGTCCCTTATTAGCAGAGGTTCCCTCAAACTTTCCTCACTCAGATGCCAAACTCCACATAGTGTCTGGGAGGTGAAAATTCCTGTTGGTAGCCATGGCTACCTCTCAACCCAATTAGCCCCAGTTTTCACCAGTTGCTGTTTCAGCAGAACTAGGTGTTTATATTTCACAGGGATCAAACCTCAGTGTTGGGATTTTTCTTCATCTCTTCTCCAGTTGTCCCAGGAAAACCAGTGTTCTGTCCCAACTCTAGGTTATAATGTACTGCTCTGCATTCACTATGAGATGCTATTTTGTCTTATTTGTGGGGGAAATCTGGACAGCTTGAATTTTCTGACGTTCTCCACCATCTTACCATAATCTTCTCCATTTTATGTCTTTATTCAAGTCCCTGATTAAAAAAGAAATTAAACAGCATAGGTCCAAGCACAGCTACTCAGAGTACTTCTCTGGAAATCTGCCCTCTTGATATCAAACCATTAACTATGACTTTTTAAAGTTTTTAGTTCATCCAAGCCAACAGTTCTAAACATGCTTGATGCATTATCATCTAATCTATGACTCTTCATTTTATCTACATTAAAATAGAAAGCAATATATGAGATACTTTGTAAATAGCTTTTCTATAATCAAGTTAAACAAAATCAATAGCTTTCTCTTTATCTCCTAGTTTAATAATCCTGTGTTTAAAAAAGAAGGTAAATTCTTGTGGAAATCAAGAAATCTTGTGAGATCACTAGTCACACAAAGCATATCCATAATAGTCATGTTGTGAAAGAAAATAGACCAAAAAAACTCAAGAAAAATTAAGTTTAAAATGGTATACTCCAATCTATATTCAGATACTATAAGTTCTTTCTCTGAAGATGGATGGCATTTCAACATAAGTACTTCAGAGTTGTCTTGGATCATTACATTGCTGAGAATACATAAGTAATTTACAACTGAACATTCTCCAATATTGCTGTTACTACATTTTACTTTGCATCAACCCATGTGAGTCTTCAGGTTTTTCTGAGAGGATCCTGTTCATCATTTGTTATTGTATGATAGTATTCAATCAAAATCAGATGCCACAACTTGTTCAGTCATTCCCCAATTGATGGGCATCACTCAATTTCTAATGATTTGGCCCCAGAAAAGAACTGCTATAAATATTTTTGTACACATATGTCTCTTTCCTTCTTTTTTGATATCTTTTGGGATACAGTACTAGTAGTGGTATTGCTAGGTCAAAGTGTATGCATGGTTTTATAGCCCTTTGAGCATAGTTCCAAATTGTTCTACAGAATGTTTGAATCAGTTCACAACTCCTACAGTGCATTAAAGTCTCATTTTTTTCCATATCCACTCCAAATCTTGTAATTTACATTTTTGTCCTATTAAGCAATCTAATAGGTATGAAGTAGTACATCAGAATTGTTATAATGTTCATTTCTCCAATCAATAGTGAGTTAGGATATATTTAATATGACTATAAATAGCTTTGAAGCTATGAATAGCTTCATCCGAAAAAATATATTTTGATCATTTATCAATTGGGAAGTGGCTCTTATTTTTATAAATTTTTGACTCAATTCTCCACATGTTTGAGAAATGAGACCTTTATCAGAGAAACTTGCTTCAAAAACTGTATTTCCCTCCATCCTATTCCCCTGCCCCCATTTATTCTATTTTCTTCCTCCTTTCTCTCTCTCCTTCCTCAAAATGGTTTTGTTTCTGACTACTCCCTCTCCCAATCTGCCCTCCCTTGTATTACTCCTCCTTCTTTTATCTTCTTCCCCTCCTACTTTCTTGTAGAGTAACAGATTTCTATACCCAATTGCATGTGTATATTATTCCCTCTTTGACCCAGTTCTGATAAGAGGAAGATTCACTAATTCCCTCTCACTTCCTCCCTCTCCCCCTCCACTGTAAAACATTTTTCCCTCTAATATGAGATAATTTACCCCGTTCTGCCTCTCCTTTTCTCTTTCTCACAGTAGATCCCTCTGTTATAACCCCCATTTTGGGGAACTCTCCCCCAGGCCCCTTCCCTATTAAGCTCACCTAAGAAACCAGCCTAACTCCTGTACTCCTGGTCCCCTAGGAAACTCACCAACAAAACAGGCCTAGTCTGCCAAAAAGGCTTTGGATATAGGAGCTTTGACTTCATTGTCTTATTCTGAGAATGTGCTTTAATCTTCCTTTTCACCATGGTAGCTTTATCTAGTCAAAGGGTTTTTTTCTCTTGTTTGCTTATTTTCTCAGCCTATTACCTCTTTAATTAAAGTAGAGCTCTACTTACAGGGTGTAGGGCACACTGTCCCCAGCTTCAAGGGTTTTGTGCAGTTGTTTTCAGAGATATTCCTAGGGACCTGTAAGTTTTTAGTTCTTTCAAAGTGGTATGATCTAAGGAGAGGTATTTACTACTCTCCTGGTTTGTGCTCTGGTCTGTGAGTGACCACAAACATTATTTTCTGCCCTGGAATTGTGATGAGATTCACCCTTCCATTGTGGCCACAAGCTCTGCTATGCTAGTGCTCTTCCTTCCCTTGGGACTGACACCCAGGACTGCAACACAGATCCAAGTCCTTCCTAGCTAGCAAAAGATCCCTATAATCTCCTTCTTGTTCAACCCCCTTACTATCTGTGGGCTGAGAGTTCCAGAAGCAGCCATTGCTGCTGCTGCTGATTCAGTGACTCCCAAGGCTTGTTCCTGCTTTGCTGTGGCCAGGCTGTGCTGGGCAAGCCTGTGCTAGACTGTGCTCCTCTCTCATCCTGGGTTCAATAGACCTTTCCTGCTGACCTTCCAAATTGTCTTTGGCTGTAAATTTGTTTCCCTCCATCATTTTGTGGGTTCTGCTGCTCTAGAATTTGTTTAGAGTCATTTTAAAGGTATTTGGATGGGTTTGGGGGAGAGTTCAGGTGAGTCCCTACCCTTTACTCTGCCATCTTGACTCCACATCTCAGCTAATGTATTCTTAACTATCTCCTAACTTATCTTGAGTATCACCTCTTAGTCCTTTATTTTTGCTCTGTCACTTCCACTATGAAGGCTAATCATAAGAATTTGAACTGGAAACAATAGATTATTTTATCCAAATGTCTCATTTTTACAGAAAGAAGCTAAGAGATTCAATGACTTGCAAGGAAGCAAGCAGTAGAGACAGAATTCAAAACCTCCACATAGAGACATTCATATGTCTAGATTACACCATCCAAACTCCAGATCCAATTTTCATTCCATTATAAGATGATACATAACAGAGATAAAAGCAAAGGGACCCCTGAAATTGCATCATTCCTTCCTGTGAAAAACTTCTTGGAGGAATTGTCTCTAAAGGATGAGTAGCAGGATTTCCACAGGTAGATCGTTGAGGAAATGGAAAAGGTAGCTCAGGAAATAGCAGGAGTGAAGATTCAGAATTGAAAAAAGGGCAGAGCATGTCTCAGGATACAAAGTCATCCAGTGTAGCTACAGCAGAGGACTTGCAAAAGACAGCATAAAATCAATTTGAAAAGAGGTTAATATAAGATTGTAAAGATCCTTCAGTGCCTGGTTAAAGAGTTGAAACTTTATTCAGCAGGCAATAAGGAGATATTGAAGAGTTTTGAGTGGAGGTATAATATGACTAAAGCTATGCCTAAGACAAGTAAGTCCAGAAGCAATTAGAAAGATGGGTTAGACGTGGGAAGAGAAAGAAGAAGGATAACCTTCTAGGACTTCATTGAATTAATTCAGGTATGAGGCCCTGTACTATGAAAGTGTAATCAATAGAACTTGGTAACTGATTTAATGCAAGTCACTGATGAAGATGTGAAAAGAATTCAAATAATGATGGGTTGTAGGAGAAAAAAGTGTGGCATAGATAAAGGTCATATCATGACATGCATTGTCAAGTAGATAATTTGAGTTTGAACCCTTAAACCACTGTTGGCAAACTGAGTGACCTTGGGAAAACGTCTCTCAGTCTCATTTTCTAAAAGTGTAAAAGAAAGTTGTACTTCATTCTCTCCAGGTCCTAAGAGGACCAATAATGTGTTTCCCTAAACAAATTCAACTATAATGCCAACCTGAAACTCCATTGAAATGCTCACACTGATGACTGGCTTAATAATAAGAATTTCTTAGCCCTTATGATGTTGAAAAGTCAGGTCAAAGCACAAAGGGATAAAACTTTTGACTTAAAGCAAAGACAATAGCAGAATGATTCCAAAATGATTTTTTGCTAATTAAAGATTCTAAAGGTAGTTTCACTCTCTCTGAATAGAAGAGCAAGGAAGGATGAAATATGAGGATGTTATCTTTGATCCTCACCCAAACATAGTAGTGTCTGTCTCCTCTCAGCAGTTCTTCAGACCTGGCAGAGAGAAGATTAATTCAATAATTCATGACCAACATGAGGAGAAGCCAGTTTCTGATATTTAAACCTATAATAGCCAGAGCTAACAAGTTTGCCACAAACATATAATGATCATACATCAAAGGGGAAAACACATCCAGACAAATATAAGTCATTTCTTTCAGAAATAGTAGAAATACACTAGCTCTCTGGACTGTTGCTCATACACTACTGTCCTCTCTATAGACCCACTTGAATCTGTCTTTATTCTCTCACTGAAGCCCTCTTTCCACACTAAAAGGTAGTGATTTCCTTAATATCTATCTTTTTTCTTTCTTTGCTTTCTCAAATTCTAATTCCCTGTGTTGACTATTTTAAAATTCTATAATGTTATATTTTGATTTTATATTACCTCCATTTTTAAATATATCTCTCCCTGCTCCCTTACCCAACAAGCTATCCCTTGTAACAAAGAATAAAAAAAGAGGGGGTGGAGCCAAGATGGCAGAGTAGAAACAGCATTCCAAGGTGCTCTCTCCCACACCACTTCAAAATCATGTAAAAGGGGACTCTGAACAGCTTCTGGAGCTCCAGCACCCACAGAACGCCACAGAGAAGCTAACCTCCCGCTGAGGACAGCCCAGCAGCCCTGCAGGGAGCAGCCATTGCAGTGGTCTGGGAGCCGAACCCAGGCCCACCTGAGCCTCAGTTTTAGCCCCAGGGCAGGCAGGCCAGCAGCTGGCTGGAGGGAGGCCAGAACACCAGCAGTCTTTTACAATATATCTACTATGGTAATGTTTTGCATATCTATACATGTACACGGCAAAGTGAATTACTGATCTTCCCAGAGGAAGTGGGTGACAAGGGAGGAAAGGAATGGATCTGAAATTTGAAGTTTTAAAATTAAATGTTCCAAATGTATATAAATAGTATTATTGATACTATTTTGCATGTAATTGGGAGATAAGATTGCGGGCATTGGGGCTCAGAGATTCACCTTGCCCTAATGGTAAAGTCGAAGGGGCTATGGGAGAAGATATGGGGGAGAGCAGATTGGATGAGGGGATATCTAGTGGGACTGCTATTCTGGGGTAGTGGGTAGAGGAAAACGGGGAAAAAAATTGTAACTCAAAATCTGGCAGAAATGAATGATGTAAACCAGAAGTTAATAAAGCATTTGTAAAAAAAAAAAAAAAGAAAAGAAAGAAAGAAAGAAAGAAAGAAAGGAAAAAAAATCAGTTCAGCAAACCTAAACAACATATTCACCAAATCTGATTAGTGTACATGTGAAAAAAAGTGAGGGAGGTTTATTTTCCCATCTCCTTAGCAACAAGTTTGATCAGTGTAATAACACAGAGTTCAGTTTCCCTTTTTGCTTGTTTGTTTCCTGTAGTCATTGTGTATTTTGCCATCCTTGCTTGATTTGCCTCATCCTGTATCAGTTTCTGTGTCTTCCCAAGCTGTTCAGAATTTTCTCATTATTTTTCCTTACAACTCAGCAATATTCCATCATATTCATGTGGTACAATTTGTTTAGGCATTTTCCTATTGATGGCTTAGATTATAGTTCTCGCTATCATAAAAAGTGTTGTTTTAAATATTTTAATGTACAATGGGATCTTTTTTTCTTTGGGATAATGGACATTTTAATAAAAATGAACTTATTGTGTCATTAAACCCTCTCCTCATTCCTCTTCTGGTGTAAGTTATCCTCCCTTTTTTATCATTCTTTCTAAAAGTGTTACAAAACTCCTTCAAGCCATGGCATTCTCCAATGCAATATTTGAGACTCTTCACTAGAATTTCTAAGAATCTTAAGCAACTCTATGATTCTGTTATTATCTATATGGGATAGGGATAGGAATGGAGCTGTGGTTTCATTTCTATTAAAAAAAAAACTGTCTCTACTAATGCAGTTTGTCATCTTCCCTGCAACTTAGAATCTGAAAGATTTTCCAATTTTTATCTCCAAACAAATAATTCATTATATCTCAAGGCACATATAAAGAGAACCAAATTCATTATAACAAATTTCACATTCTATATAACTTCCCAATCCCTGTAAAAGCACCAGTTCTCCATTTTTCCAAAGAAATGGTCCACCATTAATCTTCTATAATTCATTGTCCTTAACTCTCAACAAATAACCCATTCCCATAATTTGTAATAATTCTTCCCCTCCAAGGTTTCCTCAATGCTTAGAAGCAGTTATGTGTTGCTTTGATCCTGGAATCATGAAGATCTGAGTTCAAATCTAGGCTAAGAAATTACTAGTTCCTGGGAAAGACATATAATCTATCTCCCCAGTTTCCTCATCTGTAAAATGGGAACAAAACTAGAACCTATCTCCCAGGGCGGTTGTGACAATAAAATAAGCGAATGTTTGTAAAGCAGTTTCCAAAACTTAAAACTTTTAAAGCTAAATATATCATATTAATTTGTATAAATTCTAATTATTACTATTACTTCTCATCTTTGTCTCTTTGCATTTTAACAGACAAATTTCTGAATCTATCTGGGTTAAAATATATTTTAATGAAAAGAAAAGAAAATTAGAGGATATGAGAAATTTATTTGTAAATTACTCATTTTTATAATAAATTTCTACCAGAGAGATTCAAAATGATGAAGTATATATAAGGCCAGTCTTGCAATCAGAAAGACCTGTAATCAAGTTCTGCCATTAACAGGTAATGGCCATTATCATGAGTAAATCCCTTAATCTCATACTGCCACAGATCAAAGGATCTTGAAGGTCAGTCTCAGGAGACAGAATTTTACTCCAATAATCAACATAGTACCATTGAAGGACTTTGGGCAGAAGGATGGCATGATCTCTGCATAAAAAAAAAAAAGTTTGACAGCAGTATGGAATATGGATTAGAGGGAGAAAGCGTAGAGTCAGGAAAGCCTCTGATGAGATCATGTGGTATAGATCATATGATGAGGCCCTGCAAGGTTCAGTGGTTAGAACCTGATATCTGATTGTAGATGAGAGATAAAAAGGAGGGAGAGGGAATAAAACTGTAACAAGATAGTCTAGGTGAATGGTGATACCCTAAACAGAAAAAAAGAATTGTTATTGAGGGAGAAAGTATGACATAAGGGATCTAGGAAGTCAAACACATTTTTAATAATAATCCTGACATTTTAATTTTTAACATAGTAAATATCAATAAGTATAACCCACATTAAAAAAAAAACTAAAGTGGAGGGAGGTTTTCAGTAATTTTTAAGAGTATAAACAGGTCCTGTGACCACAAAGTTTGAGAACTGCTGACCTAAGGCAATAAATTAGACATGAGTTACTGAGCTGCAATAGTAGAGTTCCACATTGGGATTTCTTTCTACTAAAGAAATCACAGGTCCAGAGGAGACCAAACCAGAATCTCTACCCAAAACAATTTTAATATCTTTGTATTTCCCTCATTTTCAGAAAATAATTACATTAAGGTGACTAAAGCCAATTATCCAGTCAGAATTATCTTGCCCTTCTGAAATACTCAAAATCCCCTTGACAGACTGTGGAGTTATTTCAAAGATAATATTTTTCTTTGTAATTTCTTTCAGTTAGTGAAATAAACATGGCTTTTGGTGGACAATGGATTTTGTGAGATGGCATATTAAATATGTTAATAGACATACTTACCTTCAGTGAAGGATGTACTATTTATTGTACATACTAAGAACATTGCCTACGCTATGCCCATGCCCAATATGAAAATATGGTTTCTTATATATTTCTGGAACTTGAGTCTTTGAGCCCTTGATAATTCTTAAAATGATTGAAGATGATGCTATAGTAGTAGTGTGACTGGATAGCCCTGCTCCAGGCATTTGTTATTTTTTTAAACCATATTATCTTTCAGTTCCAGAACATCTAAATCATATCAAACACTTTCCTTATAGGAAATATAGATAGCAACCACAACGTCTCAACTGAAGAACTTCAGAAGAATTATCATCACTAGTGGAGAACTTTTTTTATGTTGCCATAAAGGCAAGAGAAGTCAATTAGGTCTAGTACTTCATTAATTATCTCCACAAATCATGTTTATGGCAAACCTCATACTTAGGTTGATACTAGGATGTGCCTTTTGGAAAGGCAAGTTTTGACACCTTGATATTATAGAGTTTCAGATACTGCTGGGGTAATTAATTTTTACTTGTACTGTGATGAATTCAAGCAAAACTCCTGAAACCGGCTGGCCAATTACTGACTCTTTAGGATGAGCCAGCCTCTGCAGCAAGCTTGGTTTATGCCACTGATTTGATCAAAGCTTTAATGAAATTGCTGCTTGGCAGAAGTTACTGGACTATTAGAGAGATAGCTACAAAAATAAATGAGTGTCTAGGTCTAAATCTCAAAAAAAGAAAAATAGGAGCCTTCTGGTTCTCTTTGATTGTCTATTAATTTCTCCTGATCGAGCCCCATGTGGCATTATTCTGACAAATTTCACTGAAGTGTGTTTTTGTTCCTGCAAATTAGTAAAGCAAAGTCTTGCATGAGATTTCCCTAATGGGACTTTGCATCCCACTGTTCCTTATTATTATTTTAAGGGGAGAAGGTGTTTTGTCATTCTCATGAGAACTTCTCAGGCTAGCTGTGGTTTTTTATGTATATCTCTGTGTATAACCCAATAGGAGTCAGGAAGAACTCACACTGTGTTGCAGTTCCACAAGTACTCATCCACCACTAATTTTTTGGATTAGGGTATTGTAAAAATCACAAAGAAATCCAAATAGAAGAGTGAATATAGATTTTTAGCAAGAAATGTAACATTCTTTTCCTTCCTGAGCCAAAACATTACCAACCTGGGCACCATATGACTCTTGAAATGTGGACTTCTCACAGCCCATTTGGGGAGGTTCGCCCAGTCATTTCCAACCCTCTTCTTTTTTAGAAAAATGCAGTGACTGCCTCAAATAGGAATGCAGAACGCTTAATGAAAATAGAGCTATTGATTTGAAATGCATCCACAGATCTCTAACAACTTTGCCTTAAAAAAAAAAAAAAAAGGCTTGGGGCGGCTAGGTGGCGCAGTGAGTAGAGTGCCGGCCCTGGAGTCAGAAGGACCTAAGTTCGGAGCCGGCCTCCGACACTTAACCCACACAAACAAAAACCTAGCCGTGTGACCTTGGGCAAGTTATTTAACCCCAATTGCCCTAAAAGGGGCGGCTAGATGGCGCAGTGAGTAAGAGCGCCGGCCTCGGAGTTGGGATGACCCGAGATCAAATCCGGCCTCAGAAAATGAGCACCCACATATAAATAATGACTAGCTGTGTAACCTTGAGCAAGTTACTTAACCCCAATTGCTTAAAAAAAAAAAAAGCTGCAGAGGGTGGAGCTGGACCCTGCTGACCTGCTTTAAAAGGACATTGAGCCACAATGCTGATGATGGCAAGTTGTCAATTTGTAATGTGCTACTCTTGGCTGGATATATTTTGCCTCAGCTTTCCTGATCACTTTGGCTCGTGCCAACAGATCAATTTCAGTCTGGTTTCTGCTCCATTTTAACAATTCCAAGAGCCAGGCAGCACACCCTGACGCCAAGGACCTGTTGTATCTTCTATCATAGTCCTCCTTCTCTGGGACATGCTGGCTTTTGACTCTCACTTTTGACTCTCCACTCCTTATACCTGATATCTAGTTCACTTCCCCAAGCAAATGGTTAGTTGTTAAATCATGCCTACCAAATGCCAACTGTCTGGCCATGACACTAAGTGCTTGAATTTAAACCTCATATTTTTGACTTGATCATTAACGTCTTGGCACAGACACAGCTACAGGGACCACTTACATTTCTATCGTTGCAGAGCAGCTTGCTGCAAATAGGCAAAGAGTTAAGATTAGAGTATCACAGATTTAGTGCTAGAAGGAACTTAGAGGTTATTTGACCTGGCCTATTAGCTCTCGCTCTGAATGCTAAGTTCAATGATAATACATAATGCTGTGTAGGTTAGGCTTAAATTTAGGTAGCATTTCCATATGCCTTCAGTTTACTCTGACCTTTTGTTCAATATAAAAATTATGCATGAGACACAATGCAGCATAGTGGATATGGAATCAGTCTCAAATCCAGAAAGACCTCAGTTTCAGTGCTGCCTCTGACTTTTATTTACTGTGTAAACCTAAGCAAATCCATTTATTTCTCAAAGGCATTAAAAACTCCCTAAGACTATAAATTGAAGAGAAAATGCTGACCTGCATTGGAAGAGGGTGTTTTCTCACCCAGTAGTCCCCTCTACTATTAAAATCACAAGTTAACTCTCTTTTGCTATTCTATGAAAATTGTCACAGCAGAGGGTGGGGGGAACACACTTACTTTCTTTTTCAGAGATGGGAATTTTAGCTGAATAACATCACTATACTTGAGAGGTAGAAAATACTTCAGAGGACATCTAGTCTAAACTATACTTGAAGAAGAATCCCACCTACAGCATGTTTCCACATGAACTGCTGTCTAGATATGCTTGCTCCATATTGTATTTATGCAGTTGATTTTTTTATCCAAGTGTAAACTTTTATATTTATCCACATTAAATTTAATCTTATTGGATTTTGTCCATCATTAAAGTCTACTGAGAACTTTTTGGATCCTGGTTCTCTATTGTCTAAAATGTTAGCTTCCCTTTCTGGTTTTGTGGCATGCAAAATTTTAATTAACATGCTTCACCCTCACATCCTATCCACCTTGCTATCCTCTTGCTGCCTCTTTCCCACTTCTCCCCTATACCACCAGACTAGCACTCTCTGCACTGGACCTCCACACCAGACCTCCAGAATTCATATTCCTCGTCTCTGGGTATTTAGTTGACCTGTCTTCAGAAATTCCACCCTGGTTTCCAGTCACCTTGTTTAATGACTGAGTAAATACAAAATTGTCTAGCCCAGACCCCAAACCATGCTTCAGTTTCCCAACCCATTCAGCAGTCCAGGCAGACCATCTTGCCATGTGCCTATCATCATATGTCCCCCACTTCCTAAGCAGAAGCTCCCTTTGCCATTCCCCTACATATTTAGTCTTCCTCTGTTGAAATGTAAAGTCTATGAGGGCAAAGTTTATCATACCTTTTGAATTAATATACCCAGCATTCAATATAGTGTTCAACACATACTTGATAAAAGGTTTTCCATTTACTCATCCATTCATCTATGCTTTCATCTAAGTCACCAATTAAAATATGAAACATAATATAAGGCCAAGATAGATTCCTAGGTTCCTCCATTAGAGACTACCTATAGGGCTTATGATAGCTATATGTCAATCTCCAAAGATTACCCTTAATAAGTCTACTTTATGAGTTAATAGAAATCCATTCATTTATTTTTGGACCCTCCTTTTGCTTTTAAATCCATCTCTCTATATTATTACCTGATCCACATTTCTCCATCTTGTATATAAATAATGAGGCAGAATTTTGTCAAATTCCTTGCTAAAATTCAGGCATACTGTGCCTATAACATTCCCCAAGTCTACCAATGTAGTAATCTGAGTCACATGACTCTGACAAGTGAACTTTCACCTTATCTTATTGAGAACCAGGACATAACACCTTATCATCTCTACTTCCTGCCCACTTTCACATCCCCTCCCCACCCCCTCCCTTTATATGTTAAATTCCCAGCGCTTTGGGTTAGGAGTTTTAAACAAGCAACGTGTGGGCTACATCCAAACCCTCTACCTTCACAAGTAAGGCCCAAACTAGATTAAAATGTAATTGAGAAATATTTAACAAAAATAAATAAAAATATTACAAAACATAGATAATATTTATCTATGTCTTTAAGTCAATATGTGACTTATAAGAATCCTTATGTATGGTTTAGTGGCACTTAATTCTATTTGAGTTTTACACCACTGCTATAATGATAATATAAATGGGAAGATCTTTCCCATCCATTAATAGGCCCATGTGACCTGCATGAGTCATACTGAGGCCTAAGTCACATGAGTGAGTGGTAGGAGGAGCTTGCAGAGCAGGTGAAGCAGGAAAGGTGGAGCAGAGCCCAGAGGAAGTTGGTCAGAGCAATTAGAGCTAAGGGGGAGAGAGGAAGCAGGCAGCTGACTGTGAGTGTTTGTTTATGGGAAGTTGCTAGCAGGGGAAAGGCTTTGGGAATGGCAGTGCCCCCTGAAGTGTTATTGTGTATAGATATCTTTGTACCTATGATGGATTTGGCTTTCTGGTGTTAGGATTCAACTTTCTGATCTTTGAATAAATGTTGTGGTTCAGTCTTCTACATGGAGAGTCTGTTATATTTTGCAATTCAGAATTACCTGGCATATTCATAGCTGCCATAGGCAATGTGAATATCAGTGAATGGAATAAAAATGAAAACTTCTCAGGTACCATTCCAGAAATCTGAACAGAATTGTAATAAAGTACCAAAAACTTAGTAACCTGGGCTGGGAATCTAGTACCCTTGCCTTATTCCCTGGTCATAAGTTGAAGGTTTTGCTAAGCTTGGCTAAGCATAAGAGGGGAAAGCACAGATCCTGCAAATTTAGCCACAGGCCCAAATGTTCCAGACTTGTTTCCACTGACCACCATCTGACCTGTACCAATATAAAATTGAAACTTCTGTTGTGGAACTCCGGGCAGGTCACCATGTCCTAAAATCCCCATGATTCATAAAATATTTTCTACTTTCATATCTATATTCATATTGTTAGAACATTTATCTGCTTTCATATTTAAGTTGATACTGATGATATATTGTGTGTTTCCATGTCCGCTAGACATGTATCTTCTGCTTTTTGATATTACTGACATTTCATCTGCAAATTCCAGCAAATATTTGTGGTTAAGATTGTGCACCTCAGTTCCTAATTAACAGGAATAGGACAGAACAAGGAATGGGGAAAAGAGGTAGTCTTTTGGGTATATAACTTAAGTTTTGTATTTTGTATTTTGCCTTTCCAACTAGACTGCCTCTAGTAGCAAGACCACCCTTCTTGAAAGAAGAAATAATTAAATAAATCCTTCCTGTCTACTTGGAAATATCTCTGCTTATTTTATTTTGGGCAAGTGTTGTTCTTGTCCCACACATCAGGTTGGTGCTACTGCCCTAGACAATTCTGTAAGACTAAATTGTAGAGATGGTGCTGACCTGAACTGATGGAATTTCCTCAGCCAGGAGGATTTTGTGTTGCCTTTTCCCATTAGAATGTAAGCTACTAGAGGACAAGGACTATTTTATTTGCTTGTATTTATAGGTTCAGCATTTAGTAAAGTGCTTGACTCATCATAAGAACTTAATAAATATGTTCTGTGTCTTTATCCTTCATTCTCTATCTCTCTATCTCTCTGCTTTTCCCAATTAACAAAGGACCACAACATAAGAAATTAATAAAAATAACTCTCTCTCCCCCTTAATTAAAAAAAATATTAATCTCATATTAATTGTTCTTGATGATACCATGGAGACATTTTTGCAATCACTACTTAGTTTTCCTGGAATTTTGCCAAGAATTGAAATAAAACTAATTTTCCTATAGTTTTAAGACCCCTCTACCTTCCTTTTATATGTTCATTATCAGTTTGTAGGTCTTCTCCCACTCCCAAGTTTTCAAAGATGGTTGACAGTTGGCTCAATAATCACCTCTACCAGTTCTTTCCACATTTTGTACTCTAGATCATTGGGGCCTAGTCTTTTATTTGGAGGGGGAGGGGTTCATTCATTGTCAGTCCTCTGTTAGGTATTTTTGTTCTTTCCCATTTTGAAAATAAATTTTCTTGATAGAAGAACTGAAAGTTAAAAACAAGGTGGGAATGAATAGTTCTGCCTCTTCACATTTAATCATTGTCATCATTCCTGTTTTAATCTTCTTGCACCAACATAACTTAGAATGGTCCTTCTGTTGCCCTTGACATTCGTATCTAATCCCGATTTATTCTAAGCATTTATGTTCCTGAAACTATCAAAGGACCATCTTCCACTACATGTCCTTGCTTCCATCTTCTATACATGAATAACATGTATTGTACATGACCACATTGTCTGAAGGTTGGATCTGTTGTTCTTGTTGTTTGTCCTTCATTCTTGAAGAGGACCATGACATCAGGGAGGTGATGCCATGACATGCAAGTGAATTAGATTTAAGTAAGGAAGGGCTGTGGAAAGCCACCAGCCTCAATTTCTCCTCCAGAGCCATCTGGATCCAGTATAGATCAGGATGACTGGAGATGGTCCTGTATGCAGTGGGGACCTTGACCTTTTTAAGCTAAAATCGTTAACAGGTCTGTTTGACAAAGGAAATGTTCATTCAGTGATTAAGGTTAGGTAAGAAATGAGGCAGAAAATGACCTCTATTACCTGGTCAAAAAAAATCAGTCTGGGAGGAGAAGACCCTCAGGGCTTCTGGCCAAAACAGAAATATTGCTATTTACATTCACTCTTAAACAATCAGGGTCCAAACAACAA
Organism: Gymnobelideus leadbeateri; assembly: GCA_011680675.1. NCBI lineage: Eukaryota > Metazoa > Chordata > Mammalia > Diprotodontia > Petauridae > Gymnobelideus > Gymnobelideus leadbeateri. The sequence goes on from WOXC01003510.1 coordinate 363,994, forward strand.
GGAGGTGAGACTTGAACTGGGATCAATTGTTGGCCAATCAATGAGAACCAGCAATTTGGATTTAAGGCAACATCCTAAAGAAAAAATCTAGCCAGTAAAACCCAAAATATCTTGAGAGGTTTCAGCAATCAAAATTTACATTCTTTTGGGCAGGGCAGAGCACCCATGGGTAAGGGTATGATACCCATCAGGTCAGAGGGAAGGAAAGAAATATGGAGGAAGGAAGGAAGGAAGGAAGGAAGGAAGGAAGGAAGGAAGGGAGTAAGGGAGGGAAGGAGAGAGGGAGAGAGAGAGAGAGAGAGAGAGAGAGAGAGAGAGAGAGAGGAAGGAGGGAAAGAAAGAAAGAAAGAAGGAAAGAAGGAAAGGAGGAAAGAAAGAAAGAAAGAAAAAGAAAGAAAGAAGGAAAGAAGGAAAGGAAGAAAGAAAGAAAGAAAGAAAGAAAGAAAGAAAGAAAGAAAGAAAGAAAGAAAGAAAGAAAGAAAGAAAGAAAGAAAGAAAGAAAGAAAGAAAGAAAAAGAAAGAAAAAAGGAAAGAAAGAAAGAAAGAGCTGTGTTGGCCAACTGGCTAGTTCCAGTTGAGACCCCAGTGGGGCAGCTCCTGCTACTCACAGAGGATGTCATTTGAAATTCTTCCCTTCCCCAGAGTTCTCCAGTATCTTTAAGGAGTCAGAAATTTTCTCATTCTCTTCCATTAGCTATGGCCTCCACCAATTGTTTTACCCTTATCCTTGGGATCCAATGACCAATACCCTCCCCCCACCAATTCAATTTAACAGCTGATATCAGTTTTTTTACAAAGGAAAATTTACTTCAAAGGAATAAAAAGAACATACAAAAATCTCCTCCCCACATATGGGGGGAGGGCAATAATCTCTTTACATCCTCCTCAACTATGCTTCAAACCCTATTACACATATTTCTTAAATCTAGGTTAGTAGGTTAGTTCTCTGTGTATTCACAAGTTTCTTTCTTTACCAAGCCCCATCTTCTTTTTCACCAGTCACGTAGGATTGCGTCTTTTGAATTTCATTCCTGAAAATTTCCCATCTCTCTTAGACCCCCATAGAAGCTTAGGCCATGGACTCCTCCCTATCTTTTTCCACAATATATTTAAATCAAGTCTCCCAAAATCTAAGCTGTGTGTCAGCCTTTGTCTGACATTTCTCTTCTCTAACTTCCTTTCAGTTTTTCCACTACTACAGCAACTAGTTTCTCCTTGTTGGAAGAAATGAGATCCAGAACAGCAGTTCCCCTAGTTGCTTCTTTCACCTTTTTAAGGCTTAAATTATAATTAAGGCCAGCCAAGAAATTATTAGCTGCTCTTCTTTTGGCAGAGAGAGAACTCTAGCAGATGTCGAGATAAGTCCCCCATCACAACTATATCATGAATTCATGCCAGGTTTGTGATCTGTTTCCTGAACTTCTCATCAATTTCCTCCTTCTGGTTAGTTATCCAGTTACTGCTGTTATCCATATTTATGGTGACCATATGCCCCCAATTTTTGCAAAATTCCTGGTTTTAACAATTTTAACCTATTGTCTCCATAAACATGGAAATGTCAATATTTTAATAAATAATTACAATGCATCAAATACATAAGCATTATATGAGCAATATATATTAAAATATGTATCACTGAAGATTGAGAAACACAAAAGATAGAATAATCCAGATTTAAGAGTTAGAGGATCACAATTACTCCAAAAATGTTATAATACTGTAACTAAAATTATGTTTGTCATATGTATTCCTGTGGACCATTTTATGCAATTGGTCTGATTTAGATATGATAACAACAGGGTATCAAATTTTTTCACTATAAACCTCATGAATCCCAATATTCAGAGACTCATTTGAATGACTATACAATTGACCCAGTTTGGAGAATGCAAATCAGAAAAATATATATTCTTTGTCAAACCACGTTTCTAAAAGTACCATGCTCCATCCCTATTGAAATGAATGGGATACGGGGCAGCTAAGTGGCGCAGTGAATAGAGCACTGGCCCTGGAGTCAGGAGGACCTGAGTTCAAATCCGGCCACAGACACTTAACACAAAAATTAGCCATGTGACCTTGGGCAAGTCACAACCCCAATTGCCCTCCAAAAAGAAAAAAAAATGAAGGAAAAAAAAGGAAAAAAGAAATAGATGGGATAGTGATAATACCATAGTGACTTTACACCATGGCACTCAAACTTTGGTTAAATCATATTTGCTAGTATCGAACCTAGAACATATCTCCAAAAGAAGTACTCCAAAAGCCTAACATGTTTCTAGTAATTAAACTAAAACTAACAGGGGAACTGATGATCAAATTCAGTCTTCTGAATGCTTCAGAAGATGATCAGATATATTGCTTTATTGGAAGGGGACTCTGGAAAGAACTGATTTAAAATATTTTCCCTTCTGACTCATCATGGAATACCTAAAATTTTACTCATAGGGATTAAATCTCTACGTTTGTTGAGATCTTTCAGGCTTTAGAGTTTTCCCTGAAAATTTAAGAACTGTTGATGTTACTGACATTTTAAATAAATCACCAAGCAACTTTCTTAAGTATTTCAACAAAGATTTTGTAAGTGCTTACCATATGCCAGATACTGAGCTAGACCCTGAGGATACAAAGGTTAAAAAATAAATAAAATAATCCCTGACCTCTATAGGAGATAGCAAATTTCTTGGATCTAATTTAGAAAATTAACTATTTCTCAAGTTTTTGAAGCATCTTCCAGATTGGAGAGTCTGGCATTGGAAGGGAAAGTGAGAGGGCACCAAAGACAAATTTCATCTACTTCACAGTTGGGCCCAAGGCTAGTCCTGAACACATTATCATATGTTCAACTTTCTCTGACATTTGCATTCACTTTCTCATATATAACCTGCTGTTATGTCCTCTCAGCCCCGAGACATTGACAATCTGCCCTGCCGATATATCCTAAGGACCCCTGACTTTGCCAAATGCCCTGCATTTAAACCCTTAGGAATACCAGGCCTTTCCATTCACTATAAAGCTATACCCTACTTTATGTGTTGTCTTCTCCAACCAGAAAATAAGCTCCTTGTGATGAGGACTGTCTAAACACATAGGGGAACCTGCAGCCTCGAGACCACATGTGGCCCTGTAAGTCCTCAAGAGCAGCCCTTTGATTGAATCCAGACTTCACAGAACAAATAGTTTGGATTCAGTCAAAGGGCCGCACTTGATATCCTAGAAGGCCATATGTGGCCTTAAGGTCCCAGGTTCCCCCCCACCGTCTAGCATCTCTACTTGTATTCCCAGTACTTAGTGTAACGTTTAGCACATAGCAAGTACTTAAACAATGCTTTTTTCATTCACCCATTGGAATTTGTTGTCCTCTCTGATTGTCTAGAATCTTGGAAAACTTGAAGTTCTTCCTGTATATATCAGGGATTTAAATGAGGGTCTATGAACTTGGGAGAAATAAAAGCCTTTTAATAACTGCATTTCAATATAACTGGTTTCCTAAAAAGGGGCCCATAGGCTTCACTAGGCTGCCACAGAGAGCTACAACATAAAAAAAGATTGAGCCCCTGCTTCTATCCTTTTCTGCCTCTAACCTCTGCTATTCAGATGGCCTAGTGCTCACTGCTAACACTCATTCCCTGGGAACAGCAGGACTTTTTAGAGACTAAGAAATGACAAATCTGTGCACACTTACTTAGAGTCGTTCTTTTCCCACCCACCACCCCCAGGGAGAAAATCATTTACAAAGCAATAAAACATAAGTCTTCTAATAAATCAAAGTTGGCAGTAAAGAAAGAAGAAAACATAAAAAAGAGTCATTACAGATGATACTATTGTTAAGCAGATTTACCATTCCAGCAAAAATGACACTATCTTATCTCTGTGCGGCCACCTATACTGCAAGTTGCTATTAAAATAGCCATAGTCTTAGAGATGGGGGAGTGCTTTGTGATCCATGCAAATTAATGTACCAGAAGGGAATTTAAAAGGGTGAAATGCATTCAGTTAAGAGTTTGCAGCTGTCAGAGCCACCCCCACATCACTTAGCTGTAAATTTTAGCAACAAAGGTATTGCTGTCGTCATGGCCTTGACAGATGCTATGTTTACCCAAGTTGGTGCATTTTGCTGACTGAAGTTCATGGCCATTAAAGTAAGTTTGAGTCATAGGAGTGAAAGTAATAACTCTGGAATCAAAAGGAGCAGGGCATAGGTATAAGAGGAAAACACAGCAGGAAAGAAATTCGGGGCAGCCAGGAATGGAATCTCTAGAACTCTTTAAGGCTCAACTCAAATGCCACCTTCTTTGAAAGGCCTTTTCTAATCCCTCCAGTTGTTAAGCTTGTCTCCCTGCCATATCATTTTGGTTATGTTCTGAATATATTTACTTATCTATGACTATGTGTAGCAGATGGAACTTAGATGCTTGTTGATTGAAAAGTGGATTCTAAGAATTGGGACTGTTGTGAGCAACTAGTCTTATAAATTCTAAAATGTGGTATAAACACAAGATATTTTGCAATTACTATTATCATTATATATTCTCATCTTTTTCTTTTTCAAAAGAATTCAGCTAGAAACAATCATGGGACAAGTTGGAATCCTACTAGTAGTCCTCTGTATTTAATGTTCTATGGACTATTTATTGTCTGGGAAGAAAAATAATTGCTTTAGTAGTTGAGTAAAAGTATTTGGATATAAGCACGTAGGACAAGAGGGATAAGAGGCTTCTTATCCTGTTCCCATATGACTTTGATCTCTTCTGTTAGATCTCTACATTTTTAAAGTTACACAAAGTTTTCCATGTAGCTTGGAGATTTTAAATATTTCCTGTGGCAATATATATTAAAAGGTGATCCTAAGATTTTATGAATTACTATTCATAGACAATCAATACTATTCATAGACAATCATAAGCAACAATCTAGTCCATGATAATGGTCTTCTTTCAAGACAGGCTGTCAGGTGAGTTCTCCAAGATATTTTGAAAACCATATTATTATATGAGTATTTTTTTAATGTCAGCCTATGGAAATTATAGGGCTTCTGATGTGTAATTCCAACTACCAGGCCATTTTTTATTAGATGTTCTAAATTTTGATGATTCTAAATTTTTTTGCAGCCTATGACAATGTGATGCTAAGTTTCTACTAAATTATTAAACCTGTGCTCCAAAAGCATAAACCTTTTGTAATGGTGTTGGTATGACTAGTCCTGAAATGCCATCATAAACAAATATTTATGTTTTCATAAACAAATTCACGTCTTGGCATTTTTTTCTATGTTGTCATATTGTTGGTTGAGTTTATGTGGATATACTCAATGGAAGGTCTTTTAATTTCATCCTTTGAACTTACCATTTAATTAACTCCATATAAAGACATTACCTTCTTTCAACATTTAATAAATCCAATGACATGTACCTACTTTCACACTTTCCTATGAAGTTAGATCTACTATTACAGTGAAGTGAGGATGGCTTATTGTAGAAGTATTTCTGTTGTCTGGCCTGTTTACTATGTGCTCTAAGAATATCTATCAATACTCTTTCTACATTTTTTCCAAGGAAGTATTAATCTTTCTATAACTTCTTTTTGGTGATGAGTTCTGTGTTTTGTCAATATTGTGTGGGTGTAAGGACTATGATATCTTCCAAATATCTTTGAGTCTAGTTTAGAGTTCTTTGAGTATACATTAAGAAAGATTAATATTGCAGGGGCAGCTAGGAGGCACAGTGAATAGAGCTCCAGCCCTGGAGTCAGAAGGACCTGAGTTCGAATCTGACCTCAGACACCTAACACTTACTAACTGTGTGACCTTGGGAGAGTCACTTAACCCCAATTGCCCTGCCTTCCCCCCTCCAAAAAAAGATTAATATTGCAAAGAAATTGATTACTTTAAACATTCTGTTTTGAATTCAGAAAGCAAATAAGTCTTCTACTATGTGACCACAGTCTTCTCTTCAATATTATTGAAAGTGACGTTTTTGGGAGAACATAATGATTCTGTCTTGTTCTGTATCAGTCCTTTCATGAACGATAAAACCAGCTTTGAAAGCTATTTTTTTACTTTCTTTTCTAGACTTAACAGTTAAGAAGAGAGGATTCCTGAGAAGCCCTCCTTGGAATGTCACCACTCTCTCTTCTAGCTAGCAGGCAGTTCTCTGATTTGGTGAAACAAATTACACTAAGAAGGAAATTCCCTTATCCCTATAGCAAATGATATACATTTTTCCTTCAACAAGCATACTGTTCTCTTTTTTTTAACCAGCTACATTTAAATGAATAGCCATCCTTTTTTTGTTTATTTCGTATGATGTGTAAATATTGGTTGCTGAATTGTGAATGATATATTCCCAATGAACTGCTAATGGAGAATGCCACATTCTGAATATAATAGAAATGTGTCTTCTGATTTGTGTTGGCTTAATTGGCATTTAGCTAATTGGCATAACTAAATTGATGCACCAATGTCTTAAAACTTTATGTATCTTGTTAAGAGGAAAACTAGATATTTGTAGGTATCACCTTCATCCTTTTCATCAACATAACCTCTGGATTTAAACTGAATTGTCTTTTCTTAGCATCTTTTAAGGATCTTATATTCCATATAGTCTGGCTTCTAACCTCATCAGTAAGCCAAAAGTAGCTCCTTTAAAGTTATCAGTTATATCTTAATTGCCAAATATAATGGCCTCTTTCAACCCTCATCTTTCTTGACCTTCTTTGCTAAATTTGATGTTGTTGATCACTTCCTTCCCCTTGACACTCTTCTCTCTGCATTTCCTTGACACTGGTTCTCCTACCTGTCTGACTGCTCCTTCTCAGTGTCCTTTCCCAGATCTTTGTATAGGTCATGCCTGTTAACCATGAATGTCTGCCAGCACTCCATCCTAGACCATCTTTTCTTCTCATTCTATGCTATTTCATTTGGTGATCTCAGCAGCTCCCATGGTTCAGTTATTATCTTAATGTTGATGATTCTCATATCTATCCAGATCTGGCCATAACCTCTCTCCTAACCTCCAGACTCTCAACTCCAACTGACTATTAAACACCTCAAGTTGGTTGTCCCACAGATATCTTAAATTCAAAATGTCCAAAACTAAACATTATCTTTCCCAAAAAAATCTCCCCCTCCAGAACTCCCCTCTTACTGTAGAGGGTACCACCATCCTCCTTGTCACCAGGCTCAAAACCTAAATGTCATTTTTTACTTCTTACTTCTCTGTCACTACCACCTCAATATCCAAACTGATGGTAAGTTCTATAGATTTTACCTTCATAATATCACTTGTTTATGCCCCCTTCTCTTCTCTAACACTGTTACTAACCTGAAACAGCCCCAATCACCTCATTTCTGGACTGTTGCAATAGACTGCTGGTTGGTTGGTCTCTGTGCCTTTCTCAGACCATCTCCACTCAATTGTTAAATTCCCAAACTGCAGATCTGATCTTGTCAAGTCCCTCCCAGCCCCCATTCAATGAACTCCAATAGTTCCTTATTGCCCTGGGGGGGGGGAATACAACAAAATCCCATTTAGCATTCAAAGTCCTTTACAAAGTAGCCCCCTCCTGCCTTTCCAGGCTTTTTTCACTTTATGCCTCATTCTCCCCAGATACTCTGATCTGGTGACACTGGCCTCCTTGCTATTCTTCACATAACTAACTCGTCCAGACACAAGGATTTTTCACTGAATGTTTCCCCTGCCTGGAATACTCTTCCTCCTCATCTCTGACTCCTGGATACATTCTTCCTTCAAGTTTCATCTAAAACCCCACCTTCAAAAGGAAACCTTTCATTAACTCCCTTAATTCTAGTGCCTTCCCTCTATTGATTATCTCCAATTTATCTTGTATTTATTTCATTTGTACAGTTGTTTTCATTTGACTATGAACTCCTTGAGAATAGGGACTGTCTTTTGTCATTCTTTGTAACTCCAACACTTTGCACAGTGTCTAGAGTATAATAACAATAAATATTTATTTACTGACTTGTCTGATTCAAGTAACACTCTTTTAATAATGAAAAATATTCCATCAGATGACAGCTGTTTAATGTGTTTTTCAATGGAGTTATCAAGCTGGTATCAGCCATATACATCATTCACAGCAAATAATTAATAAGATGTTTTGGTTTGACTCTCCATTTAAGTTGAAAGCCGTGCTTGCTTCTATTTAGGAAACATGATCATGGACTTAAGGCTGGGCAGAAGCATAAGGGGCTTAAACTATCTCTCTAAAAGTGCTATGTTTCATATCAGTATCTTGAGACTGTGATATTAATGGTACATTTTAAATAGAGGGCTGTTTTGCATGTAAACATAAAATGTTCTAACATTCTCACTGTTCTTAGGTATATTTTTTTGCATTTGCAATACATTAAAAAGCCATGAGTATAAAACTAAGATAATGTCCTTGCAATACTCAATAAAGGCAACATAAATATTACTTTCAGGTAGCTTCTTTAATAACAAGAATATCATATATAAGTTGCTTTTTATATCCCTTTGAATATATTCATTTTGCTCCTCATACAATATACTATTTTTATCTAAGTTTTTCTTGGATCTTTTTTGAGTCAAAGGCCTAGTAATAGTATGGCTAGGTCAAAGACCATACTCTTTAGTAACTTTCAGTCTATAATTCTAAATTACATTCCAAAATGGTTGTACTCATTCATAGACCCACCAATAATACATCAATGTAACTATCTTCCCTATGTTGATAGACCTTTCTTTTTTGGTCACCTTTGCCTTTCTGATGGGTTTGAAGTAGGATCTCAGAATTGCTTTAATTTATATTTCTCTAATTAGTAGTGATTTCCATGTTTCATTTTTATAGTTTTCAATTGTGCAATAAAGCATTCCAATTTTCTTCTACATACCAAAGAAATATGGATGTAATCTTCCAGTATCTTTCTGTAGATCTTCAATAGTTCTCTCAAATCTTTTTTTTTTTTACCATGTTAGTGGTTGATACCTTAACTTAGGGGTATTCCTTGATAGCTCTACCTTCTCTTCTCCTGTTTTTATTCTGGCAACAGTTACCACATATACTCTTTGTGTATAGGTCCTAAAATGTTTTTGTTCTTTCTGATAAATACTATAGGAAAATACATTTATTAGTAATAGCTATAGTATAGTATAGTAGACACTAACTTTTTTAATTACCCTGTTTTTATATAATTGTTTGATTGAATTTCTACTGTCAGACTCAAAAAAGGATTCTTCAGAATTCCCATTGGTATATTCCCATCTCCCTTTTCAAAGTAATTTGAGATATTAGTCCTGTTTCTATAACCCACTTTGATATGAGGTATTATTTCTGGTGCATTAAACAAATGCCCTCATAATCATCAACTTTTACCCTTCTCAGATTTTAGTAGTGTTCCTTCTTCTTCTAACCTCATCTTAGAGAAGAGATGGCCCTGCACTTGTAACAGTATATTGCTTTTGCAACTTACAGATGAATTGGCAAAAGATAGTAGCATGAAATCCTTGTTTGTATTTGGTGACAATGCTTTCCAGTTTTCTTACTGGAATATAATGAAAGTAACCTTATCTTCAGTATACTTTATGCATACTCTTAGTTTGCCAGCATTAGTTATGATTACCATTAATACTGACTCATGTCCAGGAGATGAAATATTGATATTTCTGATTTGTTCAGTAGTTCTGATCTGTTCCTATATTTTGCCTTTTTATAGAACCTGAAGATAATGGTTTCTCACTTGCTAAGCTGTGTGCAGGTCAAGATAATTATTAAAATAACTTTAAGTAGTAACACCCTGTAACCATGTCACTTATTTAATATATTGATAGGATAATTTTATTATATTTATTGGCCATAGTGTTAACTCAATCAGCAATATCACCAGAGATGAAATGATCAGAACTTCAGAGTTCTTATCAGGCCTTCACAGCTACTGTGAAGTCTCAAGCCACACAGAGTCCACACAGTTCCTCACACCAACTGACATTATTTTATTTTGCCATTTCCCTTCTCTCTCAAGATATTAATTATGGGCTGTTTTTATTTAAGGGGATTAGTATAATTGCAACTATCATGTGTATAATAGTGTTGATGAATGAATAAAGAATATACATGGCCCAAGAAGGGAAAATCATTTTTAGGCTATTGTTTAAGGACTGAATCAGGATTTCAGTAATTCAAAGAATGTCTTTCTGGAACTACATAAACTATATATTTTCTGGAACATATAAATAGGGCTCTGCCTATATAATAAGAAAATAAAAATGGTATTTAGTGGGCGGAGCCAAGATGGCGGAGTAGAAACAGCTCATCCAAGCCACTCTGCCCCCAGATTCCCCCCAAACTATGTAAAAGGGGACTCTGAATAACTTCTGGAGCCCCAGCACCCACAGAACAACACAGAGAAGCTAACCTCCCGCTGAGGACAGCCCAGCAGCCCTGCAGGAAGGACCAGCGCAGCGGTCTGGGACCTGGCAGCGCACAGCACGCAGAGCGCGGGGGGCCGAGCCGAGCGGAGCCCAGGTCCCCATGAGACAAGGTTTTAGCCCCAGGGCAGCAGGGCCAGCAGCCGGCTGGAGAGACCCCAGAACACCAGCAGCTGTGGCAACTCCAGAATTATCAACATAAACATGCCTAGGACAAAGTAAGAGGTTAGTGTCCTATGAACTTTGGGACCAGTATTTGGGGAATGCGTCGGCTCCCTCCCCTGGGGGCTAGAAGAGCTGAGGACAAACGCCATTTTGTAGTTTTCAGAGGCAGCTCCAGCTCCTGGCCTGCGAACTGTAGGGAGATCCAGCGATCAGTCTTAGGGGGTAATAGCTCTTGCTTTAACCTCCCTGGATCTGGATTGAGATCGAGGGTGGAAGTTGTGGGTGGGTTTCCTGCTTGCCAGAAACGAAAGTTGCCCCCCACACGTTCAGGACGAAAATTCCTCTATCTGGCCTTAAAGCCATAGTGTGGCAACAAGGCCAAAAGTCAAGTAATTAAGTGGCAACATGCCAAGGCAAAGGAAACAGAAAAATGCAACCCTAGATTCCTATTTTGGGGGCATATAGCAGGAAAAGGACTGTGAGGTCAGAAGGCCTGCTCCAAAAGCCCCAGGGGAAAACATGAGTGGGTTGCAGGCCATAGAGGACCTTAAGAAGGACTTTAAAAATCAAATAAGAGAAGTGGAGGAAAAATTGGAAAGAGAAATGAGAAGGATGCAGGAAAAGTATGAAATGAGGGTCAACAGCCTGACTGAGGAAAACAACACCTTAAAAAATAGACTAACTCAAATGGCAAAGGAGGCCCAAAAGGGCAATGAGGAGAAGAATGCCTTAAAAAGTCGAATTTGCCAGATGGAAAAAGAATCTCAAAAGTTCACTGAGGAGATTCATTCCTTCAGAGTTAGACTGGAGCAAATGGAAGCTAATGACTTAATGAGTAATCAGGATGCTGTTAAGCAGATCCAAACAAATGAAAGATTAGAAGGCAATGTGAAATATCTCATGGGAAAAACCACTGACCTGGAAAATAGATCCAGGAGAGACAATTTAAAAATTATTGGACTACCTGAAAGCCATGATCAAAGAAAGAACCTAGAAATCACCCTTCAAGAAATTCTCAAGGAAAATTGCCCTGTTGTTTTAGATCCAGAGGGCAAAATAGAGGTTGAAAGAATCCACAGATCACCTCTTGAAAAAGATCCCAAAAAGAAAACTCCCAGGAATATTATAGCCAGGTTCCAGAATCCCCAGATCAAGGAGAAAATACTACAAGCAGCCAGGAAGAAACAATTTCAATATTGTGGAAACACAATCAGAATAGCACAGGACCTGGCAGCTTCTACACTGAGGGATCGAAGGGCATGGAATATGATATTCAAGAGGGCAAAAGAACTGGGAATGAACCCAAGGGTCACCTACCCAGCAAAACTGAGTATTTTGTTTCAGGGGAAAATATGGTCATTCAGTGGAATAGAGGACTTTCAAGCATTCTTGAGGAAAAAACCAGAGTTGAATAGAAAATTTGACATCCAGACACAAGAAGGAAGAGATGCCTGAGAAGGTAATCAGGGAAAAGAAATCAAAAGGAACTTATCAAAGTTGAACTATTTACATTCCTATATGGAAAAGCAATAACTGTGACTGATTATATCTTTCTCACTATGAAAATAATGGAAGAAGGGTGTGTGGTCATATGAATACATATGTGAATGTGTGTGTATATGGTTACAGTTACATATGGATAGAGGGCATAGGTTGAATTTGTTGGGAAGGGAGAATACTCAAGGGATGAAATTATGAGGTGAGAAAGGAAAGTGGCAAGAGGAGATGGGGAGAGACAGGGTAGGGTAAACTATCTCATGTAGAAGAAGCAAGGGGAAGTGGTTGCAAGGGAGGGGGAGAATAGGAAGGCAAAAAAGGCAAACCACATTCTCATTGAATTTGGTTCAGGGAGAGAATGACATACATACTAAATGGGATATCTCAACCTGCAGCAGAATAGGGGGGAGGGGGATGAAAGGAGGGATGATGGATGGGAGGGCATCCTTGGGGGGAGGGGAGGTTGGAAGTACCCACTATAGAAGAGGTACAGGATCATTTAGGGAATGGACCAGGTGGGGGGGTGGGATGAGTGGGAGGGAATTATAAGCAGCCTTGTACAATATATCTATAATGATAATGTTTTGCATAGCTAGACATGTACAACATATACTGAATTACTTATCTCCCCAGAGGGAATGGGTGACAAGGGAGGAAGGAAATGGATCTGAAATTCGAGGTCTTAACATTAAATGTTTCAAATATTAAAAAAAATTTAATTTAATTTTAAAAAATAATATTTCGTGCATTTGAGCTCTCCAAGGGGCAACATGGCATCAGAAAGAGCACTCACTGGTGTTACAGTCAGAAGACCCAAAGTCAAGGCCAAGCACCAACAATTATTAACAAAAATTAATAAATTTGTGACCCTAAACAAGTCACTTAATTTGTCTAAGTCTATATTTCCTCATGGGTAAAATGGAGATAATTCTCAGGCTACTTATTGCATAGGGTTATGGTGTTGGAAGTGCTTTGGAAACTTTAAAGAATTACAGAAATGTGAGTTTCCAACTCTTATGTGGACCAGCCATAGACACCATTCAGGCCTAATAAAAAAGTATATTTTCTTCACAAGGAATGTTTTGACAGCCTCAACTGACATAGTATACACAGGTTTTGTGTGAATGAATTTATCTTTATGGAAATTGTACCCCTTCATATATGAAGGCCAAGAAATGAATCTCCTTTGTTGCTGAGTTAGGGCAGGAAACTTTTAAAAATTTGATTCTTGTTTCCTCTGTTGATAATGAATGCACTGAATGAGAATTTGAGTCACATTCACATACCTGTGATTACCCAAAAACCCGTGCTGAACTCTGAGATTGCAGTCAATTGAGAACTTAGCTACATAGAGGATTAACGGTGGCCCTAAAATTTGACTTCAAATAAACATAATGAGGCAAATGTATATAAAAAAACACACATATATACACATACACATATGTATATGAATTAATGGAATACTATTGTGCTATAAGAAATGATGAGCAGATGGACTTCATAATAACCTGGAGAGACTTATATAAACTGATGCTGAATGAGGAGAGCAGAACCAAGAGTACTCTGTACACAGTTACAGACACATCATACGTGTAACAACTAACTTGGATAGACTGGGCTCCTCTCAGTAATGGAAGGTTATAAGATAACTTCAAAAGACTCATGATGGAAAGGGATATCCTCATCCGGAAAAAAGAACTATAGAGTCTGAATACAGATTGAAGCAAACTACTTGTCCCTTTTTTGTTTTGTTTTGTTTCTTCTTTCTCATTGTTCACTCTAGTGGTTATAATCCTTCTTTACAACTTGACTGATGTTTAAATGTGAAGGCATTTGTAGATCCTATATTGGATTGCATGCCACCATTGGGGGAAGGTGGAGGGAGAGGAAGAGGGAGAAAATTTGAAACTCAAGGGACTATGGAACTGAATGTTATAAACCAAAAGCAAATAAATAAATTTATTAAAAAAATAAAATAAGAAAAAACAAACAATATCAAAAGTGAAAAAGGAGAACTTACCACAAAGAAGGAATAAAGAATATTATTTAAAAACTATGTTTGCCTGACTGCATGCTTCTAAAACCAGCAAATTAAATGAAATAAATGAATATTTACAAAAATATAAAATACTCAAAGGAATAAAAGTGATAGAATTTGAAACAATTCAATTTTAGAGAAATTTACAAACCATAAATGAACTTCCAAAGACAAAAAGTCACAAGTGAATTCTATCAAACATTCAAATAATAATTAATTTCAATATTACATAAATTATTTGCAAAAATAGCAAGAGACTATAAAATTCCTTCTGTAAAACAGATATGGTCTTGATAACATATTGAAAATAGAAAAAAGAAAACTTATATTAATACCCCTAATGAACATGGATCCTTTAAAAAAAAAAAGTAAATATTAGCAAAGAGGCTGGCAATATATCATAAAGATTATGACTAGTTTGGATTTATACCAGACAGCACATGTATGGGAAAACTATAAGCTTAACTGGCTGTTGGTAAGTGATTATATCAATATATTTAAAGAAAACTTTTGAAATATAATACCCATTACTATTAACAAAAAAGTACTAGAAAATAGGAATAGACATTTTCCTAAAATTATAAGTAATATATATGTAAAACCAAGAGCTATGGTTATATGTAATAGATATTACTTACAATCCTCTCCAACAAATTCAGGGGTGAAGCAAGGATGTCCATTGTCACCACTTATATTTTTGACATAGTACTAGAAATTCTATCAAAAGCAATTAGATGGAAAAAAGAAACTGAGGGAATAAGCATAGATAAAAAGTTACTTTTTTAAAGATGATATTATGGTCTATTTAAAGAATCCTAAAGAGCCAACTAAAATTAATTTTAAAAATTAATAATTTCTTCAGACTTGCAAGATATAAATAGATAAAAATCATTAATATTTTTATATAATGCCAATAAACCCAGCAGGCAGAGATGAAGTTCATTCAAAATCATTACAGAATCTATGAAATATTTCAGTCTATCTTTGAAGCTGCACATGAAAAGTATATAAATACAATCATAAACAATTGTCAACAGAAACAAAGATCAAAATAACTAGGAAAATATTCATTGTTCATCAGTGGTATGAACCAATACAATAAAAATGGCAATACTATCTAAATTAATTTACTTATTCAATGCCATACCAATGAAACTATGAAAAGATTATTTTTTAGAAGCAGAAAACATGATAACAAAATTCATATAGAGGGAAAACAAAAGTCAATAATCTCAAAAGATACGAAAAGAAATGGAAATAAAGGGGGCCTAGCAGTTATAGATCTTAAACTATACTACAAATAGAAGCAGTAATTATCTCACATATACCAAAAAATGGTTCTGGTTAAAAAATAAAAAGATTGATTACTATAATAGATTAGATACACAACATATTGAAGCAATTGTAGTTAGTATTAGATAAGTACAAAGACTCTAGGTACTGGGATATGACTCACTATTTGACAAAAACTACTATGAAAATCAAACATTAGTATTGCAGAAATTAGATTTAGATTAATACTTCATACCTTATACAAAGATCTTCATACCTTATACAAAGATTATCTCCAAATAGATATGTGAACTAGATATAAAAGTTTATATCATAAACAAATTAGAGAAATATAGAAAAATTACCTATCAGATTGTTAATTACTAGAAATTCACAATTAACTATGTGAAGGGAAAGCGATCACCAATCAAAGCTAGGATCTCCTAGTCAAGCACCATGATTCAAGTTTTACATATCTTCTCAACATTATGATCAAATTATCCAGAAGACATTACCAGTCAAAGTTGGAATTAAGGGATAAGCGATTTTTCTCTTGACATTCACTTCTTTTTTTAATATCTTTAAAATTTGGAGAAAAGTTTATAATTTTATACAATCCAGATCATACTGCCAGATATATTCCAATCATGTTGCTTAGCATAAACCTAAGCAAAAACCAGATCATAGTTACAGCAGGGGCAGCAGAGATTGAAATGAGAGCTGGGATCAATAATGACAAGGTTATGTTATTTCATGACCAAACAGAGGTTAGTGAGGATCACAGAACATAAAATAGTTTGATTACATAAAAAAATTTTGAAGTTGTTAATTTTTAAAATTTATTTTTGATTTCATAATTACAGAAAATTTAAAAATTTTGCACAAGCAAATCCAATAAAGCTAAGGTTAAAAGAAAAATAACTGGAAAAATCTTTATAAAGCATTTCTCTGATAAAGGTCTCATTTCCAAGATATATTAAGGAAGTGATTAAAATTTATGTGGGGGGATCACACGTGTGGTTTTGATCACTTATACTTTATAAGATAGCTTGAGATTTGAGGACTAAATTTTTTTCTATTTATTCTATCTTTAAAAAAACAGATAATTAACTCTTTCGTCTCATGTAGTTTTCATTTATGATTTCATGAAATATAGCTCTAGTAAACTAGGCTTTGATACAGCCATTGGGATTCAAATAGAGCTGCTTGACTATGCCTTTGAACCCAAATCACTTTGGCTCTCACTGAGGGTCAACAATAGGCCCATTCCAAAACTCACTTGCTCATTGAGCTTTCCTGGCTAAGAATGAGTGTAAATAGCAATTGTTTCTGTTCTGGCCAGAAACTCTGAGGGTCTTCCCCTCCCAGACTGATTCTCTTGGGAAGTCCCACTAGGCCATCTTTTATTTCAGTTTTTACCTAATCTTTAATCATTGAATGGGTGTTATCTCAGAGAAACTGAGACACTGAAAAGACCTCAACTTAAAAAGGTGAGCACCTTCCACTGCATCAGGGGCCATTGACAGTCATCCTTACCTCTCTCTTGACACTGGACTCCAATGACTCTGGAGGAGAGAATGAAGCTGATGACTTTGCATAGCCTTGCCTTACTTAAGTCCAATTCACTTGCAAGTCAAGATACCACCCTCATGATTTGATTGATCCTTCCTGAGAACAAAGTAAGAACAACAACAAATTTATAAGCATAAGAGCAAGTTGGTGGGGCTAGGTGGCTCAGTGAATAGAGCACGGCCCTGGAGCCAGGAGTACCTGAGTTCAAATCTGGCCTCAGACACTTAATACTTACTAGCCATATGACCTTGGGCAAGTCACTTAACCCCAATTGCCCTCCCCCCTTCCAAAAAACAAACAAACAAACAAACAAAAAGAATAAGAGCAATTCCCCAGTTGATAAATCCTCTTAGGATAGGAAAGGAAGTTCTCAAAAAAAGGAAACTAGGCTACTCATAGCCACATGAAAAAAAATGTTTCAAATCACTACTAAGTAGAGAAATGAAAATTAACAAAATTCTGGAATCCTACCTTATACCTGAGTGGTGAAGATACAAAAAAGGAAAATAATTTATGTTTTCAGACCATGGGAAAACAGGCATATTTCAGTGCCCTGCACAAAGTGGGCACTCAATAAATGTTGATTGATTGATGCACTACTGGTGGACCTGTGAATGTCTACAACCATTTGGGAAAGCAAATTGGAATTATATGAAAGTTACTAACAGTTTGCATCCTTTTACCTAGCTATATCATGACTAAGTCTATTTCTAAAATAAATTCAAGAAAGAGGAAAAGGTCCTTTATGTTCAAAAATATTTATAATGCTCTTTTTTGTGGTGACAAAGTCTGGAAACTAAAGAGATATCCATTAATTGAGGAACGGCTAACATGGAAAGATTTATATGAAATAATGCAAAGTGAGCAAAAACAGGAGAACAATTTATATTCAAACATTAATGTTAATTGAGTTTCATAAATGTTTCTACACTGTTAATCTATATAAATGCTTTATATTTATAAGCTTTATTGTTTAGTTCAAACATAGGCACAC
Source organism: Gymnobelideus leadbeateri (assembly GCA_011680675.1). NCBI lineage: Eukaryota > Metazoa > Chordata > Mammalia > Diprotodontia > Petauridae > Gymnobelideus > Gymnobelideus leadbeateri. The sequence continues at coordinate 381,938 of WOXC01003510.1, forward strand.
TCTTTAGCTCTGGGAATCCTGAAAGACTAACTGTAACCTCCAGAACCCCGAGATAGACTCTAGAAAAAGCTAGCATGGTGGTGACAGAACAAAAACCTGCTCTCACAAGGTGCTACAAAGCACTTTCACATCCATTATCATTCCTCAAACCTCACACCTCTCTAGAGATATAAAGTAGGGCACCTATTATTTTATTTTATTTTTTTTAACCAAATGCTTTATTAACTTCTGTTTTACATCATTCATTTCTGCCAGATTTTGAGTTACAATCATTTTCCCCCCATTATTCCCCTACCCAACCTCCCAGAATAGTAATCCCACAAGATATCGCTTCCTCCAATCTGCTCTCTCCCATACCTTCTCCCATACCCCCATCGACTTTTCCATTAGAGGAAGGTGAGTCTTTGCGTCCCAATGCCTGAACATCTTATCTCCCTATTACAAGCAAAAGAGTATTAATAATAGTATTTATATATATTTGAAACATTTAATGTTACGACCTCAAATTACAGATCCATTTCCTTCCTCCCTTGTTGCCCATTCCCTCTTGGGAGATAAGTAATTCAGTATATGTTGTACATGTCTAGCTATGCAAAACATTATCATAGTAGATATATTGTACAAGGCTGCTTATAATTCCTTCCCACTCATCCCACCCCCCACCTGGTCCATTCCCTACATGATCCTGTCCCTCTTCTATAGTGGGTACTTCCAACCTCCCCTCACCCCAAGGATGCCCTCCCATCCATCATCCCTCCTCTCATCCCCCTTCCCCCTATCCTGCTGCAGGTTGAGATATCCCATTTAGTATGTATGTCATTTTCTCCCTGAACCAAATTCAATGTGAATGTGGTTTTGCCTTTTTAGCCTTCCTTATTCTCCCCCTCCTTTGCAACCACTTCCCCTTGCTTCTTCTACATGGGATAGTTTACCCTACCCTGTCTCTCCCCATCTCCTCTTGCCACTTTCCTCTCTCACCTCATAATTTCATCCCTTTAGTATTCTCCCTTCCCAACAAATTCAACTTATGCCCTCTATCCATATATAACTGTAACCATATACACACACATTCACATATGTATTCATATGACCACACACCCTTCTTCCATTATTTTCATAGTGAGAAAGATATCATCAGTCACAGTTATTGCTTTTCCATATAGGAATGTAAATAGTTCAACTTTGATAAGTTCCTTTTGATTTCTTTTCCCTGATTACCTTCTCAGGCATCTCTTGCTTCTTGTGTCTGGATGTCAAATTTTCTATTCAATTCTGGTTTTTTCCTCAAGAATGCTTGAAAGTCCTCTATTCCACTGAATGAACATATTTTCCCCTGAAACAAAATACTCAGTTTTGCTGGGTAGGTGACCCTTGGGTTCATTCCCAGTTCTTTTGCCCTCTTGAATATCATATTCCATGCCCTTCGATCCCTCAGTGTAGAAGCTGCCAGGTCCTGTGCTATTCTGATTGTGTTTCCACAATATTGAAATTGTTTCTTCCTGGCTGCTTGTAGGATTTTCTCCTTGATCTGGGGATTCTGGAACCTGGCTATAATATTCCTGGGAGTTTTCTTTTTGGGATCTTTTTCAAGAGGTGATCTGTGGATTCTTTCAACCTCTATTTTGCCCTCTGGATCTAAAACAACAGGGCAATTTTCCTTGAGAATTTCTTGAAGGGTGATTTCTAGGTTCTTTCTTTGATCATGGCTTTCAGGTAGTCCAATAATTTTTAAATTGTCTCTCCTGGATCTATTTTCCAGGTCAGTGGTTTTTCCCATGAGATATTTCACATTGCCTTCTAATCTTTCATTTGTTTGGATCTGCTTAACAGCATCTTGATTTCTCATAAAGTCATTAGCTTCCATTTGCTCCAGTCTAACTCTGAAGGAATGAATCTCCTCAGTGAACTTTTGAGATTCTTTTTCCATCTGGCAAATTCGACTTTTTAAGGCATTCTTCTCCTCATTGCCCTTTTGGGCCTCCTTTGCCATTTGAGTTAGTCTATTTTTTAAGGTGTTGTTTTCCTCAGTCAGGCTGTTGACCCTCATTTCATACTTTTCCTGCATCCTTCTCATTTCTCTTTCCAATTTTTCCTCCACTTCTCTTATTTGATTTTTAAAGTCCTTCTTAAGGTCCTCTATGGCCTGCAACCCACTCATGTTTTCCCCTGGGGCTTTTGGAGCAGGCCTTCTGACCTCACAGTCCTTTTCCTGCTATATGCCCCCAAAATAGGAGTCTAGGGTTGCATTTTTCTGTTTCCTTTGCCTTGGCATGTTGCCACTTAATTACTTGACTTTTGGGCTTGTTGACACACTATGGCTTTAAGGCCAGATAGAGGAATTTTCGTCCCGAACGTGTGGGGGGCAACTTCCGTTTCTGGCAAGCTGTAAACCCACCCACGACTTCCACCCTAGATCACAATCCAGATCCAGGGAGGTTAAAGCAAGAGCGATTACCCCCCAAGACTGATCGCTGGATCTCCCTACAAATTTGCAGGCTGGGAGCGGGAGCTGCCTCTGAAAACTACAAAATGGCGTTTGTCCTCAGCGGCTTCTAGCCCCCAGGGGAGGGAGCCGACGCATTCCCTAATACCAGTCCCAAAGTCCATAGGACACTAACCTCTTACTTTGTCCTAGGCAAGTCTATGTTGATAATTCTGGAGTTGCCACAGCTCCTGGTGTTCTGGGGTTCCTCCAACTGGCTGCTGACCCTGCCGCCCTGGGGCTAAAACCTCGGCTCATGCGGACCTGGGCTCGGCTCGGCTCCTGTGCTCTGCCAGGTCGCAGACCACTGTGCTGGTCCTTCCTGTAGGGCTGCTGGGCTGTCCTCAGCGGGAGGTTAGCTTCTCTGTGTCGTTCTGTGGGTGCTGGGGCTCCAGAAGTTGTTCAGAGTCCCCTTTTACATAGTTTGGGGGGAATCTGGGGGCAGAGCGGCTTGGATGTGCTGTTTCTACTCCGCCATCTTGGCTCTGCCCCCCACCTATTATTTTATGAATGAGTATATCGAGAATGTGACTTACTCAAAATTAGAGAAATAATGTCAGGGATAGGAACCCAAGCCCAAATCTCCTGATTTCAAATTCAGTTTGTTTGTTTTTTCATTATCCTGGGATGTCCTTCAAACTCTGGTTCAAGAACTAAGATCCTTATCATACAAAAGAACATCTGATTGTCTTTATTCCCTAACTTTCTGAACCAGTCCCTGAAACAAGATGTCAAAATATTTAGCATTGTTTTTGATCAGATTGTCAATAAAACAAACATCTAGTGTAGAAAAAGGGGGATATAATGACAGGGTAAAAGAGTTAGGCCTCATTTAGATTAGATGGCATGAAATCCATGATTGTAACATACCTCTGAATGTTTATACCTTATTCAAAAGCAACAGGATATGCAAAAGATAGAAGGAGGAAACAATGGAGCATAAAGGAAGGAAACAAACACTTATGAAGTACCTACTATGTTCCAGGCAACTGTACTAAGCACTTTACAGTTATTACCTCATTTGATCCTCCCTTCAACTCTGGTAGGCAGGTGCTATTATAATTCCCATTTTACAACAGAAGAAACTGAGGTACACTAAGGTTAAATGACTTGCTCATGGTTGCACAAAGTAACCAGTAAATAAATAGATATTATTACGTAACTGAGTTTAGATTTGAACTCAGCTCTTCCTGCCTCCAGGTCTAATTACTCACTTCAGGTTCAGGAAGCTTGTTTTGATTGCAACTATTCCCTCCCTTCTGTTATCCTTTATCCACTGTGCCATTAAACTGCTTTATTTTCTATTTTTCAAATTGTATATAAATTTTAAAAATGCACAATTCTACATACAAAACAGAACATGAAAAAAGGATTGTAAATGAATATATGCACCTCTATTCCATACTGCTTGCTTCAAAAAAAGTATAGAACAAGTTCAACCAATCACTTTAAAAACTCTCCTACTTTGTACTTCTTTCTGAACTACTCTATGTATTCTGGTGCCCTTTAAAGAAGTATGTTAATTGGCCTCCTCTTCTCTATTTTCTTCTCTTTTAGGAGGGAGGATCACCCCATGCCTATTTAGGAACAGAAAGTAAAACAGAACAAAACAAAAACCCCACAACAATAAGCGTAGTCAAGCAAAACTTACACGTAGCAGCTACGTCCAAAAATGTAGGTCTTATTCTACCCCTTTCGTCCATCCCTTCTTTCTGGAGGTGGGTAACATGCTTCATTTCCGGTTATCTGGAGACATGGTTCTTCATTGCTTTGATTATAGTTCTTAAATATTAAAAGATGTTTTTTCTTTAAAGTGTTGTTTTCATTGTATGCATTTTGCTTTTGGTTCTGCTCTCTTCACGCTGCAATAATTTCTGATTCACGGGATCCTCTAAACTATCTCTTTCACTGTCTTAAAGAATAATAATATTCCATTACATTAAATAAACAAATTCCATCATCTTCATATAACATAGTTTATTCAGCTATTGCCCCCAGTAATCTCTCCCACCCCAGTTTCCAGGTCTTTTCCTTTAATTACTCTCTTCAGGATCAGGAAGTTTGTTTTGATTACAAAGATTCCCTCCCTTCTATTCTTTCCTCTTCCTCCCCACCCCCCATCCTTTCCTGTTTCCCTGAATTTAATCTATTTCTACACCAAACTGTGTACATGTATGTGCTCAACCCTCCTTTGTTCATTTAAGATTAAAAATGAGATTTATCTGATGTCTAATCCACCCTCTCTTCCTTCATGTTTATATACTCATTTTTCTCAAGCACACAAGTTATGAGAAAGAGTAAGTTCTATACCTTTCAACTTTGTTTCTCACTAGTATATTCCTTTTCCCTTCCTTTAGTCTTTCCCTTCTTAAAACTGTCAGAACACAACCCAGACTCAATATACCCCCCAGGGTTTCTATCTTATTTAACTCAATACCTGTGGAAGATATTAAGGCTCTAGAAGAACACTATTGTAATGACAATCAACTGGGAAAGACTTAGCTAAACCCTGATTGATACCATGATCTAAGACAATTCCAAAGGCCTCAGCATGAAAAATGCTATCTGCCTCCAGAGAGAGAACTGATAAACTCTGAGAGCAAATTGAAATATACTTTTTTCATTTTCTTTTTCTTGCAACATGGTTCATATGGAAATACATTTTGCATGACTCTACAAGCATAATTGATATCATATTACTTTTCTTCTCAATGAGCAGGAGAGGGACAGAGGGAAGGAAAGAATTTGAAACTCAAAATGAAAAAAGAAGTGAAACTAAATAAAATATATTTTTAAAAAGAAGATATTAAGTTTCTAAAATGACACTTTTTTCCTTCTGCCCTTATATCAATGTTAGCCTTTCAACATCATCCATAGTGGTTGTACTCAAATTTACTTTTTGAGATTTCTCTTGAATCTTGTGTTATATTTTACATTTCTTTTTCGAGTCTAGTCTTTTCATCTGGAATATTTGAAAGGCCTCTGTTACCAATGACATCATGGGATGATTGATGTCTTGACTTGAATAGGAATTGGACTTAGGTGAGGCAGAGCTGCACAAAGTCCTCAGCTTCACTGTCTCCTCCAGTCATCGAAACCCAGTAGCAGCACAAAAGTAAAGACAATTGGTGATGGTATGGGATGCAATAGATGGCCATGGGGTCTTTGATGCCTGATCAAGCACTAAGTGCTTCACAGCACCTGCTTCATCCACCTTCACGGCTGCTGGAACAAATTGCTCTCATCACCCCACTCCCCAGGGGAAAGTCTTCACATGATTGGGGTAGACATCCCCAACCCACCAGCAGGTTTTTGGTCTATTAGTTACCCTCAACCTGATTCAGCCTGTCTGCCAAAACTGTTTACTAGGATGTGGCCACTGTGCATGCTATAGCTTCTTGGGGCAAGGGGATTCCACTAAATGTGTCGGGGAAAGGCCCTCTCTCTCCCCAGAAATATGAAATTGCCCAGAATGAGAAACGAAAGATGGCTTTGAGGTTCTGCCCCACCCCAACTCAACTCAGGAAGGCAGGGCACAGCTTGGCTGCGCTTGGCTCCCCACGGCATGGCTCTGCACAGCTCAGATCTGCATGGTACAACTCCGCTGTGCATGGGCTCAGGTCTGCACAGCACGGCCCTGCTCAGCTGTGCACAACAAGGCTCAGGTGTTTGTGGCTGGCCTCTGCACCGCATGGCACAGCCCAGCAAGGCTCAGCTCAGCACAAGCACAGTTCATCCCTGTAGGGCAAAGCTCTGCACAAAACTACTCGCCTCCACAGGGCTCAGCTCAGCTCACCTTAACTCTCCTTGGGCTGCGCTGCTCTGCGTTTCGAGTCTCCAGCTCCCTCCCCCCAGCCGAAGGTTCTGGGCAAGTAGGCAAAACCAACAAAAAGTGGTGGGGTTTCAGCACTCCAGTACCCCTCAACCTTTGTCCTGGGAGCAGCAGGTCCCAGGTTATCTGACGTCCTGTGCAGACAGCTGTGTCTTTGAGTGGATGCTGGAGCTGCAAGAAACTCAGCTCTGAGGAGGATCCTGTGCTGGAGAGAAGGAGAAGATGCAACTTTTGTAAAGCTTCACAAACCCTCTGGCTGCACTGTCCCCACCCATCCCCACCCCCCAGCTGGAGACAAACCTTGTTTTATGTTTTATACCTTCCAGTGTCGGTTTGAGGTCCGCCCATACAAGTATTTAAAACCTCTATAAACCCATGATTTGATAGTCAATGATTGGGAGACACTTTTCACTGTGAATATTCAAAGGCTTCATTCAATTCAAGGGATTAACAAAATGGACTATCTTCTGCAGAAATCCTGCCCACAGAAATCCATGGAGGGTCCGCAGAAACAGAGGGTGACATTCTTGAGGGTCCTGGACCCTGCTTTTACTTCATTTTTTCATTTCTCAGCAATGCAAGGTTATAACAACTCCAAAAGACTCATGATGGCAAGGGATGTCCACATCCAGAGAAAAGAACTACAGAATCTGAATGCAGATTGGAGCAAAACTACTTGCTCTCTCTCTCTCTCTCTTTTGTGTTTAGTTTTGTTTCCTTCCTTCTTTCTCAGAGTTCACTCAACTGGTTATAATTCTTTACAACTTAACTAATGTTTAATGCAAATGTATTTGTAGAACCTATATGGAATTGCATGCTACCATGGAGAGGGAAGGGAGGGAGGAGGGGGAGGGGATGAAAATTTGGAGTTCAAGGGATTGTGGAACTTGAATGTTGTAAACTAAAAGTAAATAAATAAAATTTTAAAAGAAAAGTAAACCAAGGTTCACTGAGTTGAAGTGATTAGCTCAAGGCCACACAATTAGTAAGTGGCAAAGCCAGGACTTAACCCCAGATCCTACAACTCCACATCCAGCAGTTTCCACTGAATATTCACAATGTCTGGAGAGCCTGAGATACTCCAATTCATTTTCACAACTAGACCCAATCTGAGAACCAAGAAAGCCAGACACGCCACTGTGAGAGACAAAACCATAACTACTACCACCACTGAGAGAAAAAAGAGGGAAAGAATGAGGCACAGAGAGAGAGAGAGAGAGAGAGAGAGAGAGGACTTAATAAAGACTGGAGATACTAACCAGAATGAGAGTGTCTTTTATTAAGAGAAAAAAAAAGAAATACAGAGATAAAAATCAGTGTGGGAGGGAGTTCAGGTCTAATCATTGAAGCTTCTGGTAGTGGCAAGGTGATAAGGTGTAACATTTCTAATGGAAACATTCTTTGAAAGAAAAACATCAACTTTTAGGTTCCCCTGGATGCCCTATCCCATCTTGCTAGCTTTTGGAGGCATTTCTCTAGAAATATGTTTTTCAATGGGTTTTAACATTATTATAAACTGTCTAATAGACATGAACAGGAATAAGGAAGACATAAGTTCAAATCCAGGCTCAGACACTTACTAGCTATGTAACCCTGGGCAAGTCACTCAAACCTGTTTGCCTCAATTTCCTCATCTATAAAATGAGCTGAAGAAGGAAATGGCAAACCACTCCAGTATCTTTGCCAAGAAAACCCCAAATTGGGTCGAGAAGAGTCAGGACTGAAATGAACAACGATTACAATAACAGACATTTAGTAATATGAAACTGGAGTTCAAGGGAGAGACTAGGACTATATTATTAGATCTAGGGTCATAAACATAGAAGTGATTGTTAAATCCTTGTGAGCTGATGAAGAGAGAGACAGAGTCAGAGAAGAAAGATGACAGTAGAGGCTTTTGTACAGCCACAGTTAGTGGTCACAATATGGAGAATACATTTAGCAAAGGTGATTGTAAAAGTCAGATAGGTAGCAAGAGAACTAAGAATGAACAGTATCATGAAGACTCAATGGAGAGTATTCAGAAGCCAAGGGTGTTCAACAGCAAAAGGTGCTGCTTATTGAGAATTGAGAAATGACCAAAGAATTTGACAATTAAGGTATCGTTGATGTCTTTGAAAAAATCAAATTTAGAGCTCCTGTAGAAGTAAGGGTTTCTTTGTGAATAAAGTGAGAGTGCCTTGGAAATAAATCTATTTCTTTTCAAGGCATAATAATAAAACAAAATAATAATGCCCACAAGAAACGGGAACAACAACAACAAAAAAGAAAATGACCTCTTAGCAGATGGAAAGACTATGAACAAAATTTAGTATCATTATTTAGTAGCATTCAAACCAATATGCCTCTACCTAAATTCTTCAGAGATTTTAGAATTTTCACCATGATAAACCTACCCTGTGGAACATGTCATAATATTCTAAAGGGACACCCAAGCATTCTACCTTCAAAGCATTGAACAGACATCCAGTGGAGCAGTTCCCCTGAAGAAGCATGTGGACTCTTTATGTGTAGAATTATGTCCATTGCTCCATCTTCTATTACCTGAAGCATGTGGAGGTAATTCAAACACATTTTTTAAAGAAATATTATGCTCCTTAAAAATGGCCTACCAAAAAAAAAGATCCAAAGGATTGTAATTTTTCATTTTTGCCTTCAACTTCATCCTTTTAATTAGTACCAATCTCAGGTCACATTGATAATATCATAGGGATTTAATGCTAATGTGTCCAGGCAATTTACGTTTCAATATCCTGAAACAAAGGTTTTATCTTCACCAATGTTAGATGTCTTATGGGTGACATAAGTTATGAGCCACTAAGGATGCATGTCTATAACTAGCAAAGATATGAAATAACAGCTGACAGAGTCACATGATGGATGGGTACATTGTGACATCTAAAGGATTATTTTCAATTATTTCTTCTTGGACTATTATGCTTATTCAAACTCCATAATGGGCTGTGTCTCTCATAGCCATACATAAAACACTTTAATAGTGTACAGTAAGCTTTTCGTTCTCATACAAATATCCCAGGACCCATAATTACATCTCATTAAACTCTAGCACCATAATTCAGAAATCTCATTCATAATATTTGGCCTGCAATTGTACTAAACAAATAAAATTGGTTTCCTCTGAAGCATAGCTGCATTTCTTGCCTACCAAAGGGCATTTTAAATTATATAAATGAGATTGATTTCTTTCAAAGAATTCACTAAAAAAAAGGGATTAAATAGTATGATGAGGCTTTTTCTACTATTGGATTAATTTCTGAGGTGAAATTAGTAACCACTGCAAAACTGGGCTCAAAGTTTATCTGCAAAGTTAAAAACCCCCTTTGTACTTGTGTTGTCCCACATAGTTGTATCTAAACTCAATCAGATGAAACCAACCAATATTTATTGAGCACCTACATAGGATCCAGCACTTTGCCCATTGTGCCATCCAGCACTTGTAGGTGCTTCACAGATGCTTGCTGACTTAACTTGATCATAGATGTAGAGGTGGAAGAGACCTTACAAAAAGGAAGGAAACAAAGCATTTATTATGCTCCTACTATGTGTTGGACACTATACTAAGCAATTACAAATCTGATGTCATTTGATTCCCCCCAACAACCATGGGAGATAGGTGCTATTATTATCCTCATTTTGTAGTTGAGGAAACTGAGAAGAATAGAGATTAAATGACTTGCCCAGGGTCATACAGCTAGTAAATATCTGAAGTCACATTGGATTTCAGGTCTTCTAACTCCAGTGCTCTATCCACTGCACCTCCTTGCTAGCTGCCTCAAGTATAACAAATATTTAGTATGATCATTCATTTAACAGATAAACTCAGGTTCAGGAAGGTTGAGTGTTTTACTCAAGATTATGTAGTTGAGGATGGGTGGGATGGGGAATAAGCATTTAGTACCTATTCCAGATGATGTGCTAAGCAGTTTGGTTTTTGTTTTGTTTTGTTTTGTTTTTTAATATTATCACAGTTGGTCTGCACCACAACCCTGTAAGGTAAGTGCTAGTATTATGCCTATTTTACAGTTGAGGAAACTGAGGCAAACAGAAGATAAGTAAGATCACACAACTAGTACGTTTCTGAGACTTAATTTGAATTCAGGTTTTCCTAACTCTAGGCCCAGTGCTCTGTCCACAGCACCACCAGTTACCTCACATCCCCTAATGACTGAGATAAGACTTGAATCAATTGTAAAATGGGATTATAATAACACTAACTTTTTAGGATTGTTATGAAGATCAAATGGGATAATATATGTAAAGGACTTTATGTTAACTATTATTAATAAACAATCCATAGATATTTATTAAGCACTTATTGTGTGTCAGGCACGGTGCTAAGCAGTGGGGATACAAAAAAAGTCAAAAGACCGTCCCTGCCCTCAAGGAACTCACATTCTAAAAGGTTGGGGGAAAGAGAAGGTACCTGTCTCTGATCTTGACTTCCCTCATCTATAAAATAAGTAATATCTCTTCTGTTTTCTTCTTGCTCTAGAAATTATAAATCAATCAATTAAAAAGCATTTGTGAAGGGCTTACACGCAACAGGTGCTATATATATGTGCTAGGGATAGGGATAAAAACAAGTAAGTGAAACAAATCTTCCTCAGAACAACTTATATTATTTTTCTTTTCTTTTTTTTTTTTTTGGAGGAGAGAAGGCAAGGCAATTGGGGTTGAGTGACTTGCCCAAGGTCACACAGCTAGTAAATGTCAAATGTCTGAGGCCAGATTTGAACTGACATCCTCCTGACTCCAGAGCCAGTGCTCTGTTCATTGTACCATCTAATAGATTATATTCTAATGGGGCAAACAAGTGCCCAGTTAAGTATATATTCAGAATAAAGTTAAAGAGAATAAATACAAAGTAGTTAAATACACTGATAGAGCCCATGATAAAAAAAGAAAGATCCTTTACTATCCCATTGAAACAGTCTTTGATGAGAAATGGTCTTCATACTGTGTACAACTGGAAATCAATAGAGCATGGATAAGGTTTTCTTATGTTTGTGTCTAATCTGAATTTCTATAATTATGTTAATTCTCTGTTTTAGAAGTTTGATAAACTACTGTTATTCAGAATTCATTCTTACTCCACAGAGATTGGTACTGAGTAAAGGTCAATTGACTAAGAATAACCTAGATCAACTAAACAGAGCTGTCTATGTACTGTAACCTAGAAGAACCTTCTCTAGTACAACCTTCTCTAGTACTGAAGAGAAAGCACTACTCATAGGGATGTAAATTTAGAGCTAGAATATATGGCAGAAGCCATCCAAAGCAAAATCACCAACCCTCTATCTTAGAGTTAGAAGCTGTGGTTAAGAGAGGCTTAGTAATTTGTTCAAAGCCACACAATTATCATCAGATGTATGATTTTGACTCTCTAACTACAGAGCTAGGGTGTCTTCCACCATACCACAATACCTCAAGAGAGCCACTTTCCAAGTGAGGGTCCAATTTACCTATCCTAGGTTTCCTATCTTTCCTCCCCAAGAACACTACAGTCATAAGTACTCTACAAAGAGATTGTGTTTTCATTCCTGTTCCTATAAGAAAAATTGGGAGCAGAGAAGGAAGGAACTTTAAGAATCGTGTGTCACATGGTATATAACTTTGCCAAACAGTATATTGATTACGGCTGGAAATAGTCTGCTTCCATCAAAGACCTAAGGTATTTAGTAAGTCAGTTAGAAAAAAACTGAGGAAGTTAATTAGGAATCATTAAGGTAGACATGGGGATGTTGTGTGCCTCTTCTAGAAAATACAAAAAGAACTAAGAGAGGGGATATAAAATAGCAATATAGATATACAATGAACTTAGAGTCAGGAGACCTGGATTCTTTCCTTATTAACTTCGTGTAACTTAGAGCAAATTGCTTCTTCTTTCTTGGCTTCAATTTCTTCATCTATAAAATAAGAAGGAAGCATAAGAGGCTCTCTCTTTCTGATCCCTTCTGGCTTTAATGTGATATTAATTTAGATTCTAGGTGGAGTTGCTCTAGAAGATGGGAGCAAATTAGAAGTTGTTCGATCTGAGATGTAATAAAAACAGGACCAGATCCAGGCAATTTGAAAGAACTAAGCAGATATTGTGCTACAATAAGTGGCAAAATAGTGTCAAGCAATAAAACCATGGTATTCAAACAAGTGGGGAAGAGAAAGTACAATGGTAAGACAAAGCTAGATAAGATTAAACCAATAAATGGTTATAACCAGCATTTTATCACCATTAAGCTAAAAAAGAGAATAATAAGCATTTCCTATTTAAAGATTCACTTATATTTTGAATTTATTCTCTCCATCTCTTCCTTTATTTGCTGTTGAAAGTGAGCACAGAGATGTACATAGGACTGAGGAGACCTGAGGTAGGAGTCAAAGGACCTCACTCCAAATCTAAGCTTTGCCATGTGATATCTGTGTCAGTTGGATGAGTCATTTGACTTTTTTTGGACAAGCTACCTTAATTGTAAAACAAATCCTCTTTCTTAGGGATATGCCATTCAGAGCTGTTCAACTGGTTTTGCTGATATCATAGTGCTCAATAAGTGTATATAAATGTCTGTTCAAGTCCTCCAGTCTCTGCTTTGGAGTTTTGGAAACTACTCAAAATTCTATTTCCCTCTATTCCTAGATCTTCTAGTATATGATGTGTACTTTTCTAGATGACCACAAATGATCATAAATCTAAATCAGATATCTAGAACTGTAAGGAACTATCAAGGCCTATCTCCTTACATTACAGATTAAGAAACTGAGGCCTGGAGATGCTAAATCATTTGGCCAAGATCACCAAGTGGTGATTCTACCAAATGGTAGAATCAAGATTTGAATTGTGGTCCACATCATATGAAAAGATATACTTAAATTTTGCTCCATGTTATATCATCATTCACATATCGTTTAGAAGCTGTTCTGAAATGTGGAGTAGAGTAATCAGTAATTTCTCATATCCCATACACTGATGCCCAATTGTTCTTCCTGCACTACCACCCAATAGAGTATCTACTATCTACCCAGTGGCAGCAACTAAGTCCTCTTAGGAACTCAACACTCTCTTTAGAACATGCCCCAGTCATTCAAATCATGGCAAGAATGTTCTAACTCAGGGGCAGAGCCAAGATGGCGGAGTAGAAACAGCATTTCCAATGTACTCTGCCCCACACAAATTTCAAACAATGTGAAAGGGAGCTCCGAACAACTTCTGGAGCCACAGCACCCACAGAACAGCACAGAGAAGCTAACCTCCTGCTGAGGACAGCCCAGCAGCCCTGCAGGGAGTGGCCAGCACAGCGCTCTGAGAGAGAGCAGGCAGCACAGCTCGCCGGGAACCGACAGCACAGCCCGCAGAGCCGAGCCCAGGTCCGCAGTTTTAGCCCCAGGGCGGCCGGGCCTTCAGCCAGCTGGTGGAACCCCAGAACACCAGCAATTGTGGTGATTCCAGAATTATCAGCATAGACATGCCTAGGACAAAGTGAGAGGTTAGTGACCTATGGACTTTGGGACCAGTATTTGGGGAACACGTGGCTTCCTCCCCTGGGGGCAAAAAGCTGCTGAAGAAACAGCTGCACAGAAGCCATTTTGCAGCTTCGGTAGTGGCTCTAGCTCCTGGTCTGCGAACTGTAGGAAGATCCAGCAATCAGTCTGGGGGTTAATCGCTCTTGCTTTAAACTGCCTGGATCTGGATTGTGGTCTGGGGGGGAAGTTTGGGGTGGGTATCCAACTTGCCAGAGTGGGTGAAGGCTTTACAGAGGCCACCCAACTGGCGGAAGTTGTGAAGACCCCACGTTTGGGCGGAAGCTCCCCTGTCTGGTGGCAGAGTCCTACTGTGGCAACAAGCCCAAAAATCAAGTGATTAAGTGGCAATATGCCTAGGCAAACGAAACAAAATAAACAGAAAAGTTCAACATTGGACTCCTATTTTAGGGGCAAAGAGGCTCAAAGCATGGAGGAAGACTGTGAGGTCAGAACTCCTGCACCAAAAGCCCCAAATGAAAATACAAGCTGGCTACAGGCCATAGAGGACCTTAAGAAGCAGATAAGAGAAGTGGGGGAAAATTTGGGAAGAGAAATGAAAAAGATGCAAGAAAAGTATGAAATGACAGTCAACAGCCTGACTGAGGAAAATAACACCTTAAAAAATAGACTAACTCAAATGGCAAAAGAGGCTCAGAAAGGCAATGAAGAGAAGAATGCCTTAAAAAGTCGAATTTGCCAGATGGAAAAAGAATCTCAAAAGCTCACTGAGGATATTCATTCCTTCAGAGTTAGACTGGAGCAAATGGAAGCTAGTGACTTTATGAGAAATCAAGATACTATTAAACAGATCCAAACAAATGAAAGAATAGAAGGCAATGTGAAATATCTCATGGGAAAAACCACTGACCTGGAAAATAGATCCAGGAGAGATAATTTAAAAATTATTGGACTACCTGAAAGCCATGATCAAAGAAAGAACCTAGAAATCATCCTTAAAGAAATTCTCAAGGAAAATTGCCCTGATGTTTTAGACCCAGAGGGCAAAATAGAGGTTGAAAGAATCCACAGATCACCTCCTGAAAAAGATCCCCAAAAGAAAACTCCCAGGAATATTATAGCCAGGTTCCAGAATCCCCAGATCAAGGAGAAAATACTACAAGCAGCCAGGAAGAAACAATTTCAATATTGTGGAAACACAATCAGAATAGCACAGGACCTGGCAGCTTCTACTTTGAGGGATAGAAGGGCATGGAATATGATATTCCAGAGGGCAAAAGAGCTGGGATTGAAGCCAAGGGTCACCTACCCAGCAAAATTGAGTATCTTGTTTCAGGGGAAAATATGGTCATTCAGTGGAATAGAGGACTTTCAAGCATTCTTGATGAAAAAACCAGAGTTGAATAGAAAATTTGACATTCAGACACAAGAAGCAAGAGATGCTTGAGAAGGTAATCAAGGAAAAGAAATCAGAAGGAACTTATCAAAGTTGGACTATTTACATTCCTACATGGAAAAACAATAACTGTGTTTGATGAAACCTTTCTCATTATGAAAATAATTGAATAAGGGTACATGGCATATGTTCACAGGTATACATGGATAGAGGGCACAGGTTGAATTTGATGGGAAGGGATGATTATTATTTTTTTTTGGAGGGCAATTGGGGTTGGGTGACTTGCCCAGGTTCAGGTAGCTGGGCTTTTGTTTGTGTGTTGGGTGTCTGGGGCCGGATCCGGGTTCAGGTCCTTCTGGCTCCAGGGCTGGCTCTCTGCTCGCTGCACCACCTAGCCGCCCCAAGGAAGGGATGATTCTTAAGGGGTGAAGTCAAAAGGTGAGAGAGGAAAGTGGCAAGAGGAGATGGAGAGAGACAGGGCAGGGCAAACTATCTCATGTAGAAGAGGCAAGGGGAAGTAGTTGCAGGGGAGGGGAAGAACAGGAAGTCAAAAAGGCAAAAGCATATTCTCACTGAAGTTGGCTCAAGGAGAGAATCACATACATACTAAATTGAATATCTTACCCTCACTATCCTGAGTAGGGGAAAGGGGGATGAGAGGGTGGATGATGGAGGGGAGGACATTCTGGGGGGAGGGGAGGTTGGAAGTACCCACAGTCAAAGAGGGACAGGATCAAAGTAGGGAATGGACCAGGTGGGAGGGGAGACAGGTGGGAGGGAAATATAAGCAGTCTTTTACAATATATCTACTATGGTAATGTTTTGCATAGATATACATGTACAACACATACTGAATTGCTTATCTTCTCAGAGGGAGTGGGTGACAAGGGAGAAAGGGAATGGATCTGAAAATAGAAGTTTTAAAATTAAATGTTTCATAAGATGTCCAGGCAGTGGGGCTCAGAGATTCACCTTGCCCTAATGGCAAAGTCGAAGAGGGTATGGGAGAAGATATGGGAGAGAGCAGATTGGATGAGGGGATATCTAGTGGGACTGCTATTCTGGGGTGGTGGGAAGGGAAAAAATGGGGGGAAAATGTAAGTCATAATCTGGTGGAAATGAATGATGTAAACCAGAATTTAATAAAGCATTTGTTTAATTTTTTAAAAAATGTCCACATTGAAAGCCATATTGGACATGATAATAAAATTTAGATTCAAGGCTCTACAAGGACCCCCATTGAACAGCTATATCACACCTAATGTAGGAGTCTCTGAAGAGAAGGGGAAAAAATTCAACAACCAAAAGCTGTGGGTTGCCCCTTTGCCATATGTGTCTAAATCTTGAACCTACTTTCAACTGGATTCTGTATTTATTGGTGGGAGAGTGTTTCAGTCTTTAGGGGAATATTTTGTATTAACTTTACCATTGTAGTAAAAACTTATTTTTAAAGGTTAATTAAATCTGTCTGGCTAATTGAAAAAAAAAAAGAATGTTCTAACTCCCATAAAGACAATCAGTCCACAAGCTCCCTGGAAATGGTATACCAAAGGTAAGAAGCAGTGACATCTGTATCTAGTGCAGGGCCAGGGTCTGATCCTATCACTCCCTTGCACATATATAGGTGGCTTTGGCCCTTGCCAATTTGTTGAAAAGCAGATTTAGTTAAAACATTTTCAAATGAGCATTTTCTAAAACATCCCTCACAGCCATTGAGTTTAACACTGACAGAGATTTAGTTGGTGAGAAAACTCAAAACGCCCTAATAAAAACAATGCCTAACATTAACATTCATCTACTTTATTTTAGAGCTTAATTTACCATCTGTTACATTCTATCCTCATCTCTTTCTACTGCTCTGCAAATTGTAGTGACTATTTATAAGTCAAAAAATGTATCCAAAACACACCATAAATGAAATGTCTAAACATAAATTACATTTACTCATATTTTAACTTGTTCTGAATGCAAACACAGAGAGTCCCATATACTTTAAGGATTTTTTTCCAGGATGGATCATAATCTGGAAACATGCAAATGAAGACATAGATATTTTAATTTGGAGAGGAGCCAGCTTTACTCTGACTGAAAGGAGAGGAAAAGCAGGAAGAGAAAAAGAAAAGGATCTGACATCATAGTCCTTTTGAGTACCCCGTCTCTGCTTCTGGATACCCTAATTGGAAATCAATGACTCGACCAATCAACAAGCATTTTGTTAAATACTTACTAAAGAAACTAAAGTAAAAGTAAAATACTTACTAAAGGAACTAAAGATAAAAAGACAAAAGTGGAATAGTCCCAAACCTCAAGAGGCTTACATTTTCTTAGGGATGAGAGAACATGTATACACATGAATGTATACCAAAAAAATGGAGGGAAGGAGAAAGATGTAGTATAATGGGGTTTCCTAATCTTCAAAGAAAGCCTCTACTTTTGTTAACCAATCATTAAGACATACTGTGTATTTTTAGACCCGCAAGGTACAGTACTCCTCAGAGTCAGGAAAGACTAGGGTTCAAGTCCTGCCCTTTGACATGAAATAGATTGGCCTTCCTCTGCAGTTCAGAGCATTATTATTCTATAACTATTTGTCATCCCTGACTAGGTAGGGAAGAAAAAGAATTTTGATTGCCTGCTAGAACAGAAAGGAGTGTGCATTTGAAAGACAAAAACAAGTCAAAATGAGTTTTCTCTCTCTCTTTTCCCTCCCTGTCTACATTTAAATTAGGAGATAAGGACTATTTGAAGCCTCCAGGTAGGAAAAGAGAACTAGTTTGAATGACTGCTTGTCAGTTATTAAGGTAATGAGGATTCTTTTTGGATTAGGGGCTAGATAAGATGAGTTCTAAGGTCTGTGAATCTATATATTTTTGTGATAGAAGGAAAAGGTTTACTCTAAAAGAAAGCTATACCCCTATCTCCTTCATTGGCTTTCTTTCTTTAACTTGTACTCTGTTAACTTGTACATGGCTCCTAGAGATGAAAGTAAGGAGACTCAAAGATGTTATTAAGACAACTGAGATGGGGCAGCTAGGTGGCACAGTAAGAAGAGTGTTGGCCCTGGAGTCAGAAGGACCTGAGTTCGGATATGACCTCAGACACTTAACGCCCACACAAATAAAAACCTAGCAGTGTGACCTTGGGCAAGTTACTTAACCCCAATTGCCCTCCAAAAGGCAAAAAAAAAAACAAAAAAAACAAAAAGACAACTGAGAGATCTTAGCCTTTCTGCTCTATCTACATAATACCCAAAATGTTAATTGATTTGTCTATCAACTTGTATTTGTTTTTCATCTGAATAAACTGTTCTTTGTTATATAATGTGAGGTTGGTCAAGAGTATCCTTAGACAATCTTTGTCAGGTTTTCAAAGACTTGGCAGGGCTCCTGATAATTGACTGACTGAAATATAGAGGGCATGATCTGGAAGAAAATATAGCAAAAGAGACTGAGAAGGAATGGTCTCATAGGTAAGAAGAGATGCAGAAAAAATCAGTGTTCAGAAAACCTAGAGAAGATAGTATCAAGAAGGAGGAGCTCAAGTGTCAAAGGTTACAGAAAGGTTGAAAAGAATGTGGATTTGGAAAAGGCCTTTGGGACTTGTCAATTAAGACATAATTAGTAACTTTGGAAATAGCAGTTTCAGTGGAATGATAAGGTTGGAAACCAGATCATAAGGATTTAAGAAGAGAGTAAGAGGATAAAAATGGACATACCTATTTTAGATGTCCTTTTTAAGGAGTTTAGAAACAAAAGGCAGAAGAGATATGAGGATAGTTATCAGCGACGGACAGATCACATGAGAGGTTTTTTTTTTTTTATGATGATGATGGGAGAGAGATGGATATTTTTGTAGGCAGCAGAAAATGATTGAATAATTAGAGAGATTGAAAATAAGTAAAGTAGGGAAGACAGAGGAGGTGATCTTTTGGAGAAGATGGGATGGTATAGGATCACTTGTGCTGGTCCACTTCATCATGTGAATCAAGGCCAAAGTAAAGGAGGAGATAGTGGCAGAAATAACATGAGTGATATTAGATAAGGAATAGGGGAGAAGAGGGAGTTCGTGATTGGCCTCCATTTTTTCAAAAGCATGCATCAAGATTCTCAGCTGAGTGAGTAGTAGGAAAGGAAAAGGACTTGGAAGAACTGCTGTAGAAAGCAGAATAGGGAATTGATATAGGAGAAATAGTAGGATTTGCTAACAGCAGTGAGGACCTAGTTGAAGTTATCATAAATGTGTAGTGGACCCAATCAAAATGGTTCTTTGATTTCCTCTACATTCAGGGCATAGGTAGAGGAATGAAAGCAGAAGATTGTGCAAGCAATCCAAGGCTGAGGTTTGGCTGAATATAATCATCAATATGACAACTTATCCAGGGACTATAGAAAAGAGGACAGGGTGAAGTTGAACTGGTTTACCATGGGGTCAAGATGGGGAGGAGGAAAGTGGCAAATTGCAAGAAAGAAGTCTTAGGAGAGAACTGAGGGTTGGAGGGATTGGAGATCACAGTGTGGACAAAGAACAGGGTTTTGTAAGGGAAGACAGAAGGAGAGGTGAAAAGCAAAAAGATTATGGTCAGATAAGGAAATTTAAGAATTATTGAAAATGAAAGTGGTGCATCTATGAGTAATGACAAGATCAAGGGCATCACCATTCTTGTTTGTGACTGGAGTGGAGTGAAGAAATAGATCATGGGAAGTGAGTAGGTTGAAGAATTGAGTTATCAGGATTTTTTTTTTTAAGCAATTGGGGTTAAGTAACTTGCTCAAGGTTATGAGTTATTAGGATTTTTGAGGGTCAGTCAATATAGATGCTGAAATCCTCAAATATGAGAGCAGCATTTGGGGAAAAGAGAAAAATCATGAGCCAGATAGCTACCAAACTCATTGAGGAGGGAAGAAGAATGATCTGGGTGTCTGTTGACAACATTGACCAGGATTTTGATTGGGTTTGTTTTGAATTGTATGAGTCTCAAAGGAGGAGAAGTTACTGAGTGATTGGAGATGAGTAAAAAATCTAGAAGTGGCAATGGTGAATGAGAATTATTTCAATTCCCCTGCTCCAACAGTGAACTGAGGGGAATAAGTGAAAATTCAGCCAGTATTGGAGAGGGAGACATGGAATTTGTATCATCAAGAAAGAGCCAGGTATAAGATGGAAGAAGTGAGAGAGGAAAAGATTTAAGATGACTGAGCTTGTTGTCTGTGGAACAAGCATTTCAAAGGGCACAGTGGAAGGGGGAATGACATTTGGTTAGAACTTTGGTTTGGAGAGGTGAAGGGTATGAGAATAAGAAATCAGGTTGTAGGAGTGGAAAGCCAATCACAAGCAACTCTCCTGAGGACTGCTACTGTGAATAACTTTAAGGTTCTAATCACATAGTATAATGAACTCCCTATTTATTCAGCAATAAACCAAAGCATAACATTTAAGAAACTAAAGCATGACATTCACAATAACATAACAACTTATTACTAAAGTGGCCACCTAGTCTTAAACAAAACAGATCATTCAGTATATCTTATAGTCATCTTTAAGAGGTAACAGAAAATAAAAACACCATCCACCCCTAGGTCAAAGTAAGTTACAATGTCCTCAGCCAATACAGAGTATCCAAGTAAAGTACTCTTTCATCTTGACTAGAGACTGGCTTCCAATCATCCTTAAGTCAATCATCCTTAAGGGGTAGCAGAAAATACAAACACCATCCACCTCTAGGTCACAGTAAGTTAAAATATCCTCAGCCAATACAGAGTATCCAAGTAAAGTCCTCTTTCATCCTAACTCAAGGTTGACTTCCAAACCCCATGGCTCCTTCTCCATGGGCTGACTGCTCAACTCTTGCCTGGATTTGCCCAATCCTTGCCTAGATTCACATGTAGGCAGCTCTCCACTCTTGTTCCGTATCTCAGTTCACATGAATTGCTCTACTCCAAGCCCTGTGAAATTTCTGTTTCTAGGAAAACAAGGCTTAACAGAGCTACAATATGTACACACATTGCCAGCACTATTATCACAATTCACTTTCTGTCTGAGAAATCAAACACAAATCAATAGAGTGCTTCTGTCTGAGAAAGTAACATTAACACAAATCAAAAGACAGTCTTTGTCTGACAAAGTAATACAGATCAACAGACAGAATGCTTCTGTCTGACAAAGTAACACAGATCAACAGACAGAGCACTGAAATAACATTCTCTCAATTCCCAGAAAGTAACACAGATCAACAGTGTCAAAATTACAAGCATTCTCTCTCAATTCTGCTTATTCCCAGCTCTGCTTGAACTTTTCTCTTCTCTGCTCCTTCTGGTTCTATCCTTCCTATCCCACCCTTCCTTTTCTGCTCTTTTGGCAAACTCCTTCCATTGTAGGCTCCATGTAGGTTCCACTACATTAGGCCTATTAAGAGCAGGGAGGGTCTTCAAATTCCCTTAGGCAGATTTAGGGCAACACAATGTATACTGTTTCCAACAGACTCTTGATAAAATCAAAGGTGAGGCTCAAGGGCATTGAATAGCTAAAACAAGCAAAGTACTACTTTATTTGCAATTATAAGGGTGTGGAGACCCATTTCACCACTCCTCTTCCCTCTGAAAGCTAGAGATTAGGATTAGGATTAGGTAGAAAGAGGCATCCCAGGAGTTGGATGTTGAAACTGCAGGCAAGAAATGGAAATTCTATTCTCCATTCACTTTCTTTTTTTCTCTTCTTTCAAGGAATAATGGGGGAGATGGAGAGTCATATGGAAGTTTGCTTCTCTTTGCATCAGGGTTGGGAGATCAAGATGGCAGCAGGAGGTAAAAGTTGCTTTATGATGGCACAGATAGAGGTCAGTCCTGATGGCCTCTAGCAACCTTCCCTCAGGGGACATGGGCAGCAAGAGATGGAAGATCAGCTGTCACAGAAAAGTCTCAATCGATTTAGGAGATGCATCATCAGCAAAGGATGAAAAAACAAGAATTGTCAATATTGGAAGAGCTTAGGTCGAACAGCCAACAGATATCAGAGGCTAGACTTTAACCCAGGTAATAACCACATCTGAGACTAGTTCCCCATCAATTCTACCTCCACCATACTGAAACTCTAGCTTCAAGGTCCACCTCCTCTGGGTAGCTTCCCATGACTCCTCCCTCCCCTACTGGGCCCACCAGGCTCTGATCTCCATATCTCAAGGATGCTTCAAAGGAAGTTTTCCCTTCCTTGGACTTCTAGGTCAGATTTCAGAATAGGATTCTTTTTTTCTTCCCCCAGTGAGGAGAAAAGGAACTTTATAAAATAAGCATATGGTACACCTTAGAAAAGGATTCACAAATTTTTAGTCCCTGCTTGCCTTCTGCTTTTCTCTTTCCTTCTTGAGTACAGAAAAGAAAACAGTTTCTAAAACTTAATTCTCTACATCTAGGGTGTTACTTCATGACCTCATGGACAATCTCAATATCAATTTTAGAGTTCTCACATCAGAGGCTACAGGTACCAGACTTCTACAGGGAAAATGTTTCCTCAGCAGTATTATCTTGGGAGAAGGAAGAAGAATGTCAATCTGGAGGATTAGAAGTCATGTATTGGGGGAGGGGCAGAGATCTCTATCTTGCTTCTCCTATTCCTTTGAGTTCCTTGGACCATGTAGATATAAGACAAATGTGAATGTTTTCTGTACTCCTCAAGTGTCTTTACCTTGGAGATAGAGGGGAATTCTAATGGACTATCTGGGTATTTTATGTTTTTATCTTTATTCATAGGCTCCTGTGTGTCTTTTGTATCCTCTTAGTTTTCTGTCATATATGAAATAAAAGCCTACACTTGATAGCCATATTTTACATTAAGTGCTCATAAAGAAGTTGGGGACCTTGTTACTCACAATTGAGGAAACCTAAATGAAAATTGTGATGAAGCTTTGTGCAGATTTTCCCAGCATTAAATCCTGAGACTAGGACAAGAGTCAAAAAGGAAAAAAAATGATCCAGACCCCCAGAATCTGATCTCTGTGAATCCAGAGTCATTGGGGAAGGGAACCCCGAGTCAAAGATGACAGCTAAATCAACCGAATGTCTTGGTGTTAAATAAGTTAAGTCTTAATTTCTGAAACCAATAACATACTGGTAAAACATTGAATTAAAATGTTACTGCTTATATGCTTTCTGTCTTATTCTTCTTTTCTAAACAATGCCAAAAGGTTTCATGTATTCAGAGGCTGTTGAAATGAGGTAAGAGAGATATTGGTAAGATGGGAAGGTGGAGAGTGGCTCTAAGGTTTGAGCACTGTCTCCTTTATCTCTTGTACTTAGGCTAGCTAAGTCAAACATTTTGCTTCTTCTAGGTTATGCAGATATTTTTTATTAGATATGTCAACATTCAATTCATTCCTTAATTTGGCAACAGGCATTTACTGAGGCCCTTTTGTGTGCTCAGAACTTCACTAGTCACATTGTAGAAAGTATTCAAGGGCCATATCCTTGGCTAAAGGCATGAGCAATAATGCTATTTTTTTAAACCAACCAATACTTTCATATAAGTAGGAGAAATTAATAAATTATTATTTTATAATCTCAAGATTAACAAGCAAATCCATAACAAAATAGGAAAAAAATTCAAGCATGTTCTCTCCTTAACTCACAAGTAACATTAAAAATTAATGACAAGATGGAGAAAAGACAGTGAGTTTCAACTATACTGCTAAGTGAAATTCAGCTGAATTACAATACATTGGCCTTTTCCAATTCAATTCCCAGTCTGTCAAATTTATCCTCTATGACTTCTTCCATCTGATTAGAATTTGTTGCTAAAGCAAAAAAGGGTTATAGATTTAAAGTTGGAAGGGACTTTAGAGGTCATCTAGTCCAACCCCTCCATTTATTTTGTTAAGAATCTGCTCCTTCTTTAATTACATTAACTGGTTTAATGAATGCAACAAAAAACTTGTGCAGATATTTAGCACTTTAAAATACTTTCTACTGGTGTTAAATATTAATATAATCATTTATTTGAAAAGAATTAAGAAAAAAATGGCCGTGACTCTACACCTCTCTGCCCCCAAAATGAATTCTTAAAATTTCACATTTTTTTTTCACTCTGGTTCATTCTTCATTGCTTCATCATCAAGATTCTACTTCTGCAAAGACACTTTCAGGCTGAGTCTTAGAATGTGGTGATGCAACCCAATTATGGGTTATCCTCAGCTTCCTTCACATGCTATAAAATGGCTTCCCAAGGATTGCTGTCATCAGTTTTATCCCATTCAATACTCTTCACCATAAATGATGACAAGGTTTCTCCATGGGTTCTAAGTCTAGTTCCATGATCCTGGGTCTGTTATTAGGCATTCAGATTTGTGAGACTTCAGAGAATCTAATCTATCCTTTTCCAGGTGTTACCTTGTACTACATTAGCATGACTCACAGAACATAGGCAGTGCATGAAGAGTTATGATGTAGCCCTGGCTTACAGTGTCAGCTTGTCTAGTCTTCTGTTTGTCTTTAACTACACATGATTTTGCTCTCTGTCTCTTGTTGGGATTATAATACATTATAGCCAATCCATTTCCCATTTCAAATATAATCTGGTTTAATTTGGGATGCCACCGGCAGCATATTACATTTGTGTTGGTAACATCAATTTCATACAGTTTACGGAAATCCTGTCACTCAAAAAAAAAAAGCCTGACACTTCCACCTCTCTTCTTTTTTAAAATTTATTTATTTACTTTTAGTTTATAACATTCAGTTTCACAATCCCTTGAGTTTCAAATTTTCTCCCCTTCCCTGGCATGCAGCATGCAATCAATTATAGGATTTACAAATACCTTTACATCAAACATTAGTCAAGTTGTAAAGAAGGATTATGACCAATGGAGTGAACAATGATAAAGAAACAAAACAAACAAAAAAAATGAGAGAGAGAGAGAGAGAGAGAGAGAGAGAGAGAGAGAGAGAGAGAGAGAGAGAGAGTAGTTTGCTTCAATCTGCACTTAGACTCTGTAGTTCTTTGTCTGGATGTTCCACCTCTCTTCTTAACAGATGTTGCACTCACTGAAGACTTATCATCTAGACTAAACCAGCAGTCAGTTAAGAAAAAGGTAGGAAGACTTAAAGCGAAAATAAAGTAGTTTCTTAAACTGTTGGATGTCCCACATTTTTAAAGTTTCATCCTCTCCCCAAGAGGCAAGAACAGGGCCATCATATGAAAATGTCACACAGGAAGTATCTGTGCCAGAATCATTGGCCTGCCTGCCTGGAATTTGGTATGAACACTCATATTTCTGTCCCAGATCTGGATGCCTCCATCCTGGCAGCCAGCTGCAATGAGCTTCCCAGCTTTACTGTATGTACAAGTGGTTGGAATTCCTTTTTCCCCTAAACTATTCTTGATTTACATACACTTTTGTGCTTTTTATCATTGTCCACATCCCAGGTTTGCACAGCCCCATCATTTGAACAAGTCAAAAATTCTTCCTTTATTTTTGGATGCAAGCAACCAGTATTAAATATTGCCATATTACCCTTAGTGTTGACTATGTCCACAATATACTGTTCTCCTTTCACACATTCCATCACTAGAAACCCATCTCTATCAAGTACTTTGGCCTGAGAGTTTCTGAAAACCACAATAATCCCATCACTTGTGCTGCTGTACAATAGTGACTTAATTTGGTAAGAATCACCAAGAGATGGGAAAGCTTGAAGGGAAACATCCTTCCCTGCAAAATCCCAAAACTTAACATTATAATCAAATACTCCTGTTACCACCTGAAGGGTCCAGATATAAAGCAGATACTCTTTTACTGCCATGCTTCAGAATGATTTATAAAAATTATGATTTTTGACAGGGTTAATTTCATCTTGTATTTCATCATCATCATCATCATCATCATCATCATCATTATCCTGGTATCCATGTTGGAGTGGGGGACCTACAAGTTCATTTGTATCTTCAAATTGTATTTGGGTCATTTGGGGGTGACAAAGGCTGAATTAATTCTTCATCAGAACTATTTTCACTTCCACTGCTCTCTGTCACTGGAAACTGATATAAAAGGGCATTTGGTCAAACTTGAGACTGAAGGTATTGATTCATTATCTTCATGTTGTCCCCTTAATTCTCTCTGTTTCTGCAGTTTTTCCTTTTTCTCTCTGGTTTTGAAGTGTTTTGTACTTTCCACAGCTGTCCACTGACAAAAAAGGTATGCCTGGGAAAAGGAAGAGACCTGTGACTTCAGCCACAGCACCACAGGAATGGCCAAGTCCTGACATATTACAGATTATATTTTGCTGTGGTCCAGAGAAAGCAAAAGGTCACAAAGTGTAGCGGCAAGCACACCAGCATCCCCAGAGTGGCTGCCAACACAGGTTCTTAGATCTGCTTTTGTAAAGGAAAGCAACTCAAAATGGGTTAACAAGCTTACTTTAATCAAACAAACATATATTACCTAGTTCAGGGGGAAAAGGTCAGCACCCCGAACTTCAGAGTTACAGAACTTACAGATCAAACAGACAGGCTTCCAAACTGTCCAACCACTATATCAATACCAAATCACAGTTACCAGAGAGGGAAGCATCAACATCTGGGTTTTCAAAGCCGGGGGGCTCTCAACAACGGCTTCCCAGAGTCTCATCTGGTCAAATCACACAACACTTCTCAAAGTGAGCCCCAAAGCAAAGCCTCCCATCAGGGATTATATAGCCTTCTCCTGGCTCAGAGAATGTAACCACCCTCTTGACCCACTGCCCAATCACACAGCATCAAGGTGTGGTCTTTCCTGAAAAACAAGCCTCCCACCACAGGCTCCAGGTCCACTTAAGCTAGGGTCAGGGAAGATCTTTAAATTTGCATTTCCATTACACAAAGGTAGCAAATTGAAAAACTTGAACTTGAACCCAGATCTTCTAACTCCAAACCTAATGCTCCTTTAATTATCTAACACCACCTCTCATTTCATGGCCTTAACAATGCAATCTTTCACCTTTAACATTGGCATAAACAAAAGATTATCTGTGAGACTTGGACTAGAGGTTGATATAGTGTCTAGCCTACAAAATGTCTTACATTTACTTCATGGGCCACAATAGAATATCAAGGCCCATCTTGTACATTGTGTATGTGAGGGTGAGGATGAAGGGAAGGCTTCTCAGAGTGTAAGTAGGGAGGAACAATCTTAGATAGTGAAATTTAGAGAGTACTAACAGCAATAAAGGACATGGGGGAAGGTGGGGAGGAAAGAAAAAGAAAAAGTGCTTAGAATGTAATTAGTGAAAATAATGAATTAAAATAAAAAGTTATCCAATTATTCTTCCAATCTCCATGCATACAAAAGGGCCCACCTTCACTCTAATCCATTTTCCTATGATACTCTCTCAAGAACTAGCTTCCAAGTCAAGTAAACACTTAAATGTATATTGGATGGAACTAGATTATCTTCAAATACCTCATCACCAGAAAACATATTAAGTATTTTCCATGCATCAAGAGTTCAAGTCTAAGACAGACAACATTGACAGAAAAACATAGAAGAGAATAAAAAGATGAAACCAAGACATTGAAAAGGAGCATCTTAGCAAAAGGAAGAGACTTTTGGTTTAGGATGAAGAAAGTGAGACTCGGATAACCTAAAAGGTGTTTTGTCTTGGGTTCTCTCCCCCAGCAGGATCTTCTATTCAAGTGTTTAAAGTCTCTCCCCAAAATGACACCCCACTTTTCAACTGATGTCATCTTGAAAGTTGATTTGAGGTGATCCAGGCACATTTTATTGGACTTTTGTTGAATATGAACAGTTAATTATAACTCTAGAGATTCTGAAGAAAATACCATGTAAAATTAATTTCATAATATGACACACTGATAGTTCTTACTAAACTAGTGCATAGATTATAAAATGTGAAAATATGTTTGTCCTATAAATCATAAGGGAAAGATTTCTACAGAGTTAGAAATCTATTCCTGTCCTCAGCAAAAAAAAAAAAAAATGGTTCCATTATAGTGATTCTAATGTATCCCATTAGTTCAGGTTCTACTGCCTTATTTAGGAAGAGATTAGCAAGAGATTTCTATGAAAGGCGAGAACACTTACTTGATGTTACAGGAGAACTTATCTCCCAGTTATCATTTTTCTAACTCAGCTCTAAAGTCTGGAGTAGGGTTACCCCAGACACAACAGTCATTTAATATCATTTCAGTTTTTAATGACAGGATAGTATTAATATTTAAAAGACAGACAGTCACAAGTCAGCATTTTTCTCTCAATAGCAGAAAAAAATATTGAGATATTTACATGGTAAATTTTATAATTTTCCTATGGCATGCTATAATTCAGATATATAGGAAAGAAATTGAATTCTTTTCTCCCTTTTTTAATCCCATTCTCCAGGTAGGTTCAGTAAAGGTGAACTGATCAAGTACTTCATTTCATGACAACAATATCCATATGTTTCTTTAGAAAGGTTTTAGAAGAGAGAAAAAAGGTTTTATCCCCCAAAAATGGCATCTCTAAGCACTTTAGAAAATGCAAAGGGCTATATAAATATTAATTAGCATCATTATTACATGAAATTGTACAGTTAATACATTATTAAGAACATAATTTTTAATTGACTTTCTATTTTAATATCCAAAATATTAACATTTTAACAGGGAAGACCTAGTCTTGGCAGAGGAACCTTCAGTCTTGAGGTCACATCTGGCCCTCTAAGTCCTCAAGGGAGGCCCTTTCCCTGAATTTAAACTTCACAGAACAAATCCTCTTAATAAAAGGATTTGTTCTATAAAACTTGGACTCAGTCAAAAGGCTACACCCAAGGACCTAGACACAGGTTCCCTACCCCTGAACCTAGATCAAACTCCAGCTCTACAACTGGGTGGCCTTAGGCCAGTCACTTCACAGAATCACAGAATTTTAGAGTTGGAAGGCATCTCAATAGCCACCCAGTATAATCCATACCTTTTTTCTGTGGACCTCAGTGTCCTCATATGTAAAATTAGGGGATTGGACTTCATGATCTTGAAGCTTTTTCCCAGCTTTAAATACATGGTGCTTTATTTTAAATGATACAACAGTGAGTAGCTGTGTGTCTGGCATTTATGATGTACATAAAGGGATTATTTTAAGAAAACATCATCAAATTATACTTACCAAAGATTTTAACACCATGTAATGGTCTAGTGAGTGTAAGATTTTGAATATTATTTGATCTGCTTTTCACCATTGTAAGCTATCTCCAACATGGTATATGACATTCATTAGTTGCTATATTTTCAAATATTTATCACTTGGAAACCAAGTTTTCTGGCAATGAGCCTTCCCGCTTCTCTAGGCTGGTCCTTGAACAGTAGGCATGAGGTACCTTGCTGAGCCCCTTATCAAAGCCTTTCCAGCTATGTAATATCTGTCAGAACTTGGGCTTCCCTGAGGCTTAAGGGTCAAATCCATCCCAATAGGACGAAATCAAGTGTGACTGTATTGGGAGATTCAACATACATGAAAAGAGCACTAGAATCAGAGGACATGGGCTCTTATCCCAGCTCTACCACTAACTCAGTTATCTTATGTATAGAGTAAGGTTTGGTTAATTAATTAATCAATAAACATTAAGTAATCACTAAGTGCCAAGCACTATATTAAGTACTGGGGATACAAAAATAGGCAAAAGACAGTCTCTGATCTCAAGGAACTTGTAGCCTAATGGGGGAAATAATATGCAAACAAATACACACAGAAGAAGAGATATACAGGATAAATAAGAAGAAATTGACAGAAGGAAGGCACTAGAATTAAGAAGGGGTAGGCTTCCAGTAAAAGAGGGGAATTTAGTTGGAACTTAAAGGAAATTAGGGAAGGTGATAGGCAAAGCTGAGAAAAGAGAACATTCCAGGCATGGAGACAGAAAAAATACCACGAGCTGAGCAATGGAGTATCTTGCTAGTGGATTGGCCAAGAGGGTCCTGTCAATGAATCAGAGACTAGTAATGTGTAAGAAGATTGGAAGGCGGGAGGGTTAGATTATAATGGGCATTGAATACCAAACAGAACATTTTGCATTTGATGCTGGAAGTAACAGAGAATTTATTGAGTATGGAGGTTGGGGTGGGGGAAGGGTGATATAGTCTGACCTGTGCTTTAGGAAAATCACTTTGGTGGCTGCCGGATGGATTGGAGTGGGGAGAAACATGAGGAAAGCAGAGCCACCAGTAAGCTGTTACAGTAGCCCAGACATGAAGTGATGAGGGCTTACACTAGAGTGCTAGCAGTGTCAGAAGACAGAAGGGAGTGTATTAGAGAGATGCTACAAAAGTGAAATCAATAGACCTTACCAATAGATGAGAGATAGTGAGGAATTGAGGATGATACCTAGTTTGCCAGCCTGAGGAACTGGGAGGATGGTATTACCCTCTAAAGTAATAAGGAAGGTGAGGGGGGAGAGTTTAATGGGAAAGATAACTAGTTCTGTTTTGAATTTGTGTTTGTCTATTGGACAAATAGTTTGAAATGTATGAAAGGCAGCTGGAGATGCTAGATTGTAGGTCAGCAGAGAGTTTCAGGCAGGATAGGTTTATTTGAGTGTCATTAGCATATAGATGGTAATTCAATTCATAGGAGCTAATGAAATCACCAAGGAGGGTAGAGAGAGAAGAGGAAAGATCCCAGGAAAGAATCCTAAGGGATACCTACAGTTAAAAGATGTGATCTGGAAGAGGATCTATCTAGCAAGGGAGACAGAGAAGGAGCACTCAAATAGACAGAAAAAGAAGCAGGTGAAAGTAGTGTCCTACTTACATGATTCCTGAAGGTCCTTTCCACCTTTACATCTATGAGTCTATCCTCTCAACTGAAAGGGGTTGATTTTGTATCTGAATGTAAGCAAATTTTTTGGTTTGTTTTTCTATCTGATTTTACACATCTATTCCAACATATTTGTTTTTACCATTTAAGAGATATCTAGATTCATCTTCCCTAATTAATCCTCCTAATTCTCAAATCCATAAGAATGCTCTTTAATATATTCTTCTGCCAACACACTTTGAGAATCCTTGCTTTTCTGGATCTTTCTCTGTTCTTTTCTCGTGTCCAATGCACTAGTTTCTTCCCCTCCTCCTATCCAAAACCTACTTAGCCTATAAAGCCTAGATTAAATCTTTTTTAGCATAAACTATCTCTGACTACCCCTAAAGCCACTGATATGCCCCTTTTCCTAAAATTATTTTGTATCTACTTTGCATGTATTTTGCATTTATTTGTCTGTAAACATGTTGTTTGCAAGTAATAGAATATAAGTTCTCTGAGGGTTGATACTTTCATTTTTGTATCCTAAGTATGTAGCACAATGCCTGCATAAGAACATAGTATACATTTAATATACATTTGCCAAATTGAACTGAATAAAGATTGATACCAAAAAACAACAAAGTACTTTGTTTCAGTGGACAGAGTGCTACATTCGGAATATTTTTTTTTTTAAATTGAGTTCAAATCCCAGTCCTTCAAATTACTATCTGTGAGACTTTGGGCAAATTACTTAACCTTTCTTGGCCTCAATTTCTCCATCTCTAAAATGAGGAAGTTGAATAGATGACCTCTGAGGTCCAATCCAACTCTAAATTCATGTTATTTGAAATATTGCTCAAAATATTTCCAGAGAGCCTCTACTTCTCTAGAAAGTATACTAAAAGTAAATCTAGAATTTCTTTGCATTTTCAAAGTGGCAGCCTTCAAGTCTTAAAACTTTTCTTTTTAAAGCATACTTTTAAAGATTTTTTATATTTTTCCCATGTTCTTTCAGAGCTGAATAATGTGGCCAAATTTGCCATTTAAAATTATCTTGAGGCTTTTTATTAAGATCCTGAGTTGTTCAAAAAATTTAATCAAGAAAACCATATATTTTTTCAAGAAACAAAAATGTTAGTGTAAGAAGCTTAAAAGCATAGATCTTTACCTGAGATTATCAAATATAAATTGTCCCCTGTATTATTAAATTATTTTATTAGAATTCCAGAATATATACCTAAGGCTTTAGGGATGCTGAATTCTAGTTCTAACACTCATAAAGCATATAACATTAAATACATGACTTTTATCTCTCTTGGTCTCAGTTTCCTTATCTATGAAACAAGGGGGTTGGACTATATAATTGCTAAATCTCTGTCATCTCTGATAACTTTTGATTAATTTTTCTAAGTATAACTGAGTAAAAGGGGATTTAATTGGGGTAGTGATTTGAGTGTTGGACTTGAAATCTGGCAAACCTAGAGTCAAATGTTACCTTTTGATGTTTGTTAGCTTTCTAACTTTGAAAATCAATCAACCACTCCAAGTCTCAGGCAAGAGGAGGTGCTTAATAAATACTTGTTGACAACTTGCTAAGTTATAGAGGGTAGTGATCTAAATCAGTGTAAGGAATTTCCATACTACTGAAAGAAAAAATCCATGACACGTTGACATACCTAGGAAAATATTTAGTAGGGAGAATGGAGGCATGGGGTGGGGCAATGAAATATGTAGGGAGGAAGAAGGCAACTTATTAAATTACATTAGCAATTAGAGAATCATAAATCAAATAAATTTTCTAAAATGACAATATTGTTATTAATGATGGTGACTTTCTAGTTATACCATTTCTTAAAATGAATCTTGAACATCAGTTTATCTTTAAGTAGGATACAACTTTATGTGAAAATTATACTGTATATAAATGTGCCTCATTCAGGTCTTTCCATAATAAACTGATGCATATTTACCCATTATCAGCCAAGCCTACATATTAAGTAGGTTTCATCTCTGTTCTTTTCATCTAGTCCCTTCTAGTAACCAAGAGAAATCTATAGTATATTGGAAAGACTAATGAATTTGGAATCAAAAGAACTTGATTTAAAACTAGTTTTTCTTCTTACTAGCTGTGTTCCCTTGAACAAGTAATCTTATTTCTCACTGCACCAGTTCACTTATCTGTCAAATGAGACTAAAAATGGCAGTGCTACCTACTTTACAGGTTTGCTGTGAGGATCCACTGAGACCATCTCTGTAAAGCACTTCATTAACTACTGAATGGTGTCAGGAATATTAGTCATTATTTACTTGGTTTCTTAGCACAGTGCACAATACAACAAACAGCAGGACCATAATGGTGAGAAGAGAGCAGCTGTGTGAGAGTGCTGGATGATTGCACTGGCATTTCCACACTAGGCTACATTCACTAAGGTATTTAAAAGGAAATAAAATATGGCAGCATTACTAAACATAATGGGAAAACTCACTAACTCAGTTCTGTATTTACATAGAGGTTATATGCATTTAGTCAGAGTTATCATGGCCCCACCAAGCACATTTACACTCTTGGGAGAGGTTTTTGCTGATTCCATGTTTCAGGTTCAGTGAACAGCTAAGAGTATCTGATCATACCAACTGAGATCACTCTGGGACAAGAAAGCAACCTGGGGCTCTGGTGGCTGTCAATGGCATTAGAAACAGAATAAAGCTAATTCACCCATGTGAATATCAAACACTTGGACTCAATTTCATCAGCCCAATTTGTACTCAGACACTCAGCTAACTAACCATTCAGAAATTTAAATTCATACACATAACACATATACAGCAGATCAAAAGGTTGGGGCATGTTTTTCCACTACAACTGGCAGGGGAAAGAATTCAATACCACTACCAATCTTCTTGACCAGTCAAGCCATTCACTGAACCATGGCACTTAAGAGTTTGAAGGAAACTGAGGCTCAGAGTAAGTAAACAACTTACCCAGACTACATAGGCAGGAAGTGGAAGAAATAGAGTTTCCATCTATTTAAATGCAGCTACTTTTCATTTTTCGCAAGGTTCCAGAAATTCAGACATCCTGTTTTGTCAAAATTCTTCAGAAAACAAACTGTCCAAACAAGGCAGTTCAGAAACAAACTCACACAGAGTTGGCTGGGTGTACAGACAAGAGTTATAGCCACAGTGTCGTACATAAGCTACATTCCCTTTGCCAAAAGAGGCAAGGTAATAAGACAGACATTCCATCTGGGAAAATTTTGTCATGACTCTCCAGTCACAGTAGGATCACCATCCACAATTTTACTTTTCAGGCTCTATTTTTCATCAATTATCAACTTCTTCCTTCATCCAGGACACACACCTGCTGGCACAGCCTATATCATCACATACTAGTGTTTCAGTTAGAGGCCTTGGTTTTCTAAAGTCAATGATCTGGAGCTAGATATGATTAATCTCTCAAGATAACCATATCTGAGGGCCAGATAGGTGGCACAATGAATAGAGCACCGGCCCTGGAGTCAGGAGGATGTGAGTTCAAATCTGGTCTAAGAAATTTAACATTTACTAGCTGTGTGACTTTGGGCAAGTCTCTCAAACCCAATTGCCCTGCCTTTCCCCCTCCAAAAAGGCAAAAAAGAAAACTGTATCTGAGTTAAAGATAATATATCTTGCTTATATCCAATGAAACATTCTTTAGAAAACTTAATAAGCCAGAAATTTAAACACACTACTCAAATAATGGGGCAGCCTTGTTTGAGCTTGATGGAATGTGGTCAAGAGAGAAATGAAAGTCAACTTCCTCTACATAGGAGCCACTCTATTCTATGTTCTGTTGAACCTCTAGTTATCATGAACACTTTGGAGAGCATAACAGAAGATGTTCAAAACCATTGCTACTCATATTGCTGTTATCCTCAGAATGACATAAAAAAGTGAAATAATCTAATGCAAGAAAATTGAAAAGTGATGAACCTAAAGTCCTGCTATTTGGTTCAAAAAGTCAACTACAAAATCCCAGGATAGTAGAAATGAGTGGCTTGACAGTAACAGAGGTGGAAAAGGTCCTGAAGTTTAGCAGACTACAACCTGCACAGGAGTCATCACTGTGATGGTGAACTCAGAAAAGTTAATTTAACATTTGCAGTAAGAGTGAGTTCAGAACAAGGGAAATGATAGTTCTGTTGTACTCTTGCCTGGTTAGACGAGACCTAGAGAAGGTTTGTCAAGGGGATAATGATGAGCTGAAATCAGCAGGATAGTTAAGAAATCTGGAAAACTTATAAGAAATGATTAAAGAGACTAGGAATATTTACCCTAGGGAAGAGAAGACTCGGAAGAGGCATGATAGTTTTATTCAAGTATTAAAAGGGCTGTTATGTTGGAAAAATGATTAAATCTATGCTGTGGGTCTCCACAAGGGCAGAATTAAGAACAATATATGTGCTCTTAGAATTAAAGAATCTCAGATCTGAAAGCAAATTTAGAGGTCATCTACTCTAATCAGTACCTGAGCAGGAATCCATTCTATAACAACCCAGACAAATGGTCATTAAAATTCCACATACAACCTACAGTGATATGAACTGTCTCTCAAGGCATCTCATTCCACTTCGGGACACTTCTAATTGCAAGGAAGCCATAAGAAGACAAATTTTAGCTTAATTTAATGAAAATTCATTTCCTTTGGGCCCCTTTGTGAAGTACTAGGTTTCTGTTTACTGAAGATACTTAAATAAAAACGCAATGACCATCTGTCAGAGATGCTAAAGTGGAAATTCCTACAAAAGGGGAGGGATTGGACTAGATGATGTCTAAGGTCACTAATGCTAAAATTCTGAGATTCTAAAATATGAAATGCCTTGGAACTACACATAATTCTGTACTTTCCATCTGTAGCTTCTTTTGATTTCAGGTCCACTGAACAAGACTCCCCTCCCAGGACAAGCTGATCACTTCAGTTCTCATCACCATGCAGCTGGAGGATATGCCTGTAACAAGCCAAATGATAATGTCTCCCAAGATGCTTAAAGTGGTTGGATGAGAAGTATGGTCCAGGGCCATTAGGATATAGTCCTTTAGGTGAGGCTGTACTCACTCACTGGCCAATCAAACTTGGTACCTTAGAGAGTTCTAAGATGATGGCAACTGTTAAAGGCAGGCAGGGATACCAAAAATGTTTGGGGGTAGATAGAGCCTTAATTACTGAAGACAACACCATGAAGGGCAATCAACACACTATCTCACAAACCATCCATTAATGTAATTCACTGTCAAAGAATAAAGAATAGACACTATTAATTATTGGTCTTGAGTCCATACAGTGTTTCTTAGTTCTTACACTCATCTAATTGCTGTTTCCAATAAAAGTTTAAATAAACAGTGGGCCTTTCTGTTATAGTATGATCTTAGGTCTGTATATACTATTTCTTTTTGTTCTCATTTTAAACATATCTGACAGATCTTTACAAAACACTGCAGTCCCTATTTTTTTTTAAATCACATTTCAGTGGAACTTTACAGTTTTCTGTTCCACATTCAAATGACTATTGATTTGCAGCTCATTAATATAGCATGAGCATATATTTCTGTTTTTCAAATTTTGTGCCTATGATTATTACTCTTTGTTCCCTTCAGACATTTCCCATTTCTTTACTGTTATCACCAGCTTGATATTAACAGATAACAACATACCGTTTTTCAGCAACCTGAAAATGCAGTTAAGATGCATAGATTTGATGTAACCTTCTTTTCTGTTTGGCTGCCTGCTGCTATTTTGTTTTCTATCACCACACAGCCCTCTGCTTTTGCATTTCCATTCAGTCTCCCTTTACTATGGTAACTAAAAAGACTTTGTGTTCCATTTTCTTTCCCTCCCACAGTACTGAATAGATGCCCCAAAATATATATTGTTTTATAAAAAATATTTATAAAATCAGGTAAATAATCATGGTCCTTGAGCTCTAGGATCAATTCATTAAGTTGTTAATATTTAATGAGCATCTGATGTATGGAAGAAACCTTGCTTCACCATCCCAGCCCACCATAACCTCTTCATTTTTGGAACTTCTGCACTGATTTTTGTCTGGACCACTCACTTGGCAAGAATCTCATGCTGCTTTGTACTGTTAGTTATGTATGTGCCTATGTCTGCTCTGCTGATCTAGACTACAGGATACTTGAAGACAGCCTTTTCTGAGATATCTTGTGATTTCCTACACTACCCAGCACAAAACCTTTCACATAATAGGCAATCTATAAATGTTTTCTCAAATGATTGTTTTGTTGTATGAAATTATGTACTATGGTATCATCCTGGTCATGTTGTATAGCTACAAGACATGGACTTCTATAACACAAAAGAGATTGAGAATCACCCAAAAGTAATGAAGAGAAAATGGAGAGGATTGGGGGTGGTGGCACAGAGGGATTATCTGCTTGCCACATACCACCAACAGAGATTTATGAAAAAGCATTATAAAACAAAAATGTCATCAGAAATATGTATAACTGGGAAACAATAAAATATAGGACAGTCTTACAAGAACAAGGGGAAAATAAGGAGTCTCAGAGCCCCATGCTATTTTAATGATAACAAGGGAAAGATAAGTACAATTAGGTGGATTCCTAGAAGTGAACTTATAAAAAGACCTGAACCAGAGTCGTACAGGATGGGAAGGCACAGATTCATCATTGAAGGGAATTCTCATATTGTTGAGAGCAGAATTCAATGGTGCATTAGAGCAGTAATATCAAACTCATAGAAACAGGAGCTATTATAGGTGCATATTGACTTTGAAATCAACAGATTAATATTATCTCTGTTTTATTGTATTTTTATTTATTTTGTTCGATATGTCCCAATTACATTTTAATATGTTTGGGAGTGTTGTATGTCACATCCAGCCCACAGGCAGTGTATTTGACATCTCTGCATTACAGCAGTTCATAATATGAAGAGTTCATCTTCTAGTTATCTCCAAATGTTTCTTGGATGTCTGGAGGCTTTTTTAGATGTTTTTGTTTCCTATCTTAAAAATTTTGGTTACCAATTCCCTGGAAGTTTCTTTCAAGGACACTTGTCCTTTCCCCAGATCAGAGATTCCAAATAGTCAAAATATTCTTATTAGATTACAAACAGCATGTCATTTTCCTCTTTTAAGTTAAGCTAGTAGTCAATTCCCACTACTTACTGCCAGTCCCTCTGGTAGGCAAGTCAACCATAGGTGCATGTTGTGAGCTAAGGGCAGATTTTGGTTTTTGAATTACATGTGCATAGCTGTCAAGTGAAATTCAACCACTGTCACTAGTATTTCAGCTTTTGTTTTAATCAAGTAGACCTTATGAAATAATTTATTGTCGTTCTGTCAATTTCAGAATGCCATTTCTATACCCTCCTCACTTAAATAAATTTGTATTTCAGTGCTTTAATGATGAGACTTCACAACTTGCTTAAAAACAAAGGCATTTCATACACACATACCCACAACATAATTTTGAATCCTACTATGAATTTTAAGTAGCCCTCATTCTCTGAATCTGACAAATATGACAATTTCCTTTATTAACCTAACCATCTTCAGCCTCCAGCACCTCCCCTTAAGGTCTGATTTGATCATGCATTCAGAGGGCTTAACTCCTAGCTTTTTCTCACTATTCCCACTTTATCCTATGCATGGTTGCTTGGTACTAACCTTGGTTCACACATCAGACTTCCTACTACTGGAAATGTGCAGCAGAAAGAATGGGGCCAGAAGGGCAGGTTTTATCATTTCTTTCAGTCTCTGAGGTCAGTTTTAAGTTTCTCTGGACTCTTCTGTTCATAAAACACATCATACTTGATGAACTTTTTAATAAGAAACATCATTGAGCAATATTTCAAACATGAGAAATTAAATGCTTTTCTATTATGTTCTCTTCATTTTTGCCTCTGAGAGATCAAGTAGAGTGCAAAGTAACTAGAAAACAGAATTTTGAATTTTCAAAATTACACTCTCCAAGAGTCATGAGAGAGGCATTCATGAAATGAATCTCTTGTGATCTTGGGATAAAGAGTTGGCTCAGAACAAACAAACAACCTAAATATCTTATTCTTGGCCATGCTTCTAGCTTGTATAAGCTATAACCCAGTTGTTATGATAAAAAGAACTCACATAGTGACCTATGCAGTTCATTAGTTTTATTTTTGTCTTGTGTTCTATTTAATAAAATCCAAAATAGTTGTGGGTAGCTTCACATGAATTTTAATTAGAATTCAATGTAAAATACCCAGGCACTTCTGTCATCCTATGTTCCTGGTAATTAAATCTTGATAAAGGTTTTATGACAGAGGGAAAGACATTGAATATGTAGGCATTGACCTACAGAGAACTAATAGGATATATGCCTAAGGACAACTCAAACAACTGAGAAATAAATCGCCTTGATGATAAACTGTAGTCATTTCAGTTTGGGCTGTATTTAGAGGGAAAGCTAAAAATATAAGGCCATCCACACTGCCAAGCCAAATGAAATTACTCCAGTGATTGTAAAGGAAAAAAAAACCCACTGAGAAAAGACTATTCAGTTTTGTTAGGGTATTTCAAAAGTTCAAAGATTCAAGGAATCCACCATGCCCCTAAACATCGTGGATACTCTACTTAGTGATGTTATTAGATTAAGCCAATGTCTATGGAAATGCAAGAAATGTAGGAGAAATAATATATTTCTAAAATGTCTATAAGTAGGACCCAAGGCCCAGAACCTCTCAATTGACATGAACCAGGATAAAATTTAGGTCCTTCTCAATAATAACTTTTGAAATATGCCCCTAACCACCTTTTTTCCCAAGGAACATAAGAACTTGTTCATCTTACTGCTATCCAGGGTTACTCCTGATGTTATAAGAATTAAGTTTATGTCTTTGTATTAAATAAATAAATAAAGGACACATGGTTCCTATGCAAGCATTAATTTTTATGAAATTGTTATGATTTTAATGAAAAATATTGGTTTTGACCAGTTACTTTTATGCTATTTTTCATAGTAATGTAAAACCAAATTTAAGAAATGAACAAATGTGACATTTTCCTACATAAGGAGATAAAGTATGAATTGTCAAGTTAATTTGTCAAAAT
Source organism: Gymnobelideus leadbeateri (assembly GCA_011680675.1). Lineage (NCBI taxonomy): Eukaryota > Metazoa > Chordata > Mammalia > Diprotodontia > Petauridae > Gymnobelideus > Gymnobelideus leadbeateri. Next base: position 422,006 of record WOXC01003510.1, read on the forward strand.
GTCTTCCAACTCCATGATATTATATTCTGTCATCATCACAGGAACAGATAAATTATGTAACCTAAATGTTCTTGATGGTAAAAGTGGGAATATGGATATTAACAGATAGTAGATGAAAATAATTTGAAAGGTTTTCCACCAACTTAGTTTGGTCCATTTCATTTTCTCTCAAAAACTTTAAAAATTTAACTTCATGTTTTCTGTGTATATTCTGTCAAATATTCTCTGTCCTATAAGCAAATCACTTTGATGAGCATGAAGACTTAAGAAGCCTGAGGTTGTGTACCAGCTGGCAGAGGTAACCTCCCCTCACAATCAAAACATCTTGCTTGACTTCTGGAATGGTTTCATCAGAATTACCTCCAAACCATGCAGAGCATCAAGTGCCAAGAGAGAAAGTCCTAGGATGAAGCCAGGCCCCCAGCAACATAGCTCTGCTTGGCAGTACTTAAGAGAAGAAAAGATAACAGCAGCAAGGTAGTATTTCTGGTCCATATAAGAACCAAAGAGAAGCAACTATTAGAAGAAATGCTTCATGGGTCTTATTGGTCCAACAAGGGAGATAATTTATGTCACGTCATGTCTATGAACAACTAAAATAATATTTAGATCATGAGATGTACAATTAGAAGTACAATGTGATGTTTTAGTACAGCGGAAGGCTAGATCTCAGCTTCCAACACACAGCATAACTGGTCTTATGGAAAACAATGGAGGCAAGCAAATAGATTGGGGATGTGGAAATCAAAGACCCTTCATTGAATGGGTCATTATCTAAAAGAGTAGAGTCAAACTTTAGTAAAAATAGGGGCTGCTAAACTATATGTAAAGATTCCTGTGGGCAGATATTGACTTAGAAAACCACATATTAACACTACCTGTGTTTTATTGCATCCTTATTTATTATATGAAATATTTTCCAATTACAATTTCATCTAATTCAGGCCACACTTAAGTTGTGTACCACATTGGACCACAAATCTGATACCTCTGATCTAAGAAATCTACTTAGAAAAAGTATGAAGTACATTCCATGATCAATCACATTTTTACATATATACAGAGGATTATTAACTCTGTGGATCCTATGCACAACTGTCAGTCAATAAACATTTATTAAGCATTCACTGTGTGCCAGACATGGCACTAAATGCTGGTGATACAAAAAAAGGCAAAAGACAATATGTGCCCTCCAAGAGTTCACAGGCTAATTAGTTATATCAGCATCTTCTCATAGAAAAAATGAATTTTACTATTAGGTTGTAATGCAGTGGGAACCAGGAGCTTTAGAGTTGGAGAACCTGGGTTCAAACACCTTATAATCTTGAATATATATCCTTGGCTCCTTCATCTTTAAAACAAGTGATGTGAGGGGCAGCTAGGTAGCACAGTGAATATAGCACCAGCCCTGGAGTCAGGAGGACATGAGTTCAAATCTTACCTCAGACACTTAACACAAAAACTAGCCATGTGACCTTGGGCAAGTCACTTAACCCCAATTGCCCTACAAAGAGAAAAAAAGGGGGGATGTGAACTAGATTGTTTCTAAGGTTTCCTCCAGCTCTTAATCCTATAATGTCAAGTATTAATATTAATCAAGCTAAGGATAATTATAGTCCCTTTAGTTAATCATAGTCCCTTTATTTCTAGAAGCTTATTCTATATGTAACCCTATCCTCAAGAGAACTACTAAATAAATAAAAATTAAAAAAACAAAATAACTAAAAAATAACAAAAGAAACAAAATGTTAAAATGAACATATTTCTAAGAAAATAGCACACTGCTATGCCATCATAATACCTCTTGAAATACATATAAAATACAATTTCCTGCTTAGTTTACATAATCTTTTAATCAGCAGAGGAGTTGTCTCTTTTTAAACCAAATTATCTGTTATTCCCTGCCTCACAAAGTCGAATATTTAGCAAACACAAAGGCATTCAAGTTTACTAAGAGTGAACTACAGTTCCAAGTTTTAGATTCCTACACCATGTTTTTGCTATTATTGTTCAGTCATTCAGGCATGTCTTATTCTTTCTGACCTCATGGAACATAGCACACCAGACGCTTCTATTCTTCTATTCTCCACTATCTTCCAAAGAATGCCCAAGTTCCTGTTCATTGTTTCCATGACATTATCTATGCATTCCATCCTCTGCCATCTCCTTTTCCTTTTATCTTCAATTTTCCCCAACATCAGGGTCTTATCCAATGAGTTCTGTCTTCTCATTATGTGGAAAAAATATTTAAGCTTCAGCTTTAGTACTTGGCATTTAATTAATATCTGGACTAATTTATTTAAGTATTGACTGATTTGATCTTGCTGTCCAAGGGATTTTCAAAAGTCTTCTCTAGCACCACAATACAAAAGCTTTGATTCGTTGTTGCTCAGTTTTCCTTAGAGTTCAACTCTCACAGCCATACATTGTTACTTCAATGAAGCTATAGATGATGTTCTCCAAAGGAACCTGGGTACAAACTGCGTATGAAGACCTCCAATATACACAATAACAACACAAATAGAGAAGATTCAGGTGCCAACACCACACAGAGATCTGAGCCCCATAAATTCACTGCTTTATCCAACCTCAATTGTTATCTTTTCTGCATCCATTACAGTCACTATTACCATAAACTTTCTCACTACCAAGTATAGCCCATTTGAAGAGAAGATCTCCTAACTCCATTTAGATGATCCAATTCACTTAAATGTCCCTGGAGGAATGCCAGTGTAAAAAAAATGCTACCCAATTTAGTTCTCTCCAATTTCCTAGCATTGTAAAGTCATCCCAAGGTAACCTTCTATGTTTGGTATGAGATTTTATCTATACATTTTTCTGCCTCTCGGCTCTACAGTACCATATTTTCCCTACTACACTGTGATACCCTTCCCTTTTTTACAAAATAACTTTGTCCTGAGAGTCATTCCAATATGGATATTATTTTCTGTTTGGGGTAATATGACAAATTAATGCTAGTGTAAAAAAAATTCTGCATTTAGATAACAGAAGAGAACTTCATTTCAATAGTTGCAAGACCCAGAGAAGTATTCTGCTTCTTTACTTCATGATTACAGTGAGTTTTCAGAAGATGTAACCAAAACCCAATACCAGATGGGCTTCCATCTGGGTCTGCTATTGTCTTCTTTCTGGAAGGAACATTTTCACAGTGGCCTCTAACTCTTACTAGCCTGTGAGCATGAATTGAACTTAACATCACTGAATTTTTTCTTCCTTAAAAAATGAAATAATAATAACAGGAATACATTCTTCAAAGAGTTGTTTTAAGACACAAATGAGATGGTGCATGTAAAACATTTCACAAACATTACAATGCTATATAAATGGCAGCAGTTACTGCTACTGCTATTCAACATAGCAGTGCCACATAGGTCTAAACAGTTGCTTGACCTTAATTAAGGTTACAGGAGCCTACTCTGATCTGAATAATACTTAGCAAGTAATTAATGGATGGATGGATGGATGGATGGATGGATGGATGGATGGATGGATGGAAAAGCATATATTAAGTACTACTAAGGGCCAAACGTGCTAAGGATCAACTCAACATAAAATTAAGCAAAGAATAAACTAGAATAGCATCCCAAATATATTCTTTTTATCTTATAAATTTCCAGAATATATGGTTAGAAATGGTGAAAGCAGAGGCAGAGCCAAGATGGCAGAGTAGAAAGAGCACTTCCAAGGTGCTCTACCCCACACCACTTCCAAACACTGTAAAAGGGGACTCTGAACAACTTCTGGAGCCCCAGCATCCAGAGAACGACAGAGAGAAGCTAACCTCCCGCTGAGGACAGCCCAGCAGCACTGCAGGGAGTGGCCAGTGCAGGGGTCTGAGAGTGGGCAGTGCAGCATGCTGGGAACCGACAGTGCAGCGCTCTGGGAGCCAAGCCCAGGCCTGAGTGAGCTGTAGTTTTAGCCCCAGGGTGGCCAGGCCAGCAGCCAGCTGGAGGGACCCCAGAATACCAGCAGCTGTGGCGATTCCAGAATTATCAACACAGACATGCCTAGGACAAAGTGAAAGGTTAGTGCCCTATGGACTTTGGGACCAGTATTTGGGAAACACATCGGGTTCATCCCCTGGGGTCAAAAAGCTGCTGAGGAAACACAGCACAGAGGCCATTTTGCAGCATCAGTGGCAGCTCCAGCTCCTGGTCTGCAAACTGTAAGGAGACTCAGCAATCAGTCTGGGGGTTAATTGCTCTTGCTTTAACCTGATTGGATCTGGATTGTGATCTGGGGTGGGGGGAAGACTGGGGTGGGCATCCAACTTGCCAGAGCAGGTGGAGGCTTTCCAGAGGCCACCCAACCCCTGGAAGTTATGAAGACCCCAGCATTCAGGACAGAAGCTCTCTTGTCTGGTGGCAGAGTCCTACTGTGGCAACAAGCCCAAAAATCAAGTAATTAAGTGGCAACATGCCTAGGCAAAGGAAACAAAATAAGCATAAAAAATGCCAATACAACATATATGACAAGTAGCTATTCAGTCTCCTATTTTGGGGGCAAAGAGGATGGCAGCATGGAACAGGAGGAGGACTGTGAGGTCAGAACTCCTGCACCAAAAGCCCCAAATGAAAATACAAGCTGGCTACAGGCCATAGAAGACCTTAAGAAGCAGATAAGAGAAGTGGGGGAAAATTGGGAAGATAAATGAGAAGGATGCAAGAAAAGTATGAAATGACAGTCAACAGCCTGACTGAGGAAAATAACACCTTAAAAAATAGACTAACTCAAATGGCAAAAAGAGGCTCAGAAAGGCAATGAGGAGAAGAATGCCTTAAGAAGTCGAATTTGCCAGATAGAAAAAGAATCTCAAAAGCTCACTAAGGAGATTCATTCCTTCAGAATTAGACTGGAGCAAATGGAAGCTAGTGACTTTATGAGAAATCAAGATGCTGTTAAACAGATCCAAACAAATGAAAGAATAGGAGGCAATGTGAAATATCTCATGGGAAAAACCACTGACCTGGAATATAGATCCAGAAGAGATAATTTGAAAATTTATAGACTACCTGAAAGCCATTATCAAAGAAAGAACCTAGAAATCATCCTTCAAGAAATTCTCAAGGAAAATTGCCCTGATGTTTTAGACCCAGAGGGGGAAATAGAGGTTGAAAGAATCCACCCATCACCTTCTGAAAAAGATCCCAAAAAGTAAATTCCTAGGAATATTATAGACAGGTTCCAGAACTCCCAGATCAAGGATAAAATACTATAAGCAGCCAGAAAGAAACAATTTCAATATTGTGGAAACACAATCAGAATAGCACAAGACCTGGCAGCTTCTACACTTAGGGATCTAAGGGCATGGAATATGATATTCCAGAGGGCAAAAGAGCTGGGATTGAAGCCAAGGGTCACCTTGGCAAAATTGAGTATCTTGTTTCAGGGGAAAATATGATCATTCAGTGGAATAGAGGACTTTCAAGCATTTTTGAGGCAAAAACCAGAGTTGAATAGAAAATGACATTCAGACACAAGAAGCAAGAGATGCTTGAGAAGATAATCAGGGAAAAGAAATCAAAAGGAACTTGTCAAAGTTGAACTATTTACATTCCTACATGGAAAAACAATAACTGTGTCTGATGAAACCTTCCTCATTATGAAAATAATTGAAGAAGGGTATATGGGCATATGAATACATATATGAATGTGTGTATATATGTTTACAGGTATACATGGATAGAGGGCATAGGTTGAATTTGTTGGGAAGGGATGATACTTAAGGGGTGAAGTTAAGAGATGAGAGAGGAAAGAGGCAAGAGGAGATGGGGAGAGACAGGGTAGGGTAAACTATCTCATGTAGAAGAGGCAAGTAGTTGCAGGGGAGGGGAAGAACAGGAAGGCAAAAAGGCAAAAACATATTCTCATTGAATTTGGCTCAAGGAGAGAATCACATACATACTAAATGGAATATCTCACCCTGCAGGTGAGTAGAGGGCAGGGGGATGACAGGGGGTGATGGAGGGGAGGTTAGAAGTACCCACTTTCGAAGAGGGACAGGATCAAAGTAGGGAATGGACCAGGTGGGGGGTGGGATTGGTGGGAGGGAAATATAAGCAGTCTTTTACAATATATCTACTATGGTAATATTTTGCATAGCTATACATGTACAACACATACTGAATTGCTTATCTTCCCAGAGGGAGTGGGTGACAAGGGAGGAAGGGAATGGATCTGAAATTCGAAATTTTAAAATTAAATGTTTCAAATGTATATAAATACTATTATTAATACTATTTTGCTTGTAATTGGGAGATAAGATGTGCAGGCATTTGGGCACAAAGACTCACCTTGCCCTAATGGCAAAGTCGAAGGGGGTATGAGAGAAGATATGGGAGAGAGCAGATTGGATGAGAGGATATCTTGTGGGACTGCTATTCGGGGATGGTGGGTAGGGGAAAAATGGGGGGAAAATTGTAATTCAAAATCTGGTGGAAATGAATGATGCAAACCAGAAGTTAATAAAGCATTTGTTAAAAAAAAAAAAAAAAGAAATGGTGAAAGCATGTCTTTAGATGTTACACTACTGGAACTAAGTAGGACTGACCTTTGCTGTTAAATATGTTGGGGATACATCCTGAAGGATGGACAATTTATCAAGTCATCTTGGTCACTCTACCACAATCCACTTCACAGCATTATTGTTAACTGCCAGTTATTTTTCCATTTTGCCATTTGATTGGTGGTTTTGAAGCATAATAATAATGGCATGAATACAAGTCCTATCCAAAAATCCTTATATTTGGATAAGTTAAAGTGGACCCACCATCAAATCAATAGTATCTGATAATCAGAGCATTCCAAATATATAGTTCAGAAAATGGATTTTTGCAACAGAAATTTGAAAAGGACCCAAGAGAACTTGGGTCTTATGCAATCATATTCTTCCCCCAAAATGGACCTTAATACAATTATTTACTCAATCAACAAGTATTCATTAAGGGGTTACCATGTATCAGACACTGTTCTAAGTGCTAAAGATGGAAAGAAAGGGAAAAAAAACATGGTTTGTACCCTCAAGGAGCTCACACATGGGGGAAACAATGTATAAATAACTACTCCATATATACTATATACAGAATAAATGGAAAATCATCTCAGAGGAAAGGAACTAGCAGTTAGGAGAACTGAGAAAGGCCTCCTACATCAGGTGGGATTTGAGCTGAATTGTATTTGAAGCCTGGGGAGCTAGAAAACAGAAGTAAAGGGTGAGGATATAGGTTACAACCAACACAAAGGCATGAAGTTGGTCAATGGAGTATCCCAGGTGAAGAACTTCAAGTAGACCAGCAAAGCTTGATTATAGAGTACCAAGTGTGAAAAGTAGGAATGTGCTATGCTGTAAAGGGCTTTAAATGACAGAGAATTACATATTTTATCAAAGATATATCAAATAAGAAGCCAGTGAACTATGTGGATTAAAAACAAAATAAGGTCAGATCTGTGCTTTAAGAAAAACTGAATGGAGGATAGATTGGTTTAAGGAGAGTCTTGAAGCAAGGAGACTAAGAAGGTATGGCAATCATCTAAATGTGAGGCAATGAGAGCCTGAACTAGGGTGGTGACAATGAAAGTGAAAAGAAAGGAACAGTAGTCTGGATATGCAGAGATAAAACAAGTGTAAGTTTGGAAGTATGGACTCCTATTTTGCGGGCAAAGAGGATCAAAGCATGGAACAGGAGGAGGACTGTGAGGTCAGAAATCCTGCACCAAAAGCTCCAAATGAAAATACAAACTGGTTACAAGCCATAGAGGACCTTAAGAAGCAGATAAGAGAAGTGGGGGAAAATTTGGGAAGAGAAATGAGAAAGATGCAAGAAAAGTATGAAATGAGAGTCAACAGCCTGACTGAGGAAAATAATACCTTAAAAAATAGACTAACTCAAATGGCAAAAAGAGGCTCAGAATGGCAAAGAGGAGAGGAATGCTTTACAAAGCCAACTTTGCCAAATGGAAAAAGAATCTCAAAAGCTCACTGAGGAGAATAATTTCTTCAGAATTAGACTGGAGCAAATGGAAGCTAGTGACTTTATGAGAAATCAAGATGCTGTTAAACAGATCCAAGCAATTGAAAGAATAGAAGGCAATGTGAAATATCTCATGGGGAAAACTATTGACCTGGAAAATAGATCCAGGAGAGATAATTTAAAAATTTATGGACTACCTGAAAGCCACGATCAAAGAAATAAGCCAGAAGTCATCCTTCAAGAAATTCTCAAGGAAAATTGCCCTGATGTTTTAGATCTAGAGGGCAAAATAGAGGTTGAAAGAATCCACAGATCACCTCCTGAAAAAGATCCCCAAAAAACTCCTAGAAATATTGTAGCCAGGTTCCAGAATTCCCAGATCAAGGAGAGAATATTACAAGCAACCAGGAAGAAAAAATTTCAATATTGTATAAACACAATCAGGATAACACAGGATCTGGCAACTTCTACACTGAGGGATCAAAGGGCATGGAATATGATATTCCAGAGAGCAAAGGAGCTGGGATTAAAACCAAGAATCACCTACCCAGCAAAACTGAGTATCATATTTCAGGGGAGAATTTGGTAATTCAGTGGAATAGAGGACTTTCAAGCATTCTTGAGGAAAAAGCCAGAGTTGAATAGAAAATTTGACATTCAGATACAAGAAGCAAAAGAAGCTTGAGAAGGTAAACTGGGAAAAGAAATCATTATAAACTTATCAAAGTTGAACTATTTATATTCCTATGGGAAAAATGATAATTGTAACTGATGAAACTTTTCTCAGTATGAAAATAGCTGAAGAAGGGTATATGGACATATGAATACATATGTGAATGTGTGTACATATGTTTACAGGTATACATAGATAGAGGGCACAGTTCAAATTTAACAGGAAGGGATGATACTTAAAAGGTGAAATTAAGAGGTGAGAGAGGAATATAATGAGAGGATATGGGGAGAGACAGAATGGGGTGAACTATCTCATATAAAAGAAGCAAGGGAAAATGGTTACAAGGGAGGGGAAGAACAGGAAGGCAAAAAGGCAAAACCCTATCCTTATTGCATTTGGCTCTGGGCAAGAATGACATACATACTAAATAGCCTTTCTCACCCTACAGTAAGGGAGAAGGGGATAAGAGAGGGGTCAATGGAAGGGAGGGAAGGCTCGGGGCGGGGGGAAGTTGAAAGCACCCACTTTTGAAAAGGAACAGGACCAAAGTGGGGAGTGGACCAGGTGGGAGTTGGGATAGGAGAGAGGGAAATATAGTCAGTCTTTTGCAATATATCTATGATGGTAATGTTTTGCATAGCTACACATGTACAGTATATACTGCATTGCTTATCTTCCTTTAAAAACCAAATTTTAAAAAATATGTAAATACTATGATTAATACTACTGTGCATATAATTGAGAGATAAGATGTGCAGGCATTGGCGCATGAGGATTCACCTTGCCCTGAGGGGGTATATGGGAGAAGAGCATATGGGAGAAGAGAAGAGAGAGAGCAGATTGGATGAGGGGATATCCTGTGGGACTGCTATTCTGGGGTGGTGGGTAGGGGAAAAATGTAACTCAAAATCTGACGGAAATGAATGGTGTAAACCAGAAGTTAATGAAGTATTTGGGGAAAAAAAAGAATTACATTAAGGTCAGGAGCCTGGGTAGCTAGGAAGAAGGTAATACCTTGAACAATAATAGGAAAGTTGGGAGCAAAAGATGTTTAGAGTAGAAATATAATGAGTTCTGTTTTAGACATATTGAGTTTGATATATCCAATTTGAGGTTTTTGATAGACAATTAATAATGTTAGTCTATAGCTCAGGATAGAGACTAGGGATAGAAACATAGATCAGGGAATCATCTGTATAGAGATAAAAATTCAAATCATGGAAGAAGGTGAGATCACCAAGTGGGTAATAGAGAGAGAAAGGAAAATAGCTCCCAGAATAGAACCTTAAGGGGAGTTTGGCCAAACTAGAAGGATATTTTACAAAGGAAATTGAGGAACAGCAGTCAGATAGGTCGACCAAGAAATGGGAAAGTAGTATCTCAAAAACCTAGAGGGCAGAAAATATCCAGGAGCAGAAGATAATCAACAGTGTCAAAGGATGCAGAGAGGTCAATTTGGATGAGGGCTGAGAAAATATTTTTAGATTTACCTATTAAAGAAATCAATGGTACCTTTGGAAAGGTCTGTGTTAAATGGTAAAATAGGAAGCCTGATTGTTGAGGGTTTAAAAGTAGCTAAAAAGAGAGGAAGTGGATGCTTTATCTCAGGGAAATTTTTCAAGACTATCTCAAGGAATTTAGTCAAGAATGGGAAGAGAGGAAGATGGTGGAGTAGAAAAAGGACTTCAGCATGGCTCCTGCTCCCACCTTCTCCAATTCATGTAAAAATGACTCTAAACAAATTTTGGAGCTACAGAACCCACAAAATGACAGAGAGAAACTAACTTTCCACTGAAGACAGTCTGGCAAGCTAGCAGGAAGGGGCCAGTGCAGCTCTCTGGGAGCCTAGCCCAGCCCTATATGAGCCTGAGGTTTTAGCCTCAGGGTGGCCTAACCAGCCACCAGCTGGAGGGACTTCAGATCACCAGCAGCTGTGGCAGTTCCCACAATTATCAACCCATAGATGCTAAGGACAAAGTGAGAGGTCAGTGCAGTGTGAATTCTGGGAACTGGGAGTTTAGGAGTGTGGTCTGGCCTTTACCCATTGGAGGGAGAAGACACTGAGACATCGTGGCCATGCAGCCACCATCACATGGCTGCATCAGAGACCCTGGCCTGCAGATTGTAGGGGGAACAAGCAACCAGTTTGATGGGGTAATAGTTCTTGCCTTAACCTGTTTGGATCTGGATTGCGGTCTAGGGTAGAGGTCCTGGGATGCATGACCATTTGCCAGAGCATGTGGAGGCTTCAGAGAGGTCACCTAACTAATAGCTCCAGCAGCTGAGAAAACCCCAGAGATGTGGGACAAAGCTACCTTCTCTGGCAGCAGAGTTCTGCTGTGGCAAAAGGCTCAAAAGTCAAGTAATTGAGTGGCAACATGAGGAAGCAAAGCAAGTAGAGCAATCCAACTTTACACTCCTATTTTGGGGACAAAAAGGATCAAAGCATGGAACAGGAGGAAGACAGCAAAGTCAAAACTCTTGCACCAAAAGCTTCCAAGAAAAATATGAATTGGATACAGGTCATAGAGGACCTCAAGAAGGATTTTGAAAACCAGATAAGAGAAATGGAGGAAAAATTGGAAAGAGAAATGAGAAAGATACAAGAAAATTATGAAATGAGTCAACAACCTCACTGAAGAAAATAACACCTTAAAAATAGACTAACTCAAATGACAAAAGAGGCTCAAAAAGGCAATGAGGAGAAAAATGCCTTAAAAACATGAATTCACCAGATGGAAAAAGAATCTCAAAAGTTCACTGAAAAGAATCATTCCTTCAGAATTATATTGGAGTAAATGGAAGTTAGTGACTTCATGAGAAATCAAGATACTATTAATCCGATCAAAACAAAAGAAAAAATAGAAGGCAATGTGAAATATCTCATTGGGAAAACCACTGATCTGGAAAATAGATCCAGGAGAGATAATTTAAAAATTATTGTATTACCTGAAAGCAATGTTCAAAAAAAAGAACCTAGAAATCATCCATCAAGAAATTCTCAAGGAAAATTGCCCTGATGTGTTAGAACCAGAGAACAAAATAGAGGTTGAAAGAATCTACCAATCACCTCCTGGAAAAGATCCCAAAAAGAAAACTCCTAGGAATATTATAGCCAAGTTCCAAAGTTCCCAGATCAAGGAGAAAATATTAAAAAGCATCCAGGAAGAAACAATTTGAATATTATGGAAATACAATCAGGATAACACAGGATCTGGCAGCTTCTACACTGAGGGATTGAAGGGCTTAGAATGTAATATTCTGGAGGTCAAAGGAACTTAGATTATGTTATGGGAATATAAATTTAAGATCTTCCCTGCCCCTAGGCCCTTTGATAAACTTAAATACACCTGGACCCTGTGGCAGGAGGCTTGTTTTTCAGGAGATACTTTGTGATGGGGCAGTGGGTCAAGAGGGTTGTTACATTCTCTGAGCCAGGAGAAGGCTATAGAAACCCTGATGTGAGGCTTTGCTTTGGGGCTCACTTTGAGAAGTGTTGTGTGATTTGACTAGATGAGACTCAGGGCAGCCGTTGAGCCCCTGGGCTTTGAAAACCCAGATGTTGATGCTTCCCTCTCTGGTAACTGTGACTATGTATGGATGTAATGGTCAGAGAATTGGAGGCCTGTCTACTTGAAGTGCTTCTCTGTCTTCTGGTAAGTTCTGCTTGGAACTTCTGTCTGTATACTCTGAAGTTCAGGGTGCTGACTTTTTCCCCTGAACTAGCTAAATTACATATGTTTGATTGATTAAAGCAAAAATTTTAACCCATTTTGAATTGCTTAACTTTAGAAAAGAAGATCTAAGAACCTGTGTTGGTAGCCACCCTAGGGATGCTGCGGTGTTTGCTGATACATATTAAAACCAAGAATCACCTACCCAACAAAACTGAGTATCATGTTTCAGGGGAAAATATGGTCATTCAATGGAATAGAGGACTTTCAAGCATTCTTGATGAAAAAAACAGAGTTGAATAGAAATTTTGACATTCAAATACAAGAACCAAGAGAAGCATGAGAAAGTAAACAGGGAAAAGAAATCATAAGGAACTTATCAAAGTTGAACTATTCACATTCCTACATGGAAAAATAATAACTGTAACTTATGAAACTTTTCTCAGTATGAGAATAGTTGAAGGGAATAGAAATGTGTGTGTGTATATACACACATACATACATATATATGTCAATATAGGAGGGCATATGACCATATGAATATATATGTGAGTGTGTTTATATATGTTTATACATATATATGTTTATAGGTATACCTAGACAGAGGGCACAGGACCAATTAATAGGGAGGGATGTTACTTAAAAGTTGAAATTAAGAGGTAAGAGAGGAATATAATGAGAGGAGATGGGGAGAGACAGAATGAGGAAAACTGTGTCATATAGAAGAGACAAGGGGAAATGGTTACAATGGAGGGGGAAAACAGGAAGGCCAAAGGGAATGAGTCAACCTTGTTCTTATTGAATTTGGCTTAGGGAGGGAATGACATACATACTAAATAGGGTATCTCACCCTACAGGAGAGTAGGGGAGAAGGGGATGAGAGGGGGGATGATGGAAGGGAGGGAAGGCTGGGGAGAGAGGGAAGTTGGAAGCACCCACTTTTGAAAAGGGATAGGATCAAAGTAGAGAATAGAACAAGTGGGGGGTGGGATAGGATGGAGGGAAATATAGTCCATCTTTCACAATATGTCCACTATGGAAATGTTTTGCATAGCTACACATGTACAACCTATATTGAATTGCTTATCTTCCCAGTATGGGTGGGTAATGAGGGAGGAAGGGAAAGAATCTGGAATTCAAAGTTTTAAAATCAAATGTTTAATATTTATTATTATTATTATTTTACATGTAACTAAGAAATAAGATATACAGGCACTGGGGCATAGAGATCCACCATGCCCTACTGGAAAGTTGGAGGGGGTATGGGGGAAGATATGGGAGAGAGCAGATTGGGGGAAGGGATATTCAGTGCAATTGCTGTTTTGGGGTGGTGGGTAGGGGAAAAATGGGGAGGAAATTTGTAACTCAAAATTTTGTGGAAATGAATGATGTAAACTAAAAAATAAAAAAGAGAGAGGAAAAAAATGAAAGGATTCATAATGCACAGCAATAAATTTCCATTTCAAGAAAGCCAAAAAAAAAAAAAGAATGGGAGGAGAGCCATGAGACAATAACTATGTTTGTTTGGTGATATCAAGTGAGGATGATGGAGAAATAAGTGTGTTTGTAGATAGCTGGGAAGGAGCCAACATGGCTTACCCAAGGTCATATATTCAAAAAAGTCTGGGAGACCTGAATCTAGTATTCATGATGCTAGGATTGGCCCTTTGTTTTGCTGCCTCTGACGCCAGATATAATCAAGAAAATATTATTATCAAATTAACATCCTACCTTCTAGAATAAGGACATGATTTTTCCACAAACAGCCTCTCTGGAATCTAGATAATGGACCATTCTTATGGTCTGCAAACTGCCTAAATCCCTCAGGCCATCTCTGCTGGATGAGCTGCTCTATACCTGGCAAGACTGGGTCAGTTTGTGATCCCATGCAGCTCATCAAATGAAACCATAATCTGAAAAGATAGCACAGAGAAAATTTCCCGTGGAAATGTCATAAAATTATTTTTAACCTACAGAAGAAGCAAATAATTTCACCATGCTTTACCTGCTACTTCCTTCCAACCCCATGGACCACATCTAAAAGTTCATTCTCCCTAGAATCTCCATTATGAGGAATGGCTCAACCATCCTTCACAGTTCAGACTTCACCAATATATATCCCCCATCACCTTTTCAGCTGTGGTCTTCTCCCATTAGAATATAATCTTCTTGAGGGCAAGAACTCTCTTTCTTTTTGCTTGTATCCCCAGCACTCAGTGTGATACCTGTTATACAGTAAATGCTTAATAAATTCTTGACTTTATAGTAGTGCAGCATTATTAGTTAAGACCATTTTTCAGCCCCAGATGGTAAGAGCCTGAAGCTTCTCTTCATTCAGAGACATAAAGTTTGTCTTTCTTAGCTGAACAGTCAAGCAGGAACAAGGAAAAGAAAGAGACTCACTTTGATTAATTATTGCCTTTTCCAAGTCTCCCAGTTCTGCGTCAGATACCATTCAACAGTTGGATATGGTCAGCCAACCAGAGTCAGTGGCATAATGTTGGTTGAGTATACATATACCTTTTTCAAGGAATTTGAATGAGAAAAGCAGGAGAAATATTCTATGAGATATTGAAGGGATAGTATGTTCTGCTGAAATTTATGCTGAGGATGTTGAAGACTTGGGAACGTTTAAAGACAGTAAAGAAGGAACAAGTAAATAAAGAGAAGTTGAAGATAGGAATTAAGAATGTATTCTTCTGGGAAAGATGGGAGGTGATGGGATCAAAGCCCATATAGAAAGGTTGGCCTTATTCCACCTCTTTGTCAGAGATTGAGAAAAAAAGAAGAGAGGAGAAGATGATGTGAAAAGGTTTTAATGTCTTAATTGAAACATCAAGGGCTTCAAATGAGGTTGGAAGGGAAGGGAATATGGGGTTGGAAGAGAATGTTTGGAATAATTTTTGTAAAGAGTAAGATAAATTAGGGAAAAATAAAAGGACTGCCTTGTTGCAGTGAGGGTCAAATTGAGGTTTGATAGTATGAATTTATAACATATCCATTCAGCAAGGTTCTGAGAATCTCTATAACTACATTCAACAGCTTTTAAATAGGAATATAAGAGACAAATGGCTAGAGTAATTTAGGGTTGAGGCTTGGCAAGAGACATATAGGTGTAGGACAAAGGGTTGAGGGATTCAAGAGCAGATGTCAGTATAGAATGGAAATAGTCAATAAATGGACTAAGGTTCAAGAGGAAAAAAAGTAAAATCAGAATAGAGACAATAGCCCAAGAAAATGTGGAGGGACGGAGAGACTAGAGGTCTCCATGAGAGCAAAGAATAAGTTTAGGAGGGGTGAAACACAGGAAAAAGTGAAATTATAGGAGGTTAGATAGGGGAATATTTGAGTTTCTGATTAAGCAAATGTAACAGTTGTAGGTAATAATAAGAACAAGTCCATGATTACCCCTGAGGTAAAGTAAAGGAATATATTTGGGAATTTAAAGCAGCAGAGGAATTGGGAAGTTACAGAGTAAGTGAGCATCTATATGGATATTAGTCTTTTAGTAAAGGGCAGGAATTGGAGAAGAGAGAAAAATGTCAAATTAAGTGCTTAATTCCTTGAGAAAAGAGAGAGAATGGCCCAGTTACCTATATATAGATATATCTATATCTACATAGATATAGGTATATATAACAGAGAGCGCAATTTTAATTGGGTAGAATAATTTGATTGAGTAAACTTCCTAGAAGGAAAGCTTTCTGAATGATTGAGGTAAACAGAGAGGATAGATAGACAGATGGATAGATAGATAGATAGATAGATAGATAGATAGATAGAGCCTTCCTTATTCTCTTGTGCATTAGTCCTACATCATCAACTCCTTTTAGACCCTTCCAAAGGGATATGTCATAAGCATCTATGATAGGAACAGTGCCTGATTAAAATAGATTGGACTGGTTTCCCTTTAAGGGATCAGAGACATCATGCCTTCAGTCTTGCAGTCGTGTTGTTCTGGGCAACTGAGGTTGGAATTATTAATTTACCTTCCCTACCTTCTGAAGCATAAAAGACCAAGTCTATAGGAATTACTGGCCCAAAGGTTTTAGTAGAATTCCTCTTACCTAATCTTTCTGATTGGCTATTCCTGATTACTTTGGTGAATGCTAACACAGAGAGGAGTAGAAATTGTATCCTTCATAATTATATCACAAATAATTTGGTCTTTGCATCTTGTAATCCACAAGAGCTTCATTTCATTCTGACCTCTTGCCTAAATTATTGGACTGGCCTGAGTTAGGCCTGGCCTAGAATAGCATCTCAAATTCAATATATTCAAAATAGAACATATTACCTTTCCTCCCAACCCCATTCATATTCCTAATGTCCTTATTTATGTGGTCATTGCTGTCATCCAGATCCATAACCCTGGAGTCCTACCTGACTCTTAACTCACTTTCACCCCACCCCATATCCAATTAATTACCATGTATTATTGATTCTTCCTCTACAATATCTCTCATATTAATCCCCATCTCTCCACTCCCTGGGCATTATCCTTATTCAGGCCCTTAGCACCTCTTACCTATCCTACTATAAGAGCTTTCTAATTGGTCTCCAAGCTTCAGGTCTTTCCCCTCTCCAGTCTACCCAGACATAACTGCCAAAGTGATACTCCTAAGGTACAGGAATCAGACCATATTAATCTGTTACTCAAAAATCTCTAATGGCTCTTCATTGCCTCTACAATAAAATGCAAACTCCTCCATTCAGTGTTAAAGCCCTTTATAATCTGGTTCCTGCTTACCCTTCTGAAATTATTACACAGTAGTCTCCTTTGCATTATCCATAGACTAGCTATTCTGGCCTCCTTGACACATGAAAATCCACCTCAAATCTCTGGGCCTTTGCACAGGTCAACTTCCACACCTGGAATGTCCTCTGTCTTCACTTTCAATTCTTAGAATCCCTAGTTTCCTTCAAAAGTTAGCTGAAGTACCATCTACTGCATGTAAAACCTTTCCTGTTCCACCAAGCTGGTAGCTCTCCACCCCACCCCCCTACCACTGTTGTATATTTACAAAGTGTATAATTTACATTTTCTCCTATATGTACAAGTTGTTCAAAGACCTTGAGGACAAGTTCTGTTCCACTTTTGTCTCTGTATCCCCATGTCCTGAACCTAACTAGCTTGTTCTTAGTCTTGGATAAATCAAAAGTTTATTATGGTATCTGTCTGGGCTCAGCAGATTCAGAAACACAATATGCCTTTTTAAATGTCCTGTTTCTTTTGCTTCAAGAAAAAAAAGCATCATCTCTATTCATGGAACAGTTCTAGGACCTCAGTTTTCTGACAACAAGCTTTTTAACACACTCCAAAACAGCATTTTAAATATGAATATAATCAAGTCCCAAGATAGTGGCCATAATCAACTGAATGCCAGTTGCACAGGAGGATGGGTGCACTGTTTATGCTTATCCTCAAATCCCACCTTCTTCAGCAGAGTTCTCATGTTGGATATCAGAAAACAGGCAAAAGATGAATAGGCTTTCAATATGACAGTCCAATTATTGTGGCAAAACTATTCTGAGCAAAATCCCAACCTAGAAATCATTGAAGCATAAAATTACAGTTTCTCAAAAAGAATAATACCACTAACATTAAACTATAGTAGCTCTTCTAAACCACAGATAGCATTCATACCTACATAAAAGATGTATAATGTACTGACCTAAAAAGAAAGAAAACCTAACACTTCTAGGCAATATTAAGCCTCATAATTTTTTGGAAGACAAAGGAAATAGCTTCCCAATGTAATGAAACCTCACTGCATGTTCTTTCTTCTACTTGCTATTTTTTCCCCTCTTGGTCTGCCAGATCCAGCTAACTCAATACAATTTTCTTGTGAATGTCAACTATTTTTATTTATTATTTATTTTAAAATCCTTTTTTGTTTTAGTTCCAAATTCTCTTCCTCCCTCCTACCCATTGAGAAGGCAAGTAATGTCCCAAAACACATTTCCATATTAGGCATGTCTCTTAAAAAAAAAAAAACAATAAAAATAAAGGGGAAAATTGCTTCAATTTTTGCTCAGAGATCATCAGTCTTCTCTCTGGAAGTGGATAGCATTTTCTATCATGAATTATTTCATGAGAATTATTTGGATCACTGTATTGATAAGAGCACCTAAGTCTTTCATAATTAGTCATTATTACAATATTGCTGTTACTCTGTACAATGATCTCCTGGATCTGCTCTTTTTACTCTGCATCAGTTCATAAAGTTCCCAAGTTTTTTCTGAAATCATCCCCCTCATCATTGATTATGGCACAAGAGCATTCCACCACAATCATGTGCCACAACTTGTGCAGCATACCCCAGTTGATGGGCATTTCCTCAAATTCCAATTCTTTGCCACCACAAAAAGAACTGCTATAAATATTATCGTACTTGTGATTTCTTTTCCTTTTTCTTTGTTCTATTTGGGATATAGACCTAGTAGTAATATTACTGGATCAAATTATATGAACAGTTTTATAGTCCTTTGGGAATAGTTCCAAATTGTTCTCCAAAACAGTAGGACCAGTTCAAAATTCCACCAATAGTGCATGTGTCACGATTTTTCCACATCCCTTCTAGCATTTGCCATTTTCCTTTTCTGTCATATTAGTCAATTCCATAAGTATGAGATGATACCTTCGAGTTGTTTCAGTTTGCAGTTCTCTAATCAATAGAGATTTAGGGCATTTTTTCATATGACAAAGATAGCTTTAATTTCCTCTTCTGAAAACTATTTTTATCCTTTGGCCATTTGTCAATTGAGAAATGGTTCTTATTTTTATAAATTTGATTCAGTTCCCTTTATATCTGAGAAATGAAGTCTGTCAAAGAAACTTGTAAAAATTTTTATATAACTTCATTATCTATGGTACCTTTATTGAAAGTATAATTTCTCTACTTGTCTCTTTTAATTAGGTCTATTTTTGGTTTTGTTTTCTCTGAGATTCTGATTGCTTCTTCTACCTTTTATGCCTTATATGCATGTATCTTTCTATTTCAAAGGTGTTTCTTGAAAACAACATGTTGTTTTCTGCTATCCACTTCCATTTTATGTGGAATTCTGCTATCCATTTCCATTTTATAAGTGAGTTCATCTTGTTCACACTCACAGTTATGATTATTAGCTATGCATTTCCCTCCAATCTATTTTCTTCTGTTTATCCTTATCTTTTTACCCTGCCCCACCTCAAAAGTCTTATTTCTGATCATCACCTCTCTTAATTTACCCTTCCTTTTGTCACCCCCCTTTCTTTTTCATATTTCTTCCCTTTCTATTTTTCTTTTGGGTAAGATAGATTTCTATACCCAACTGAGTATGCATAAATACATATGTGTATGTGTGGTGTGTGTAAACCAATTTCAAAGAAAGAGATTCAAGCATTGCCCACCACCACCCAATGTCTCCTCTGTAAAAGCTCTTCATTGCATGCTTCTTTTCTGTGAGACAGTTTTCCATTATTCCTCTCCCTTCAACCTTTTCCTAGTACATCCCTCTTTCTCACCACCTTCATTTTTTAAAAATAATTCCAACATAATCAATTTACACTTGTAATCTCTGTCTATGTAGATTCCTTCTAATTATCCTAAAAATAATAAAGTTCTTAGGAGTTATATGTATCATCTTCCCACTGAGGATTGTAAACAGTTCAATCTATTTAGTCCCTTATAATTTCTCTTCCATATTTATACTCTTTTATGCTTCCCTTAAGTTAAATTTTCTATTCAGTTCTGGTCTTTTCATAAGAGGCTTGAAAGTCCTCTATTTCCTTAAATATATACTTTTCCCCTGAAGGATTGTACTCAATTTGCTGAGTGGTTTATTCTTGGTTATAATCCTGACTCCTTTGCCTTCCAGAATATAATATTCCAAGCTCTCTTTGTTAATGTGGAAGCCAATAAATCTTGTGTTATACTGACTGTGGCTCCGTGATATTGCTTGGTTTCTTTCTGGTTGCTTACAATATTTTCTCCTTGACCTGGGAGTTCTGGAATTTGGCTATAATATTCTTGAAAGTTTTAATTTGGGGATTACTCTCAGGAGATTGACTGTTTCAATTTCTATTTCCCCCTATGCTTCTAGGATAATGGGGGAAGTTTTCCTTTATAATTTCTTGAAATATGCTATCAAAGCTCTTTTTTTGATCATGGCTTTCAGAAGGCTGAATAACTTTGAAGTTATCTCTTCTTGATCTATTTTCAAGGTCAGTTGTTTGTTCCAATAAAATATTTCACATTTTTTCATTCTTTTGTCTGTGTTTTATTATTTCTTGAAATCTCATGGAATCATTAGCTTCCACTTGCCTAGTCCTAACTTTTCAGGAATTATGTTCTTCAGTGAGTTTTTGTACGTCTTTTTTGTCCCACTTGACCTATTCTATTTATTAAGTTCTTTTCTTCAGTGAATTTTTGTGCTTCTTTTGCCACTAGGTCAATTCTATTTTTTTAAGGTGTTGTTCCCTTCAGATTTTTTTTTGTGTGACTTTTTTACCAAGCTAGTAATTCCCTTTTCATAATTTTCTTGCATTCCTATCATTTTTTTCCCTCATTTTCCCCCTACCACTTTTATCTCTTTCCTTAGCTATTCCAGGAATTCTTGTTGTATTTGTGTCTAATGTGCATGTTTTCTTTGAGGCTTTGGTTATGGCTATTTTCACATTGTTGTCTTCTTCTGAGTTCGTAAAATAATCTTCCCTGCCACCATAATAGCTTTTTATGATAAGATTTTTTTTTATTGTTTGATCATTTTTCCAACCTATTTCTTGAATTTTTAACTTTATGTTAAAGTCAGGCTCTACTCACCTGGAGGTGGGGAGGTACTGTTCCAATCTTTAGATTTTTTTTCTTTTCTTTTTTCAGTCAACAAGCATTTATTAAGTGTATACTATGTGCCAGGAACTATGCTATGTACTAAAAATACAAATAAAAGCAAAAAGAAAGGCAGTTCTTGACCCAAGGAGTTTACATTCTTGTGTTTTTTTTTTTAATTTTAGTTAATTTACTTTTAGTTTTCAAAATTCACTTCCATAAGCTTTAAATTTTCTCCCCTTCCCTCCCCTAGATATTTTTTCCTTGCCAATGTTTTCAGAGCTAATTCTGGAAGTCTGCAATGTCAGTGCTTCCTAAGTGGCATTATCCTGGGGTAAGTGTGGCCACTGCTTTTCTGGTTGGTGCTCTGGTCTTTACCTAGGAAGGCCCTGTGAATACCTGGAGCAGCTGCAAGTTCTAGTGCTCCTCTCTTCCCTGGACCTGCAACCAGGGCCCCGGCTCCCTTGTGACTGACCACAAATGCTTCTTTCTATCCTGGAATTATGATGCAGAAATGTATATAGGCAATGGAGTTGCCAAACAGCATCTAATCCTATACCAAGCATCATCTCAGCATCAGCTGTAATCTTTTTCTGAACAGTTGTCCAATACCCTTACCATCTATCTCTGGGCTGAGAGCTCTGAAATCTGAGGAAAATTAATTTTAATGCTGTATCATTTGATTTTTAATTTAATTTCATATTATCTGTAATGTACACTTCTTTGTTTAACTTTCTTGCTCTCTCGCTCTCTCTTTCTCTTACACACACACACACACACACACACACACACACACACACACACACACATACACACACACATTGCTTAGCCTAGCTCAAAAGAGAACTCTCCCTTTCTATCTAAGGAATATAATCCACTTCTAGCTGCCAAGATATCTGCTCCTTACATAGTTTATTCTGGACCCCACTTAAATAAAACTCTGACTTTTCCCTACTCTATAAACCGAGACCAAACTGAACTGGTCTATGTTACCCAGAAAAATTCATGTATACTTGGTCATGTATTCATGTATCCTTGGTCCCTTGATTAGAGTTTGGGACAACCTGGCTCATGAAGGAAAAATAAAACTAGACAGAACTTGATTGGGTTACCCAGATTGCTACATGGGGCTCAAAACTCAAGATCAAGCCACATTCCTCAGCTGACTTCCCCCATTAATTATGAAATAATTGGAAGGAGTAGAGAGCTCTTAGCTCACCTCATCAAATATCCAGCAATCAGGGTTGCCAAAAGGGGAATAGGTAGCTTTAAGATGACCTGAACTCCTGCCTTCTGGTCATCATTTATTGATTATTAGCCAGCCTCATTAATAAATTGATTTTTAATACCCAGAAACATAGTCTCTCAGAATTTTTAATCACCAAAAAGCTAATGCTGTTACTGTTGCTACCACCTCTAAGGACTACCACTTGTTGGTATTACCACCATACATGCTCTGGGCTTTCCAGTGTCATCCCAGTGTCATAAACCTGCCAATAATCCCTCTTTGATCGATTTTGTATTGAACTCCATGATATAGTGGATTATATTTGCTTATATGGTCTGGACTTATGAGTCCATCTTTGTGGTGATCTCTTGGTGTAGAAACTCTCTCTACTTAGGCAGATTGGCAATCCATCTGTAACTTATTATCTTAGAGAGCTGTTTAGGGGCACTGAGAATTCAAAAAAAGTTATCTGTGGTCCCAAAGTTAGTATGTGCAAATGTAGGGCCTGAATTCAGGTCTTCTGGTTCCAGAAGAATTGTCTATCTCTTGACTGGTACCCTGCATCAGAATCTTCTAGGAAAAATCTTTTTGATTGGTTTGGCTTTTTAAGGTCAAGCCACTCCCTCTACCCATGTTATTAATGCATCTGATTATGGGATCTAGTGTCCACACCAATGGAAAGTCACTGGTTCTCAAGGATGGCTGCTCAGGAGTAGTTGTGCCATGCTGAAGGGTGAGCACTGTGTTGGCTTTCACCTCTATCATGTTCCAATGATATACACCACAAGGAGACTATAGTAATCAACAAAATATTTATTGAGTGTCTGCTACATAGTAGGGTACTATACTAACCACAGTAGTGAACACAAAAATGGATAATGTCTTCTGTGTATTGAGAGAATTTATAATCTATTTGGGCAAATAAAATACAGTCAAAAACTAAAATTCAAGCAAAATAAGGTAAGTACCATATGAGAGATACAAAGTGCTATAGATTTCAGAGAAAGGAGGGATGATTTCTAGCCAGAGTGAACAGAAAAGACTTCATTGAGGATGAAGCTCCTGAGATGGACTCTGAAGAATGGGTGGGCTTCATATGTGAAGGTATGACAAGAAAAGGCATGAATAAAGGTTTGGAGGTAATGATGTAGAAGGCATGCTTATGGCATGCAGAATAGAGAATGTTCATAAAGATGTAAGTAGATGCAAGAACATAGTAGGAGATAAGATGGAAAAGGTAGACTGGGACCAGTTGCAGGGGGGGGGGAGGGTCTTTGAATGCTAGATAAAGAATAATAGACTTTATTCAATGGGCAATGGGAAGCCATTAATGACTTCTGAACAAGGAACTCACAGAATCAGAAAAGTGCTTTGTAAAGAGAGTGAGACTCTAGTGTGGTATTTAACAAGTACTTAGTATGAAGGTATATTAAGAATTAAGAGATGTTCAAAGGAAGCTTCATGATAAACATCTATCTTGGCAAAGGGCAAGCAGTGTATCAACTAGTGAAAACATATTCACTGCCTTCCAGATCCATCTTATCTTTCATGGATATTAATATTACTCAAGTTCTAATTGCCAATAAGGTACTTCCTTATAATTATTCTGATCCTGCCAAGGCACCAGATTTTTTCCCCCAAGTATATAGAGCTTAGTGATCTGAAAGATCAAAGTTGCTTTCAATGAGAGCTACTTTTTCCTTAGAGGAATCATATACACTATTCATCACAGATACTCTGATCAATAGGCAAGAATAGCGTTCACAGCTAAATTCACAATTATCTGTGATCTAAATTAGCTGTCTTCTAATTTATCTCATTTCTTTACCCTTCAGAATTTCCTTTCCTCGCCTTGTGTTTTGTGTTCTTTTATTTTGATTTATTTTATTTTTATCAGAAAACATAGGAGGCACTTAATAAATACTTGTTGACTCACATGAGGAATGCAAATCAACCCTTGCTCTTAAATAGTTACCTGAGGAACTATGAGGTTAAGTGACTTACCCAGGGTCAATCAGTATGTGCCAGAGATAGCAAAGAACTCAGGTTTTCTGGAACCAGAGGTCAGCTCTCTAGTCACAATGCTTTACTTCCTTATTGAGTAGCAAACACTGAATTCTCTGTTTGCAATCTGCAACTTCTCCCACTTGTATCTTCTAACCATAATTTGATTCACAATGCCATTAATTAGCCTCCTGTTGCTCCTACAGATTTCCCCATTATCCATCAAGCATTCCTACTTCCTACTGTCTAGGGGTAGCTGGTGGGACAATGAAGACAGTAGGAGTTCTGAAGTCAGGAAGATAGGAATTCAAATCTCCTCAGATACTTATAAGCAGTGTGACTCTAGACAATCCATTTAACCTGTTTGTATGCTTCCTCAACAATAAAATGGGAATAGTAATAGCACCCACCTCAAAGGATTGTTGTGATGATTAAATGAGAAGGTATTTATTAAAGCACTTAGCACAGCATCTGGCACAAAGAAGATTCTACATAAATGCTTGTTCCTCCCTTCTCTTCATCAAGAAAGCCTTCAGGACCTTTAAAGTTTTAATTATCATCTTAGATATTAGAGAAGCAAGGGTATAGTGAAGCGCACTGGATTAGAGTCAGAGGGCCTGGATCTGAGTCTTAACATCTCTGAACCTTGGTTTCCCCATCTGTAAAATGGAGATAAGAATGTTTAAATGACTTGATCACAATATTGTTATGAAGAAAGTGTTTTGAAACCTTGAAGTGCCATAGAAATATTCACTACATTCAGTTGATATTTTCAAGGAGGAAAATCAGGCCATTCTTGTGGAGAAGGTGGAGAGAAGTAAATTATAGAGTAGAACTGAATGGATTCCAAATTGGATGAATGACTACAATAAGGTTTTCTCCTGTAGCATGCCCAAAGAGTCTGTCGTTTCTCCTGTATGGCTCACCATGTTTTATCAATATTTTCAGTGAATACATAAGTGGTTCATCCAACAAACATGCAAATAACACAAAGCTGAGAGGGGTAACTAACCTATTGGACAACAAAATAAAAAATCCAAAAATGTCAAGCCAGGCTAGAACAGTGAGTCAGATATAGTAAAATTTAATTTAATAGGAAATTTGAAAAAAAATTAATGTAATTGAGAAACATTTAACAAGATAGGTGGATAGATAGATAGATAGATAGATAGATAGATAGATAGATAGATAGATAGATAGATAATTGTCTTAAAGATCTCAGGACATGAAATATTGAGTATTTCATTTGTGCCCTGGATCAAAATCTCAATTAAAAGAAAACTCTATGTCAAATAATGTTTGTAAGTCATTATAGGGAAGGGACAACAAAAGCCTTTGAAAAGCAAGAAACTGTCATATTTGACACCCTGTCTGTGTTCAGTGGTTCAAAGACCCCATCCTGAGGAGTATCTATTTCTGTTGTTAGAAAATGCAGTTATTACCTTGGCATCACATTTCCTCCTTCTTTATCACTCCTAAAAGGCCCTATTTGTCTCTTACTTTGATTTTCCCTTTCCTATTCCACCATATAATTTCCCCCTGCACTTTTTACCTTTGATTTCTCAGTAGCTCACCCCCACTTGATTTTCCATACAATATTGAATTCCTGCCAGTTCTCTATAAGTCATTTCACATTGTTTCCAAGTGTGATTTTCTCTAGGCCTGGACATAGGGAATGTGAAGAACGGTGCTGTATGAAAATCCAGTGCCTGCATTGACTTTATTAAGGCAGTATAATTGGCTGCTTGGTGCTTCTAGTTGGGGCTGGCAAAAACAACTAAATGATCATCAGGGGTAAGGGTTAGAGTAAAAAGAATAATAGCTAATCAGTCTGCCCAGGTTTCTTGATGGCTACTATCAGCACAGAAAGACTGGGTCTGAGGGTGAACTGGGAATGGTGAATCAGAAGGGGACATGTGGGACTGGTCTTTGTACAGGTGACAGGCAATAGTCCTGCAAAATTGCTACTGACATAGAAATGGGGAGAAAATGACACAAAGAAAATGCTTTAAATAAGAAAGGGCTGCAAGGAAAAGGGAAATCTGAAGTGTTCTATCAAATCTGACATAACAAAAGCCCTAGAAAGCCCCTGAATTTCAGTCTCAACACTGCCTTGATGTCCTATATTACCCAAGCTGCCAAGACAGATCTTTTTTTCATTTCATTTTATCCTCATCAGCTTTTTTAAAAATATACTCCTCTTTGACATGGCCCAATGTAAATAGCACCAAGAAGCAGCTCAATGAGATGTGTGAGGTCCCATCCTTTTTGACATTCTGACTCTCCCATCAGCTAAGGAATCAATAACAGCTCTAATTCTCTGTCTTCATCAGTTGCTGTAACTCCTCCCAGCCTCAGAACAACAGTCCCCTCCAAAGTCCCAGCCTTACTATTAAATGAATGGTCCTGATTTAATTTTACCTTGCTTTTCTGATCCCTGCCTCTATGATGGCACATGGTGTGATTGGAGAAAACAGTCACTATTCTGAGTAGCATAATCATAGTATTAGAGAGAGAACATATCTCAAAAGCCATCTATGGCTAACCCAGATATGAACCACACACCCCCTATAACACACCCCCTTAATCTTTGTTTAAATAGCTCCAGGTAAGCAATGCACTACCACCCAAGGCAGCCCATTCCACTTTGGACAATTTTAATCTAGTAGGAAGCTTTCCCTCACATCAACCCTAAATGTAACTTCCTTTTTTTAAACTTTCACTCTTTGTTCCTTTTTCTGCTCTGAAGGGTCAAGTAGAACTAGTTTTCTATGGGATAACCCTTCAAATACATGAAGACAGTCATTTTATCCTCTCCAAGTCTGCTCTTCTCCAAGCTAAACTTCCCTACATCCTTCAGTTGATCCTCATATGGTATGATCTCAAAGCCTTTCACCTGCTTGCCTCTGAAGAAGGGATTGTTTTATTTTGTCTTTGTATCCATACTGCCTAGCACAGTCCCTGGCACATAAGAGGTACTTAATAAGTATTTGTTGCTTGGATGATTAATTATTCTCCTCTAGACATTCAGCAGCTTATCCAAACCCTTTCTAAAATGGATAAACACAACTAAATATAATATGCCATATGTGATCTGACCAGGAAAGAATAGATCAGGATTATTATCTCCTAATTCTTTGATGTTATGGCTTTCTTAATGAAGGCTGAGATCCTATTAGCAGCCCCTTTGCCTGATATCACTCTATCCTCTCAAAATGAATACGAAGGCAATGAAAAATCAATTTTAGATGAAAAGTCATCTAGCCACATCCAGCCACCTGTAAGGTTGATTTTTTGAACCCAAGGATAGAATATATTTATCTCTATGTAGTGGCAACCACACTGGCATACCCCAGATGGCTGCTAGTACGGGTTCTTAGATCTGCTTTATAGGAAAGATAGCTGTTTAAGGGGTCAACAATCTTTTTTATTCATATTTACTAGTTCCGGGGAAAAGTCAGCACCATAAACTTCAGAGAAAATACAAAGAAAATATAAGCAGAGAAATAAAGATCAACAGACAGGGCTCTGACTGCCTGAATTCACTATACACTTTACACACATCCACATCCCTAGATCAAGAGAGCCTTTACATATGAGCAGTTGGGGGTCTCTGAACATAAGGCCACTAGGAATCTCAACCAGGGAATCATAAGACCCTTCTCATAAGTGCGACCCCAAATCAAAATACCAACTCAGAGTATATATACATTTCTCAGAGCCAGAAGGCACCACAACCTCTCTGACTCAGTGCCTAATTAGAAATTAGCAAAAGGTGTGAAAGCCTTCCTATAAGCAAGCCTCCTCTAAGCAAGCTTCCCCTAATGGGCTCCACATATGGCCTATTAATGGGTGGGGAAGATTTTATATCCTGTTAATATTACACTGTAGTAGATAGGCAAATATATTCTGGTGGGAGGGGAGAGAGACAGAGACAGAGATGTATTGAGCACTGTGCTAAGTGCTGGGGATACAAATGCAAACAAGCAAGACAATCTCTGCCTTCAAATAACTTACATTCCAATGGGCATAGACAATACATAAAGAGGTATTGGAAAAAGGGGAGAAGATGATAATAATGTGACAAGGAAGGTAAGGTGAAAGTTCACCCATTGAAGTCAAAGGATCAAGGGGCAGAGTTCAAGTTTCTAAGACTAAGAGATAAGGATGATAACCCAAGAGCAGAAGGCATGACCCATGTGTAAACTGCATGGAGGTGAGCTCATCTTAATGTATTTGGCCAGATGTTTGTTCCAGCCTGTTGAGATTTTTTTTTTAATCCTGAAACTCTCATCCACTGTGTGACCTAGCTCTCCAATTTTCACAGCATATGCAAATTTGATAAGCAAACCATTTATTCAAGTCATTGATAATTTTGAGGCTTATGTAGGAAAGCAATGGATTTCATAGTCAGCTAGGTTGACATAACATCATAGAGAGTCATTGGTGCCAGGTTAAGTTTGGACTGTTTCTCACACTGTTTCTAAAGCTGTAAAGAAAATTTGTTATTTTTTAAGAAATATTCATACAATCACTAGAATAAGCAATGTATCAGCTGCTTGCCTGCTTTGAAGTGTTATCACGATGGATGAAGGTGGAAAATTGGCAATCCCTCACTCGAAAATTTACAAGATTAAATAAAACCTGCAGCACTCACATCAAGATGCTTTAGCAATGAGATGAGCTGCCTACTGAGACAGTGAGTTCCCAGTTCAGGCAGTATCCCTGTCCAAATAATGTCACCTACTGGATGATCACTTTTATAGTTATGTTGTAATAGGGGCTCCTGCATGGAATAAGGGATATTATTAACTGAATTCTAAAGGCCCTTCAAACTCTGAGACTCTATGATTCTGTAATTCATGTTCCTTGATGTCTCAGAGCTTCCCTGGAGTGCAGGATACAGCTTAGGAGAACCTAATCACACAACAAACTTTTTTGTGAAAAGCTATAGGGCACTTCTACCTAAGCCTCTAGTCACTCCTGGTATTAGAACAACAAATACTGACTGAAGTATTTAGGGGGCTCTGGCAAGCTATATTTCACAGTTCTGACCACATCACCACCACCCTCACACACATTCACACAAGCCAACTCTGCAGTTAGGGAACTGGAAAGTGAAATGGCTTGCTAGTATACGTCATAAGCACCTAAACCGTAATCCTCCTGACACTGAGACCAACTTTGCATCTAGACACCTAATAACCATTACCTGAATTGAAATGACTTACATTCACTTCATTCAAAGGCCCCATTATAAAGCTGAGTATACAATGGTGGCCTTCACCCATCCTTTAAAGACACAGTACTGGGCACTACAGTGCTATGGCAGATTCTCATGGAACACAATAAAGCTCAGTATCAATTAGTCTCCTGGCTACCAGAACAACAAAGGCTCCAAGTGTGCTAACTTACATATTTGAGAGCAGCTAATTCATTTGGAAGAGAAAATGATAATGTAGTAACTGTTGCATTAGGACTCCAATGAAAGTATCTTGTGGTTTGTAATTGATATGCATAACATGCAATAGGCTTAAGTTGTTCCCCAGTGATACATAATCAGCATTACCAAACTTCTCACGAATCTCTGGGATGAACTGGGATAATCTTCACTTCTGCATTTAGAAAAACCCCTAAGCAAAACTAGCTTTAAGACTAGATAATTATTTCTGTTCCCATTTAGAGATCTCCAAGCACCTTCCAAATAGGAATGATGCCCTGCAACATTCCCATGGCATCAGTAAAATCTTTTTTTTAAAACAATTGGAGAATCTTGAGGTGAAAATACCCAAAGTGTGGACCCTAATTTATGACTTGAATCACTGCCTTCTAGTGTTCTTTAAGAGAAAGGCCTCCTCGGGGCTTGGTTTAGCAAATTCAAGCAGCATAAAATGGGACAAGGCAGTAATAAATAGGAGAATTTCACTTTGCAAAGCTACCACTGATTCCTCTTCATAAGTCTAAGTTTGGTCATATAAAAGAAGTCTGGAAAAACAGTACAACTATTCCCTTAATATCTAATTTCCTGACAGTTTTCTTAAGAAAGTTACATCCAATCTTCAGAGAATCATAGTATCATAGATTTTGAATTGGAAGGGATCATGAAATCCAGTCCCTTCATTTTACAGATAAGGAAACTGGGGCCAAGAGCAATGAAGGGACTCACCCAAGGACATACAGGTCATGAGGAGGAAAACCAGTATTTGAAACCAGGTCTTTTGACAGCAATTCCAATACTTGTTCCCCTGAAGTGTTTTAGGGAAATTTTTAAGAGTATTATAAATCTGGCCTCAGAAGAAATTCTCTGTCATATAACAGAACTCCACCATACTCCAGTAAAGTAAGAGAGCTTTATTTGATGACCACTAAAATCTCTTCCAGATCTGTATCTATGATTGTATGACTCTATGATGACTAGGAAGTAATTATCATAAGAAAACTCTTTGGGTGAAGTAGAAACAGCACCTCCATGGTGCTCCAGCCCACACCACTTCAAAATTATGTAAAAGGGGGACTCTGAACAATATCTGGAGCTCCAGCACCCACAGAACAACACAGAGAAGCTAACTTCCGGCTGAGAATAGCCCGGCAGCCCAGCAGGGAGCAGCCAGAGCAGCACTCTGGGAGCCAAGCCCACTACTACATGAGTCAGAGGTTTTAGCCCCAGGGTGGCCAGACCAGCAGCCGGCTGGAGGGACCCCAGAACACTGGCAGCTGTGGCGGCTCCAGAATAATCAACATATAGATGCCTAGGACAAAGTGAGAGGTTAGTGCCCTATGGACTTTGGGACCAGCATTTGGGAACACGTCAGCTTCTTCCCCTGGTGGTGAGAAGCCACTGAGAAGCTGTGACACAGCTGCCATTTTGCAGCTTCAGTTGCAGCTTCAGCTCCTGGCCTGTGAACAGTAGGGGGGAATCCAGTGATCAGTCTGGGGGGTAATCGCTCTTGCTTTAACCTCCCTGGATCTGGATTGCGGTCTGGGGTGGAAGTCTTGGGGTGTGTCCAACTTGCCAGAGTGTGGGGGAGCTTCAGGGAGGGCACCCAACTAATACCTCTGTCAGTTGAGAAAACCCCAACATTTGGGACAGAAGCTCCCCTCTCTGGTGGCAGAGTCCTACTGTGGCAACAAGCCCAAAAATCAAGTAATTAAGTGCCAACATGCCTAGGCAAAGGAAACAAAATAAACAGAAAAATTCAACATTAGACTCTTATTTTGGGGGCAAAGAAGATCAAAGCATGGAACAGGAGAAGGACTACGAGGTCAGAAATCCTGCACCAAAAGCCCCAAATGAAAATTCGAGCAGGTTACAGGCCATAGAGGACCTTAAGAAGGATTTTAAAAACCAAATAAGAGAAGTGGAGGAAAAATTGGGAAGAGAAATGAGAAGGATGCAGGAAAAATATGAAATGAGAGTCAACAACCTAACTGAGGAAAATAACACCTTAAAAATAGACTAAATCAAATGGCAAAAGAGGCTCAAAAAGGCAATGAGTAGAAGAATGCCTTAAAAAGCCATATTTGCCAGGTGGAAAAAAGAATCTCAAAAGCTCACTGAGGAGATTCATTCCTTCAGAATTAGACTGGAGCAAATGGAAGCTAGTGACTTTATGGGAAATCAAGATGCTATTAAAAAGATCCAACCAATTGAAAAAATAGAAGGCAATGTGAAATATCTCATGGGAAAAACCACTGATCTGGAAAATAGATCCAGGAGAGATAATCTAAAAATTATTGGACTACCTGAAAGCCATGATCAAAGAAGACCTAGAAATCATCCTTCAAGAAATTCTCAAGGAAAATTACCCTGATGTTTTAGACCCAGAGGGCAAAATAGAGGTTGAAAGAATCCACAGATCATCTCCTGAAAAAGATCCCAAAAAGAAAACTCCTAGGAATATTATAGCCAGATTCCAGAATTCCCAGATTAAGGAGAAAATATCACAAGCAGCCAGGACGAAACAATTTCAATATTGTGGAAACACAATCAGAATAGCACAGGACCTGGCAGCTTCTACATTCAGGGCTTGAAGGGCATGGAATATGATAATCCTGGAAGGCAAAGAACCTGGGATTAAAACCAAGAATCACCTACCCAACAAAACTGAGTATCTTGTTTCAGGGGAAAATATGGTCATTCGGTGGAATAGAGGACTTTCGAGCATTCTTGAGGAAAAAACCAGAGTTGAATAGAAAATTTGATATTCAGACACAAGAAGCAAGAGATACTTGAGAAGGTAAACAGGGAAAAGAAATCAAAAGGAAGTTATCAAAGTTGAACTATTTACATTCCTACATGGAAAAACAATAACTGTGACTGATGAAACCTTTCTCAGTATGAAAATAATTGAAGAAGGGTATATGGGTATATGAATACATATGTGAATGTGTGTATATATGTTTACAGGTATACATGGATAGAGGGCACAGTTCGAATTTGGTGGGAAGGGATGATACTTAAGGGGTGAAGTTAAGAGGTGAGAAAGGAATGTGGCAAGAGGAGATGGGGAGAGATAGGGGGAGTAAACTATCTCATGTAGAAGAGGCAAGAGGAAGTAGTTGCAGGGGAGGGGAAGAACAGGAAGGCAAAAAGGCAAAGCCATATTCTAGTTGAATTTGGCTCAGGGAAAGAATGACATACATACTAAATGGGATATAGCACCCTGCAGGAGAGTAGGGGGGAGGGGGATGAAAGGGGGGATGATTGAGGGGAGGAAATACTGAGGGGAGGGGAGGTAGGAGGCACCCACTTTTGAAGAGGGACAGGATCAAAGTAGGGAATGGACCAGGTGGGGGGTGGGATGGGTGGGAGAGAAATATAGCCAGTCTTTTACAATATATCCACTATGGTAATGTTTTGCATAGCTATACATGTACTACATAAACCGAATTGTTTATCTTCCCAGAGGGAGTGGGTCACAAGGGATGAAGGTTATGGATTTGAAATTCGAATTTTTTTTTTTTTTAAAGCAATTGGGGTTAAGTAACTTGCTCAAGGTTACACGGCTAGTCATTTGATTTATGCGTGGGTGCTCATTTTCTGAGGCCGGATCTGATCTCGGGTCATCCAAACTCCGAGGCCGGCACTCTTACTCACTGCGCCACCTCGCCGCCCCTTTAGGGCAATTGGGGTTAAGTAACTTGCCCAAGGTTTCGCTAGGTTTTTGTTTGTGTGGATTAAGTGTCGGAGGCCGGCTCCGAACTCAGGTCCTTCTGATTCCAGGGCCGGCGCTCTATTCACTGCGCCACCTAGCCGCCCCTAAAATTCGAATTTTTAAAATTAAATATATATTTATGTAATAAATATACAAAATATATAAAATCAAATATATATATATAAATACTATTATTAATACTATTTTGCATGTAACTGGAACATAAGATGTGCAGGTATTGGGGCACAGAGATTCACCTTGCCCTAATGGAAAAGTCAAAGGGCGTATGGGAGAAGATATGGGAGAGAACAGATTGGATGAGGGGATATCCTGTGGGACTGCTATTCTGGGGTGGTGGGTAGGGGAAAAATGGGGAAAAAATTATAACTCAAAATCTGGCAGAAATGAATGATGTAAACTAGAAGTTAATAAAGCATTTGGAAAAAAAAAAAGAAAACTCTTGGGAAAATCTTCTCAGCCCAGTGTAGTAGATTAGATAGAAAGTACTAAACTTAGAATGAGGTTAGAATGAAGAATGTTTGGGTTCCAATCCTGTCCCTGACATGTACAAGTGGTGATCATATATAAGCTATTTAACCTCTTTAAGGTTAAATAGAAGAAAGGGAAATGTTAAACATAATAACAGGTAGTATTTATATAGCACTTTAAGGTTTGCAAAGCTCTTTGCAGATAGTATCTCATTTCACCCTCACAACAATCCCGAGGGGAAGGTGTTATTATTATCCCCATTTTACAGATGAGAAAACTGAGGCAAATAGAGGTTAAGTGAAATGCCCAGGGTAACACAACTAACAAGTGACTGTGGCTGAATTTGAACTCACGTCTTCTTGACTACAGATGCTCTATCCTCTGTGCCACCTAACTGGCTACCTGCCTGACTGATTGACTGATAGAGGGCAGAATTTAAACCTATAGATTGCATTTTGCTCAAGGATATTCAAATAAGTATGCATATTTGTTTTCATTTGTTTTTTGGAAGGGAGAAGGGAAGAATGGAGTAGGGCTAGTTAAATTAGTCCAGTGATTTTATTAGATCACCAAACCAGTGATCTACTAAGAGAGATCAGCAGCTACTTTACAACTTAAAGTTGTCCTGAGTTTCCTGAGACACCAAGAGGTTAAATATGTGTGAAGGTAATACTTGAACCCAGGACTTTCTGGTTTTGAGGCCCATGTTCTATCTACTATGAGATGCTTGGTTTAATAGCACTTTATAATGTTAATTTCCACTTGCTTTTAGACCAGGTCTAATATTCCAGTGGATGAATTATGATCTAAGACTTTCTTTGTTCTGGGAGCTTCTCAGAAGTTGGGCCAACTTTCAACTGCCCTCTCCCGAGAGAGAGAGAGAGAGAGAGAGAGAGAGAGTGGGGGGGGAGGGAGGAGAGAGAGAGAGAGAGCGAGTGAGCACTCTCCCTTTTAGGAGAAGCAGGGGAGGAGAAAGGAAAAGAGTATACAGCTATTGATGAAAGATCCCTTTTCTCTCCAGAGACTCAGTCAGAACTTTATCATCTCTACCAAAATGTAACATTTGAATGGAATTCACACTTATGAAATAATTTTTCAGGAAAGAAAAGAAGAAATTGATTAATAATAAATCACTAAAGTTTCCTGAAAAGGTTTCCATACTGTGTGCAGGCAACCAGGGAACAGAAAATAAGGGTCTTTTTTCAGTCCTGTGCAGATGGCTCAAGCTTGTGATACTGACCACCCTCTGGTTGCTATAAGCTTCATTATTCAACAGAATCAAAGAAGAATGCCCTTCAGAAAATGAGAGAAACAACAATAACAGAATGCTCAAAGAACAGGGCCTGGAGTCAAGAAACCTGGCTGTTGCTTTTTGGTTTGTGTTTGTTTTATTTTTATCCTTAACTCTGAAATTTACTAGCTGTATTACTTTGGTCTAGTGTCTTAAACCCCTCTGAGACTCTATTTCTTTATCTGGAAAATGGGGATAGCAGTATCTCCATAGAGTGAGTATGAAGACAGTGCCTTGTAAGCCATAGTGATACTGCCTAAATTGGAGTGATTCTGACTTCAAGTAACTAAATTGCGCCCCTGCTTTGATCTAGATGTTCTGCTATTGAAACTATGTACCAGGGCAGCTAGGTGGCGCAGTGAGTAGAGCGTCGGCCCTGGAGTCAGAAGGACCTGAGTTCGGAGCTGGCCTCAGACACTTAATGCACATACAAATAAAAACCTAGCTGTGTGGCCTTGGGCAAGTTACTTAACCCCAATTGCCCTCCAAAAATTAAAAAAAAAAAGGAAAGAAAAGAAAGAAACTATGTCCCATAGAGTACAGTGACAAAAAACCCAAGAATAACAAGAGAATCTAGGAGGATGGCCATGGTCAATGGTATAAACATTTCAAAGGTCAGGAAAAATGAAGTCTGATAAAAGGTCCTCAGATTTAACAGGTAATTGTTGGTAATAAAAATGACAGAGAAGGGCAGGATGGGGGAATAGATAGAAACCTGACCTTGGAGTCAGGAAGATCTGAATTCAAATTCTGCTTCTGACACATAGAGCCTGTGAGACCCTGTGCAAATAACAACCCCTCAATGTTCTAAACAATTCCTTAATACTGTAGAAGGTGCCAACCTATATCAGTTGAGGGAGCTCCAAGCTGAGAGTTCTCTATGCCAGAGAAATCATAGATCTTATGATTTATACACCTTTATAGAACAATTTAAGGAGGCCTAATTCTATGTCATAGATTATATCTGTATCTGCCCAGAAATTTAGAGGAACTAGCTGGTAAATTGTGGGTTTATATAATAATTCTTCTATAATTTTAATGGCAAGAACTGATTCCCCGCCCCAATCTTCCAAGGAAGTATTTAGAATTTCTGTTGCTGAAACATTAGTGACAAATGCATGTCATTAAAATTTAGTTCAAAACAAAATAATTCTACATTATAAGCCTAACTATATTATAAGTCTCTTCTTTTTTGGAAGTTGCTTTGGGCCATGTTAAATATAGTGATTCCATTGTTACTAAGGAAGCAGAAAAATTCCAGATAGTTGAAATTGGAGGCTTAGTTACTACCACACTGACTCCTGGTTGGTTGTGTGGATGCAGTAAGGTCTATACCTCTTCCTCTGGCAGAACTGACTCCTGGGTTCTATGGTTCATTCTATGGCAACTTTTTGCTTATTGCCATGAATGTTTCATTTACATTCATTGATGTTTTAACTGATGTCTCCATGAAGAATAAAATGTCATCTGCATAAAACTGTGCTTCCTGGAAATTGACAGCTCTTTTATTTGCTAGATTAGCCTTTTTCCCTGCTAAAGCTATTACGATGTTACGACTTGCTTGCCTCAGATGTTCTTTGACCCAGTTTTTTGCTCTTGTGAAGGACTCCTCATTTGTGATATCATACACGATTATTGCTACTGATATTTACATAACACATACAAAGTGTTTTTCTATATATTCTATTACTATGCATTATTTCATTTGTACCTCAATCAACTACCCTGTGAGGTAGAACATATAAGTGTTAATAATCCCATTTTACAGACGAAAAAACAGAAGCAAGTCATTCATCTATGGTGACACAGCTAGTAATGATTAAAATGGGCTTTGAAAGCATATATTCTTGCCTTCAAGACTACTGCTCTTTTTCTAAACAATGACAGCACTTATATGTAATGTTTTAAGATTTGCAAATTACTTTATAAATATTATCTTATTTGATCCTCACAATAACCCTGAAAGGTAGATGATATTATTATAACCATTTACAGATGAGGAAACTGAGGCACAAAGAAGTTAAGTGGCTTTCCCAAGATCTACCTAGTAAGGCCAAATTTGAACTCAGCTCTTCCTGGCTCTAAGTACCATGCTGTATTCAATATATCACCTGTCTCAATATGCCATTTCCCCTATGCCATTCACAAACAAATAGTGAGGTCAGCAGCCAGAATGCATCAGGTTGAAAGTAAGGGGTGAAGAAATAGAAGCAACAAATTTAGAGGAGATCTTTCCTTGGAGTTTGACAAGTGAAAGAGAGAAATTATCATAGTATACTATTTCAAGAATGGTTAGATCAGGTGGTGGTTTTTTAAAGGACTGGAATGACCTGACATGCTTACAAATATCAGGAAAGGAGCCAATAGTTAAAAGGGGAATTGGAAATTAAAGATTCCAGTCAAGGACCATTCATTAATGGATTACTTTGAGTCAGGAACCATGATAAATGCTGAGAATTCAAAGATAAAAGAAAGAATATCCTTGATCTCAAGGAGCTAATTTTCTATTTGGGGGACAGGGAGAAAAGAGAATACATGTCAACAGAGAAGTATATACATAAGTAAGGAGAGAGAACACAAGGGGGATCATTTTCCAGATAAGAGAGTTTGTTACCTATCCAAGTTACATATTTAATAAATTTTAAAGCTAGAACTTTAATATTAATCTTAAGACTCCAGAACCAGCTCTTAGGAAAATGGACTAAAAAACAAGGCAAGATTCTTGGTTGGGTAATCAGAAATCAGGGAATGCACAAGAATTTCAAGGGCAGAGGAACTTAAAACATTTGACTTCAGCCAGGGAAATTCAGAGACACTTTCTGCGATCACAGTTAGTTAATCACATGGTATGGTCAGGATAAAGTGCAGGAACTCATTGCACCTGACTAACTCTAACATAGTACCTTAACTTGTCAAACCTGGCAGATCTTGAAACCCCCTCTAGGTTCTAGATTATAGGCATTGATACCTAGTAAAGGGGCATCAACCTAAACCCATTGAAGATGAACCCAAATTATTTTTGCTCTGTCCTTTCTCTTATGCCAGACTAGCTCCTGCCATCCCTAATGGGAATTTTACTACATGTCAGATGTTAGCACATTTTAGGGTACTTCATTCAGAGAAGATAGTATTTTAGGCCACAATGTTTGAAAAGTGATTGTTTTTTGGGTCATACTGTGATGTAAACAATGTTCTCTATACATCAAATGAGCAAGATTTTAAGAGCATAGAAATTTTGAGAAGCTATCTATCACAGTAGATGCAGACCTGGGCTTAAACTCAGCGAAACCTGTGTTTGAGTCTTGACTAGATGTAGAACCATGGACAATTTACTTAATCTCTTAGGACCCCAGAACCCCCTCGGTGTCCCAGGAAACTTATAAAACTATAAATTACAGATTATTTGCTGATTTATACAAATAAAGGAAGTTACCCACACTGACAAAATGAAGGAGAGATGGGGAGAGGGAAGGAGAGGAGGGGAGAGGAGGGGAGTGAGGGGAGGGGAAGGAAAGGGAGAGAGAGAAGAAGAGGAAGAGATATCTTGGATTCAGGCTATTTCAATACAATCCAATGATCTTTTATTAAGTATTTATTATGTACAAGATACTGTGTTAAGCACAAAGGCAGAAGAAAAATAGTCCTTGCCCTAAAAGAACTTGTATCCTACTAGAAGGGTGTAACATGTTCACAGGTAAGTACTTACATGATTATTTGAGGAGGAAAAGAGTAGTAATAATGGGAAGGAGGGTCAAAAAAGACTTCTCATAGGAGATGGAACGTCAATTGAACTTTGAAGAAATCTAGGGAACCTACAATACAGAAGTGAAGAGGGAGCACATTCTAGGCATGGAGGTGGTAACCCAATTCTTCATGTTCATTCTTCACTTTTCTTTGGGCACTCAGAAATATGTTCTTCCTTTCATATTTAGATTTATCTTTGACTTCTTTTTTAAGTTTAATTATCAAGTAACTATATTTTTATGATTCTTGATAGTAGTCAGGACTCTATAGATAGACTACATCTGGAGTATAGTGTTCACATGTAGGCATCATATTTTCAAAAGGTTATTGATAACCTAGAGATCATCCACAAGAAGGTAATCAGGATGTTAATGGGCCTTTAGATCACACTATATACTAGAGATAGTTGAAGGAACTGAATATATATAGCCTTGGGTGTCAGGGATGAAGATGATAATCATTTTCAATTAGGAGCATAGATTTAGATCTGGAAGGAGAATTGGAGGCAATTTAGTCCAACCCCTTGACTCTATATATGAGGAAACCAAATTCTCAAGAGGCTAAGCGATTGATCAAGGTCACACAGGTAGTAAACAGAAGTGGGATCTAATTCCAATGACCAAAGGGGAATTTAAAACCAAGTGCTCAGACACCAAAAACTCTTTCTGCTATACCAAGAGATGTCATATGGAAGAAAAACATTATATTTGAACCCATAGAGCAGAACTTAGAGTAATGAGTAGAGATTGCAATGAGATTGACTTGGGAAATAATGCATTCTTTTCAATGGAAATCTTCAGGCAAAGACTGGGTGACCATTTGATTGTATTTAAGTGGCAGTATTCCATAGTGATGTGTCAAACTCTTCATCAGAAAGGTCCTCTGTGATGCTGGATAAGTCATTTTACCCTCCTGAACCTCAGTTTTCTCTCCTATAAAATGGGGCTAATAATACCTTATTACCTATCTCACTGGGTTGTGATACAAAACGAGAAAATGTACATAAAAGTATATATATACATATATACTTTCTAAACCTTAAAAATCTGTATGTGACCCTATCTGACCTGAAGCAGGGTACCTCATACCTCCTGCAACAACTGTCTAGCTCCCTCCCTTGTGGACTCGAGATGGTTGCCTCTCAATATTGGCTCTCTCTTCTGGTCCTCTCCTGCTGTGTGGCTCTCTTGCTCCTGCCATGTACTCAGGGGGCCCCACAGGAGCCAGTGTACCCTGGTGATGATGCCACCCCAGAGCAAATGGCCCAGTATGCTGCAGAACTCCAAAGATATATCAATAGGCTGACCCAAGCAAGGTATGGGAAGAGAGCAGTGGGCCAGAGAATCTACCAGGATGGGGTGGATTTCTTGGAGTAAATGGTTTTGCTGCAGCATTCCCAGGACACTCAGTCAGCTGAAACTTCAGTGCTCCTGGCTCATTCCCCCTCCCCATTTCCAAAGCCCTGTAGGAAGTCCTTGTCCCAGCTCCTTTGGCTCTGACAGAAGCTGAGCCACAGAATTCTATCCTCATCCCTAAACCAGGCTTAATAAAGCTGAATCAAAATCACAAAAAAAAATCTGTATGTGTCAGCTATTATTATCATTACTACTATTATGATTCTATAGAGGAGACCCTTGCAGAAGTGATGGAGGAAAATTTTGAGGTATGGAGTAGGAAAAAAAGAGAATAAATGATGAATATTCTCTATTTCTTCAGTAATACAGGAAGCAATGTTGTCTTCTCAAAGAGGGGGAGAGGATGAGGCCCTATAGACTTGGGGACAAAACTAAAGCTTTAGAATAGCTGAGGAGAATATATTAGAGAATCATGTAAGAATAAAAGTATTTCTATCTAGCAATAAGGGGCCAGCTGATATAGAAACCATAAATTTGTAATGAATTAAATTGACATAATTTCTTCCAGTAGTGTTCATCAACATGCAAGTAGTAGTAAAAGTGTCAAAGGTTGAGATTTCAACTCCAAAATTGGAGTTTAGAGGGCAGCAGCTATGATAGGACAGTGGATCAAAGGTTTTAAGAATACAAGAGAGTATACAGTTGAATTAGTCAACCAAAAGATCAAGAGAGTAAAGAGAAAAAGCAACAATAAAACAGGAGTTTGGGACTAGGGAAAATAGAAGGTCCCTGAAGAATAGGTTTAGGAAGATGGAAGCAAGAGAGATAGAAGGGTAAGAGATTGTGGTGTGAGAGGGGAATTTCTGAGTTCAGAATCAAGGAAAAGACACAGTTTGTAATCATAATGAGATATTTTTTAGTGTGGGAAGGCAAGGCAATTGGGGTTAAGTGACTTGACAAAGGTCATACAGCTAGTAAGCATGTCAAGTGTGTAAAGCTGGATTTGAACTCAGGTCCTCCTGACTCCAGGACCAGTGCTCTATTTATTTCACCACCTAGCTGCATCAGAGATTTTTTTTAATACAAACATTCTTGTGGGTAGCTGTAGCAACAAGCACCCTAGCTTACTCAGGATGTCTGCTAGCACAAGTTCTTTGACCTGCTTTTCTAAAGGAAAGCAACTCAAAAAGGATTAACAATCTTACTTTAATTGAACACATATCATTTACCTAGTTGGGGCGGGGGAAAAGTCAACACCCTGAACTTCAGAGAAAATACAAACAGAAGTTATAAGCAGACAAAAAATACAGACAGAGAAAATAATGCAACTCCACAGACAGGGCTTCCAGCTGTCTGACCATCACATACATACATAGTTAGTTACCAGAGAGAAAAGCACCAACACCTGGGTTTTCAAAGCCAGGAGGCTCAACAGCTACCCAGAGTCTCATCTGGCCAAATCACACAAGTCTTCCCATAAGTGAGCCCCAAAGCAAAATCTTACTTCAGAGGTAACTAATAAGGTACAAAGTTTTGACTAGTATGCAGGACTTATAAAGTCTACTTTCATTTATCCTAGGCTATAAATTAGAGAACTAATATATTCCTAAACTCCCAAATCAGAATACTCTTTCTATTTGAACAACTGTGGCAACTGGCATTGTCTCTTAAAGGCCAGAGGATAGTTAGAGTAACAAGCAGTGAAATATAAACAAAGAGATAAAGTCAGAAACACAAAATTGAGACCTTCAGAAACATGGGAATTAAGCATTAACCCCATAAAGCACTCAAGAACACAGAGATGAGGAGAGAGGGGTTAATAACATGACAGGAGGAACAATTTAAACACTGATACTATTGCAATCTGACAGTCTCTGTCCCTATGAGAATTGTACCAGTCCATTGTTTGCCTAAATCCAGAATTCAGATTTTCTTCACATCTTAACCACACATTTTGATCAGACTACCTAAAGAACAGATAGCACTCGAGGAAGAGATTCAGAATGGCCTATGACATGTGACTATATAGCAACAAACAACCACCTTTAAAACACTTTATAAAGGTAAACTGTTATAATAATTATTGGATAGGTAGATGCATAGATAGATAGATAGATAGACAGACAGACAATAGGTTGGTTTGACTGTTTAAGTTTTTCCATTCTTTTTCAAGTTTCTATTTATCAGAAATGTGAAGGGCCTTTGTTTATGCCATTA
This sequence comes from Gymnobelideus leadbeateri, assembly GCA_011680675.1. NCBI lineage: Eukaryota > Metazoa > Chordata > Mammalia > Diprotodontia > Petauridae > Gymnobelideus > Gymnobelideus leadbeateri. Next base: position 464,637 of record WOXC01003510.1, read on the forward strand.
AAAAATAGCTCTCACCCATTGTACCTGCTGCCCACCAAGGGCATCAGTTTGAAAGCAGAAAACAATTCAAACTAACAAAGAAACTAAAGAGTTCAGAAAGATATTTTTCCTTTTTCTTTTCTCTCTGCATCATATGAAGTACACTCACAAACAAAAAATCCACAATATTTTAGAGCACACTACTTTCCTCACTTCCTTGCTTCTTTCTTTTCCTCTCCTTTTCTTCCTCGAATCATCATTAAACTTGAACTGTTCTCTCCCAAATTACCAGTGACCACTAATTGACAAACCTAATTACCTTTTTTTGTGAATCCTCACCCTTCTTGACCTTTCTACAGCATTTTACAATGTTCACTACACTTTTCTCCCTCTTCACCGTTCTCTCTTCCCTGGGTTGTCTTTTGGTTTGGGGTTTATTTGTTTATTTTGAGACACTTCTGGTCCTCCTCTTTCCTATCTGACCATTCCTTTTCTAGCCTCTTTTGTTGTATCATTATTCTTATTCCCCCCCCCCCCCCAATACAAGAATGTGCCTGGGGTTCTATCCTGGGCTCTCTTCTTTATTTACATTTTTTTTCTTGGTGATAACTTCAGAGGGTTTAAAAGTCGCATCTGTGGCTGATGACTTCTAGATCTATGTTTAAGAGTGACTACCCACGCCTATAGAAACAGAAAGCATCTACTATTATGTTTTCAGCTTTGTACTGGGTGCTAGGAAACAAAGGCAAAGTCTTTGCCATCAAGGGTCTTACAGTCAAATAGGATTGTTACTGTATCCACAAATAATCATAATATAGCCAGAAAGCATTTGAGTAAAAATGAGAGGTCAAGACAAAGTGATATTGAAGTGGCAGTTAGATTCCCATAGTGCTAGCTCCTATACAAGATCTCTCACAAGGCTCCTCAGAGGGCCCCAAGAACCTAGGGTAAAGTTATGACAGTTGTGAAACCTTGCCCTGCACCTGCCTTGTAAGCAAGATGTAACTAAAACAAAGAACTGCCCCTTTATCTTGCAGCCCCACCCCTTAATTTACATCCCTATGTAGCAACAGTTGCCTTGCAGACCATTGTTTGTTGCAGGAAGTACTCTTTACTGTATAAAAGCTTGCTGGACAGACTCCTCAGGGCTGCCTCCCCTTTTGGGGACAGCCGCTGGCTTAATAAAAGCACTCCCCAAAATATTAATTGGCTATGCCGTCCTGTATCTGCATTAATTGTACATTACAATATGAGAAACTGGAGGATGGGATGGCTCCAGCTGGGAGGAATCATGGAAGGTTTTGAGATCTGAGCAGAATCTTTAAGCAAGGGAAGATTTTTCTTGGGTAGAGATAATAGTAGAATACATTCCAGGTACAAGCAACTGAATATCAAACAAAAATAATTTGCTGACTGGCTCAGTTATAACTTTTTCTCAGATTAGAATTGTATTTTTGGTGTTCTGAGATCATCTTTTCAAATAATTTTTTCCAAATATCTAATATGCCTTCAACGTCCAATTTAAGGCTTTATGTTCTAGCTTAATATAATTTAATTGGCAACGATCCCACCATTAGCATTATTAGACTATGAACATTTTACTTTTTAACATTTGTATTATCATTTTTATATCTTTAAAATGCATTGATAATATTTTAATGATTATTTCTCAGAAAAGCCTTTTGTAATAGTTCAGTATTATTTTTTTAAATTAAAAGATGTGGGGAAATTGGAGAGTGTCCAAAACAGAGCGGAGAAAAAGAAGATATTTTTAAAAATCATATGAGGAAAAGCTAGTGTTAGACTTGAGGATGAGTAGCAAAGGAAGAGTTGTTCATTAGTCTGATTTTCTAACCTACAAATTAGAAGTAAGATTATTAGAAACAGAGGAAAAACCACTACAGAATTCATTACCACCACTTCCTATAGTTCCATTTAGTTCCTAAAATTCAAGAGAAGGCCTTCAAGCCCTATTTCAAATCCCACTTCCTCCATGAATCTTCCTCTGATGACTCCAACTGACATTGATCTCTCCTGTTCCTAAATACTCATAACACTTAACATCCTACACTGACAATGTGCAACTTGGTTCCATGCAATTTATTGCATCCTTTTTCTGTTCTGTTTCATAGTTCTTAGCTCACAGAATGGTAGAGATGAAAGGGACCACATAGTATGTTTTGCCTCCCAAGCAAGAGGTAAACTACTTGAGGACAGGGATCCTATCATATATTTCTTTTGGATCCTTCATACTATCCATGTAAGTGTTACATACATAGTATGTACTCAATCAATACATGATGTGATGAAATATTCTCCCTTCTATAACTCTCCAAGATACATTGCTGCTGAGCAAAGGCGGGGAAAGGGAGGAAAGGGTAAAACAAGCTCTTAAAACTATTTCACATCTTTATGAAGAGGATATTTCTTTAGTAGACTATAAACTTCTTGAACAATGAGACTTTTATTTTTGCCTATGTAATTACATGACAATGTCAAGATACAAAAAAAATCTAAAATGGCCTAGAACAATGGTGTAAATCTAATAATGAAATTTAATAGCAATAAAAGGAAAGATTTATACTTGGTATCAAAAGTTCAACTTCACAAGCATAAGATGGGGAGGTATAGCTACACAGTTCATCTGAAAAAGATCTGGGACTTTTGGTGACCTGGAAATACAATAAGAGATAAGTCTGATATGACAGCTAAAAAAAGCAATATAATCCTAGACTATATTTAAAGAAGCAATATAGAAAACTACAGAAGTTAGAATTTCACAGAACTCAACTCTCATGAGATAACATCTTGAGGATTGTGTTCTGGGTTCCACATTTTAAAAGAACATTGATAAACTAGACAGTACCCAAAGGTAGAACAGTAAAGTATCTCAAAATAGATGAGCATCAGTCAAAAGAATATGAGATGTTTAACATGAAGAAGAAAATATTTACAGGACACACAACAGCAGTTTTCAAATTTTTGAAGGTCTTTCAAATGGAAAAGGACTTAAACTTATACCATTAATACCCAGAAGTAAGAACCAGAAGCAATGTGTTGAGGCTGAAAATGACAGGTTTGGGAATCAACATAAGGAAAAACTTCATAACAATAAGAGCTAACCAAAAGTGGAATAATAGGTTACCTTTCACAACAGGTCTTCAACGGAGATTGGATGATTTTCTTTGTAGGGTATTTTATAGAGTGGATTCTTGTTCATACCTGTAGGATGAGATAATATGAGTCTGTGAAAATTAGAATAATAATAATATGTTAACTACCTATCTCATATGATTGTTTTGGTGATTATATGATACATGCTAAGATGTTTACAAATTTCTCTATAGGCATAATTATTTCAAAAAAGGAATTGACTAAATAATTTGAGTATCATCCAATAACACCACTACCACTAGTTTATATGTTTAATTTCCCTAGAGGATTACTTGGAAGCCGAAAACATTTGTTTGAGTGAATTAGTTCTATTATGTTTCTTTTTTAAAAAATTCAGTCTCTCTGCTTTATAGTAATGCCTCATAGTGTACCTTCTGCTTTCTCAAACTCTATTCTAAGACTAGTGAGTTTGGTTAATACATGTTCATATTTCTGTGTTTCCCTCGTGTGATTGAACTCAATTTGTAATCTTGATCTGCTTTGAGAGCTTTTTTTCTTTTCATTTTTTGAAATGTATTTTTAAAGCAATTTGAGTTTTATCGATCTACAGAGTTTGAGTTCAGCACACACAGGCAAGGATTTAAATGCATTTTTGTAATAAGTGGTTCGATTTAAGATTACTTGATAACTATTAGACAGAAAATTGAGTTTCATAATAATAAATCTGTTGTGAGATTAAATAGGCAGCTGTAATTTTTTTTGGCATAATGGGAATAGGAGACTCATTTTGTATTTTTTTTTAACCAGTGAACCTTTATACAAAAATAAGAGGGCTTTTTGTTAATATCCTATGCCTCTCACTGTAACAGCTATAGCTATATGTTAATTCTGTCTTGCCCTTCTTGATGTGACTTAATCTTGCTAGTGAAGGTCCTCTTTGGGGCTTCCAAAGTGTTGGTACTATCAAACAAACTATCCTTTACCTGTTCTTTGGAAGATTTAAAGTTTAGACCATTTTCTCTGTAGCTAAGTAGTTCTCAAATTTTTGGTCTCAAGATCCCTTTATACTCTTAAAAATTATTGAGAACCTCAAAGAGATTTTGTTTATATAGGTTTTTATATGTATGTGTGTATCAGATTAGAAATTAAAACTGATTTTTTAATATTTATTAATCCATCTTAATAACAAACACATCAGAGATTGTAAATAACATTTTATGAAAAATATAAGTTCCAAAACAAAAAAAAGTGAGTGAGAAGAGTGGTAATACTTCCCATATTTGCATATTTCTTTAATATCTCTCAATAGAAGGCAAGATGATTCTCACATCTGCTTCTGCATTCGAACTGTTGAGACATGTTGTTTTGGTTGGAACATATTAAGAAAATCTGGTATCAGAAAGATGTGTAAATGGAAATGAAGTATTATATTAATAGCCTTTCCAGATAACCATTGATAGACTTCTTTGACATGCTATCAAAACTCAACAAATGGTAGTATCTTTTTTTTTTTAAGCAATTGGGGTTAAGTAACTTGCTCAAGGTTACACAGCTAGTCATTATTTATGTGTGAGTGCTCATTTTCTGAGGCCGGTTTCAATCCCGGGTCATCCCAACTCTGAGGCCAGCGCTCTTACTCACTGCACCACCTAGCCGCCCCCAAATGGTAGTATCTTAAAAGTTAGTTGCAATGTGTAATCTGAAATTATTTCAATACTGGATGAATACCAGCAAAACGAGTCCAGCAACATCTACAAATCTGTCCAGTTGTGAGACAATATTATAATTATGGAGATGAGATACTAATGCAATCTTCATGTTTGCAGCTAAATCTTTAATTCACAGGTCATGTAGCTTCTAGAAAAATCTACTGTACTAAGATAATTAGTTGGTGGTGGGGGTGGGAAGACAAATAATGTCTATTATTATCAAGTTAGTTTTGTCGTTGAAAAGTCTCAGGCACTCCCAGGGGACCTTAGAGTACATTTTAAGAACTACTGCTGTAGAAGATGGAAGTGTATCCTTTTCACTTTCTCTTCTCAGTATCATTAGGAACTGAATGCTTCCCACTGAATGTTATTAGTGAACAAATAACAAGAACAAAATCTCTGTGATTTTAAGTGATGTGAAGGGAAAAGAAGGAGAGAATGAGGATTATCTTTAAAACAATACAAAAGTTGGGGTAGAAGTGCCTCATCCCCATTGGATGCTCATCATGCAATAGAAGTGACCCTAGGAAAGGTAGAGCCAAGAAAAGACAGTAACTAACCCAAGAAGTCCCCAAAAACCATCTGAACACTTTTAAATAATGTCATAAAACAATTTCTGGAACAGCAGAATCCACCAAAGAAGAGGATAAAATAATTTTTCAGCTAAGGACAACTTAGAAGGTTGGCAGGAAAGGTCTGTCACACCTGGGTCAGAGTGGAACATAGTCCAGTGCAGGCTGAACTAACACAGACAAGGCCCCAGCAAACCAGCAGGCCTTGGGAGTCATTGAATCAGCAGTGACAGTAGCTGCTTCCAAAGCTTTCACCCCATAGATGGTAAGGAGTCAAACAACTGCTCAGAATGACATTACAGGGATTTCTTTGTTATACTAAGGCAGGACTTTGTTGCTTTGCCCATACTTAGATCTGGATCACTGTCCTAGGTGGCAGTCCCAGGGCAATGAGGAGCACTAACACACCAGAGCTTGTAGCCATAGTGGAGCAAGGACCAGAAAGGAGTGCTTGTGGTCACTCACAGGCCAGGAGAGGAGTAAACACCTCTCTTTAGATCATACCACCTTGAAAGGACTGAAAACTTACAGATGCCTAGAAATACCTCTGAAAACAGCTGCCCCAAACCCCTGAAGCTTGAGGCAGTGTGCCTTCCACCCTGGAAGCTGAGCTCCACTTTAACAAGGAGTTAAAAGTCAAGAAATAGACTGGAAAAAATGAGCAAACAACAGAAAAAATAAATTCTGACCAGAGAAAGTTACTATGGTGATAAGAAAGATCAAAACACACACTCAGAAGATAATGAAGAGCCTCCCAAAAATATGACTTGGTCTTAGCCATGGGGTAGCTCAAAAACAATTTTGAAAATCAAGTAAGAGAGATGGAAGAAAAATTGTGAAGAGAAATGAAATGCTGCTCTCCTTCCCTACAACAGCTCCTCTGCTATTCCCCTTTGCTGCTGTACCAGCATTCAAACCCCTTCCCACAGTCAGTCTATACAGGTACATACAGACTGTTCACAGAGTGGTAGAGTAAAAAAAATTGGATTTGTGATCAGACAACCTGGGTTCATATACTAGCTTTGCTGTTTTTGGTGAGTCACTCAGAACAGCAGCCAACATTTACATAGAGTTAAGATTCATAAAACATTGAACACAGAATATCTCTCAACTACCATGTTTTATCTACATGGTACAATAGATAGAGTCATGGGTGTGGAATCAGGAAGATATGAGTTCAAATCCAGCCTCAGATACTTGCTGACTCTGGGCAAGTCATTTGACTTCAGTTTTCTCATTTGTAATGTGCTTAATATAGTTGAGCCAGCTAGGTAGCACAGTGGAGTGATCTCTGAGCCTAGAGTCAGGAAGACATCTTCCTGAGTTCAAATCCAGCCCCAGACACTTACTAACTGTATAACCCTGGGCAAGTTACTTAACCCTGTTTGACACAATTTCCTAATCTGTAAAATTATCTGGAGAAGGAAACGACAAAACACTCTCTAGTATCTTTGCCAAGAAAACCTCAAATGGGGTCACAAAGAGTCAGATATGGTTGAAAAGACTGAACAATAATAGCATAGAATCTGGCACCTGATAAGTAGTTCATAAATTCCTTGTTCTCGCCCATGTAATCTTAGTGCTTTCCCTCTGAGACTATCATTAATAACATATAAGTATGTGTATGTGTGTGTGTTTGTGTGCTATACTATATATAGTATGGGTATATGTGTGTGTACACACTATGTATATGCTATACATACATACTATATATGTTCTATGTGTAAACACACACATATATAGCTATTTACATATTGTCTCCCTCCATCATATTGTGAGTTCCTTGAAAACAAAGACTATCTTTTGACTCTCTTTGAATACCCAGTGTTTAACAAAGTTCCTAGAATATAAATAGGTGCTTAACAAATGCTAGGTGATTGACTAGTCCTCACAATAATCCTGAGGTAGATCTATTGTCATCCTATTTTATAGTTGAGGAAATTGAAGGAGATAAGTGACTTGTCCAAGGTCACACAGCTAAGTGTCTGAGGCTAGATTTGAACTCGTATCTTCCTGATTCCAAGTCCAGTTTTTACTCACTGTACCAGATAGCTGTTTCCATCACTGTTCTGGGTCTCAGTTTCTTCATCTTTCCAATAAAAGATTGAACTAGATGGTCTCTCCAAGGTCCCTTCCAGGTTTAAAATTATGATTCTGTGGTACTTTAACTCCTTTCTTACTAGGTAAGTGCTCCAGGATCAAAGATGACAAAGATATATGTTGTTTTGGTAATAATCCCAGGTAATTCCTATCTCATCCTTGGGAAGGTCTATCTAAACAAGACATCTCAGAACTATATGGAAGCCACCTTCTGCACACTTACTCTACAGTTTAATGCATAGGTAAACAGGAATACTCAATAACAGACATCTAGTCTTACCAGTAGACCTCCAGTGAAGGAGAATTTAATTACCTCCTAATAGAGCCCATTCCACTTTGGGACATCTCTAATTATAAAAAACTTTATGCCATTTATGGAGTCAAAGTCTGTCAGTCTGAAAACTTCTGATCCTTCACCCTAGTTCTGCCATTTGAGTAAATAAAAAGGAAAATTACCAAAGTGTTTTTAGGCCCTTATTGTCTCTGTTTGTCAACCAACTCCCCAGCCCAGGTTTTAGTCTACCCCCTCCATCTGAGGATCAGGGGTTTGGGGGGAATAGCTTGTATGTGATCAAATTACATGCTTAAATTCACATGCATACAACAATTTCTTAATCATCAAATCTGATGATATTTTCTCAGAATTTATATTTCTCTACCTTCCCGCTGCATCTAACACAATTGACTACCCTCTCCCCCTAGATTCTCTCTACTCTCTTAGTTTTTAATACACTTCTCTCTCTTAGTTCTTCTCCTACCTGAATGATTGATTTGTGCTAGATCTTCACCTATATCACAGTGATTAACTGTGGCTGCTCCCCATGACTCCATCCTGAACTCTCTTCTATCTCTTCACTCTCATTCAATGACCTCAGCAGCCCCTATGGATTTAATTATCATCTCTATGCAGATTGACTACAGGTCCTAGCCTACCCCTTGAGCTTCAATCCCACATAATTGATTGCCTTTTGAACACTTCAAACTAGATGTCCTAGAGACATCTTAACCTCAAATATCCCAAAATAGAACTTGTCATCTTTCCTCCAAAATCCATATGCCTTTTTACACTTGCCTATTTCCATACCTAGTACAGTGACTGGAATGTAGTAGGAACCTAATGAATGTTTGTTGATTTATTGATCTAAACCAAACTGCCCAACTGATTGCTGAATAGGAGAAACAGTATCAGAGCTCTGATCTGCTGCATAGGGCATTATGTAATCCTTTAGTTCATCTCCCAGAAAAGGTCATTACGTGTGTGTGTGAGTGTGTGTATGTGTGTGTGTGTGTGTAGATAGATAGAGATAGGTATAGATATATTCTGGGGTAATAAGACTTAACATTGCTACTGCAGCCAGTGGCAAAGTCATATATCCTAGTGCCAAGGCTAACCTCTTCATTGGTACACTTTATCATATCCCCTCTCTTCTTCTACAGCAGACTGCATCCTCAATAAGCATTCCATTCCTCAAATCTTAAATCTCTCTTTAACAACTGGCTTCTTTTTTCCTGACTTCAAATATATCCTAAAACAAAAACCAAAACCAAAACCACCATTCCCTAGACCTTGTCAGCCTTTCAAGCTATTGCTCAATATCTGTTCTCCCTTTCTCACAAAATTCCTTGAAAAAGTTGTCTACAATCACTTCCTCTATTTGCTTTTCTCTAGTTCACTCCTCAGTTCTTTGTGATCTGGTTTTTGATCTCATCATTCAAGTGAAACTATACTCTCCAAAGTTACCTATGATCTACTAATTGCCAGAACAAATTATCTTTTCTTAGAATTAATCTTTCTTGACATATCTGCTGCATTTAACACTGTTAACTAACTTCTGTTAGGTACTTTCTTCATTCTGGGTTATCATAACATTATTTTCTCCTGCTTCACCTCTGTAATGCCAATGTAATACATATATATTTCCAGGATTGTCCCACAAAATAGAATAAGCGCTATTCACTCAAAAACAAAAACATTTATTCGGCACACTAAGATGAGGCAAAACATCACTATAGAAATACCAGAAGGCAAAATTTAACAAAGTAACAGGGCCTGGTATATTAGACACCTAAATACCTATCAATCGATGTATAAACACACAAAATAGGAGTAGCAGGCCAAGATCAACTAGAGCTCCTTACATAAAGATACACATTTTATCTTATAAGTGACACTTAAATTTGATGGGAAGAAATATATCTCCAGAATATGGCTCTAGAAGGATAGACTTTATATATACTTTATTCCAAAGGAATGACAGTATAAGCATAGGAGTTAATTGATTCAACTAACCAATCATTCCAACCCATTTAAAGTGATTATTAGTGAAATATTCTAGCCCTTATACCTTTATCACATGAGAATACCTCTATTAAATTAATCAACCAAAGGCATAAACAAAGAGTGGGAGTTAGTATAAGGGCCTTCTATATTGGCTATATTTATGTAAGGGAACAGAAAACTCACAACACTATTTTTAGAGTTTTATCTCTTTTTTAGCATCTAGTCTAGAGAAATCACAATGTTGTTTGAATTTAGCTCTGTCAGTGAGAAAGGCAGCAAAACAGCAAAACAGATACTGTTTAGAATAACACAAATACTGCAAAAACAAACATTTTTAAAAGAAAGGTAACACTTGACTTGCTTAAAGTCAATGTAAGTGTAGTCTATGAAGTTAATAAGATTTCAGGAGAACAAGAGACTAATGAAAGCAAAACACTAATTAGAGTAGACACAATCAATTTTGAGGGCAAAGATTGAAGGATCATGATATTTAAGGAATCCTGGCTTCTCTTTAAAAAAAGATTTTAAAAAAGAAACACTGCAAGTTTAAGGCCATTTAGAGAAAAAAAAATAAAGAGACAGGCTGCATAGGTTAGCCAGTCATTTCAGCTATATTGACAAACCATGCAGGTGGTGCCATGAATCAATTTGGCTGCAGAGATCAGTATTGATCATAGGACAACTTAAATGAACAGATCAGGCTTAGGTCAGGTGCAGCTGATAAACTTGGCCTTTTACCAACAGAAAAAAAAAATGGGTTTCTAATATGGCTTCACAAAAGTCTTTGATGAAGAAACATTTCTTCTTTATAGCTCAGTAGCAATAGATGGAGGTCATGTCCAGTAGAATAGAATATAGGTCTTTGAGGGAATGGAGATTTTCTGTTGTTTGTCTTTATGCCCCCAAGTGACTAATGTATTGTCTCTTATATTTTATATATTAATTTAATTTAATATATTAAATTTAATACATTAATATTAAATTTAACATATTATATTAAAAGTAATATATTAAATATATTAATATATTTTATTTATAAAATTTAATAAATTTTTGCTTCACTTAATCTCATAAAATCATAAATCAAAGCTAGAGGGAACCTCAGTGGTCATCTTGGCCATTTCACAGATGAGAAAACTAAGACCCACAGAGAGTTGCCCAAGTATTCATAGGTAGTAGATAGCAGAACAGAATACTCAAACACAGTGCTTCTAACTCCAGAGCCAGCATTCTTTCTCCTGAACTCCATTACTGGGGGGGGGGTAGAAGTGAAAAGCTGATGTAGCCAGGTGTGATGGAAAATACTAGTAGTAGTTGTCCCTGCTAAGGGTGGCTGAGACTAGGAGATCACTTGAGTTCAGGAATTCTGAGTTGCAGGAGGGTTAAAGTCAATCAAGTGTCCTAACAAGTCTGGCACCAATAGGATGAGGACCCAGGAGTGAGGAGAAGACTACACAAGAAGGGGGCAAATTGTTCCAGATTGGAAAAGGAGACCAAAGTTTCTGTGCAGATCAGCATTGGTGTCAGGCCAGAAATTAACCACTACAATTCCTTCCTGGACAAGATAAGAAAATATGTGGAAGGAAGGAAGGAAGGAAGGAAGGAAGGAAGGAAGGAAGGAAGGGAGGGAGGAAAGGAGGGAGGGAGGGTAATATTAATGGAATCTGAAGATCTTCCATGCCCTTTTGTATTGGCAAGTAAGCATGTACTTAGCACCTTGTTTCAAGTTAACACTTTGTTTAAGCTAGTTAATTAACACAAAAGTAGTTAACACCTTGGGAGGAAGTTGCTGATGTAACAGAAAGGGGCAGAACAGGGAGGAGCTAATACCTATATAAGGAAGAGCACAAGCTGGACAGACAGAATTTCCTGGGTAAGCATTGTGGAGGCAGGACAGCTGCTGCTATACTGAAGACTGAACTGAGAATTGAGAAGAAATGAGAAGAGGAATGAGAACTGAGAACTGAGACAGAATTTCTTAGAGCAAGCCATGTGGAGGCTAGATAAAGTGATTTTGATTTTGAGAATGGAGCTTATGGTACTGAAGATTTCCAAGGGCCAGCTGAAGTTGCTGAGGATTTCCAAGGGCCAGCTGGAGCTGCAGAAGACTGTGGAAGCATGACTCTGGTGCTGGTACTTTGTATAAATGTTGTTGTGGCTTTGTTAATGTGCATGAATGTTCTTGTGGCTTTGTTAAGCCTTGTCTTCCCAGGAACAGAGACTATGAAGGATTTGAGAAGGACTGGACACTGTGAGCCCCAATGTGGAGCAGGAACTGCACTGAGAGCTGGACAAGAAGTTGGGAGCCATCTGCCTTTGAATTCAAGTGGCAATTGGTTAGGTTTGGGTGGGAGCTGGGACCATGGAAAAGGAACCATGGGATCTGAAAGCCTGCCTCAGGTCAAGATGAAAAGACCTCTCCATGGATACTGAGTAGTGACTGATGAAATTGTACTTTACTTGTAACCTAGGGGTATTTACCACTACGCCTTAAGAGGGTACTGAGTAGTGACTGTTGAAGTTGTAAATTAATTGCACCCCATGGGTGGAGAATTTTGACTTTTGTACTTTGTGACCCTTAAGGAAGCAAATGATTGAATGATTGAGTTACTAAATAATTGTACTTTGTTGAAAACTATGTGACCACTTTGGTGAAAACTATGTGGCCATTTTCATGATAAATTTTTGAGTTGTGACATGATGAATACTGTATTTTGATTTTCTGTGATAAGTTGTAACAGTGTGAATGCTGTACCTTGATTTTCTGTGAATGTTTTGCTCTGATTTGTTATTGAATAAATAGAGAGTTCACTATACTATGTAATCAGAACCTTGAAAGCTACTCACAGCAGCAGTCCTCTGGAAAGTTGCTCATGCTTGGCTTTACAGGAAGGAAAGAAGGAAGGAAGGAAGATAGGGAGGGAGAAATAAAGGAAGGAAAATAGGGAGGAAGAAACGAAGGAAGGAAGGAAGGAAGGAAGGAAGGAAGGAAGGAAGGAAGGAAGGAAGGAAGGAAGAAAGGAAGAAAGGAAGAGTATCACTTATTCAGCAAAAGTATTTTTATTTTATGGGGAGCTCTGTCCCAGAGAAGGTCTATTTCCAGTTCTGTTGCATCAACACATGTAGGAAAGGAGCTGAGAACTTTATTGCTAGAACAGAAAAAACTGCCAAGAATTTTTTTCAGACTTTCTCATGACTTGGCTTTCTCTTAGTGAAATCCAGCATGAAACTGCAAGTTAAAATTGATGGCGTAGGTCAAAGGCCTCCATGGACCCTTCTGAGGAGACTGAAAAAAATCAGTTTCCAGGTTGGTTTCAATCATGATAGTTACATTATATCTGCCACACATCAGAACTTTTCCCCATGCATCTTGTGCAAGATTCATAACAGCTCTAAAGAAATGTGGAAAAACAAAATACTTACCCATGCAGCTTGGGAAATATATTTTCCTCGGTAAGGTACACAGTGTTCTTTAAAGCAGCATAAGGAAGGGAACAGAGGAGTCCTAGAAAGCTTTTTTTTTTCCCCAGCTGCTACTCTTCTCAAGGTATTAGGGAGAAATCTAAATGTGGAAAATATAGATATATGTATATTACATATATTTTTGGTGTTTCCATAATGTTCTTTGTCTGTGGGTGTGAATTAGTGAAGAGGAACAGGTACTGATTGATTGCTAAAGGACAGCAGCATGTAACCACCTGAGCTGTGTTTGCAAGGGATCCTGTGCCTTTTCACAGCAAATTGACTGATATTACTTGGGGAACTCTATTCTACTTCACTGCACACATGGGAAGCTTTATCACATATTTTGTCACACTAAAACTAAAGCTAGGTTAGAATTAAAATGACCTTCTACAGTACTCAACCCTTCAAAACCTCCTCAATTCCTTCCTCCATAGAGACTGGACTAACCTCGAAGGTACCGATAGCTCAGTTTGCCAAATGGAAATAATTCAGCCATGCAGATGATTTGGCTTTATACCATCAGGCAAAAACCTCAGTGGGACAGTGGAGGATGGAGGGGACCAAAAATTCTGTGGAAAAGAAGGAAGAAAGCAAGCAAACATCATTCTAGATGAAGACAAGATATTGAGGAACCATAGGAAAAGCTTATTTAAAGCTCATACACACACACACACACACACACACACACACACACACACACACACACACTTTGGTGCTATATACTTATGTGTTACAAACAGGAGTTTTAATACGTCCTAGTAACACATGTAAATTGGAATGTCACAAAATAACTAACTACTTACCACAGAGATTTTAAGATATAAAGTATCAAAAGGTATCTAGATGGTACAATGTGTGGCCTGCTAGACCTGTAATTGGTAAGTAAAACCTGGGTTTTAATGTGACCTCTTGACACTTAACTAGCTATGTGACGTAGTAATCTTCCACAGTCTCAGTTTCTTCATCTATAAAATGGGGATAACAATAGTCCCTACCTCACAAGATAATTGTGAAAATCAAATAAGATAGCATATGCAAAGCACTTTGGAAACATTAAAGCAATATGTGTGTGTACATGTTAGCTACTATTATATCATTTACAAAAAGCAAAATTTTTTAAAATGGCTAGTTACCCTCTCACCATTCCCTTTGTTGTTTACTATAGCTGGCTGCCGACCATGCACACCTCAGTCTTCCCTCTTTTAGCACCATTTTCCCTGCCTTTTACCCTGCACAGAGAAATGGCCAGTGCCTCCACATCGCCCATACGCCTGGGTCCCCTGGTAAGAGCTCTCCTTTCCTTTTGCCTCTTTAGCAACATATCTTTTAAGCCTGTCATTTCCTCAGGGCCTACAAATCAGCTTTCTAAGATGAAATATAGTTATATGACATTTAATTCATGATCATGTATTTGGGAAGGTGGAGGGTAGGATTTGGATCTGTGATTTAATTAGTGTACAAAATTATCTATGTGAGAACTTCCCCCCCACACACACACACACACCATTTCATCAATCAATCAATCCATAAGCACTTATTAAAAACCTACTATGTGCCAATCACTTTGCTAGGCACTGAGAATAGAGAGAGAGAAAAGTGAAATAATCTCTGTCCTCAAGATGCTTCTATTTTATTGGGGAAAATAACATATATGTGTGTATACATACATATATATATAAATATATATATTTATATATATATATGTATGTATGACTCTAACAATAAAAGCCACTCCTGTACTATAGAGAGGGATGCTCTTGTCCCTTTTCCTTCTCTACTCAGGGGCCCTTCTCACTGCACTCATAAATGAAGCCCTAACTGGATTTTCCTGAGAAATCTTGGTATCTCAATTTTTGCATATTCTTTAGCTTGTTAAACATCCACTCAAACAACTCAGTAACAATTTTATTTCAAACTCAGGCTTTTACTCTGGTCTAGGATCTCCCAAAAAGGAGGGTGTAGAAAGGTATTCAATGTGCATTATGATTCATATATGAGAAAAATGACAGAAAGACAAACAGCAGTACTAACTACTCAACACATTGCCAAGAAGTTGATATGTAAAAACCATCTAAACCTGAAGCAGTTTTAAGGACTGTTGACGAGATATTTTTTTTCTCAATTCTTTACTCTCCTTCGTGAAAATCCATGTCCTCTGTCAAACCAGGTCAGGAAGTTGACTCATTCACTGACCAGTGGACATCTTTTCCCAAGAGTTTTCCCAGCCACAGCTGAGGACCTGAATCTCTAAACCTCTTAGGTATCCTCTAAACCCAGACATGTCCATGTCAGTTAAAGAAGAATAAGAATGGAAGAGGCATCCCAAACCCCATGGTCAGACTTGCTTACACAGAACATGAGCTTTATCTGACATGTGCTCATGGAAGGAGAAAGGAGTCACGGGGAGCCGCTCCTCCTGCCTCCAGCCCTTGTTGGGAAGCAGCTTTATATAGTTTTGAGCAACAGCTTGAAAGAAGGAAGAGAAGAGCAAAAGCAGAGTCTTTTTAAAGGGCACATGAGCCGTCACTACTTTTGCCCAGTGGCCGATGGAAGGGCTCCTTTATCATCTAGGCATACAAGTTCATAGCACCAGTCACAGATTTTCTCCTTCCTCTCTCAGCTCTGCTTCTGACTCTTCAGACGTTGCCACCACATCTCAGCTGCCTCCTCATCCTGGAATTTCTTTCCAGGCCTCCTTTTGTGGAAGACCCACTTGACTCTATTTCTGACTCTGAAATTCATTACTATGGTCTGATGTGTGTTTTCCCTCAAACCCCTACTTTTTAGCTCACTTTTATGTGTTGACTCCTCCAATTTTAATTTAAGTTCCTTTGGGGTAGGGACTGTCTTACATTTATATCCTTAGTGCTTTGCAGTGTGCCTGGCACATTTTCCCACCTTGGACCTCTCCATCAGACTCCAGGAATGTCATCATTGAAAAATGTCATCATCAGGCAAGATTGAATCAACTTTGATATTCACACCTCATCAGTAAACTATATAGCTCCTCTTATTGGAGGACAGGAGCCTATGAGCTCCAAAAGTTACATTTAAAGAAATGGACTAGACTAGCCATCTCTTAATTTCCCACACTTCTTTGGACCTCCCTATCGTGTCCACAGGAATATCCTCATTGGGAAACCTCACCATCCTGTCCTCCTCCACTAGATTGTTAGTTCCTTGAGTATTTGTATCCCCAGCAGGTAGCACAGTAGTTAGCATTGTGCCTAGCACAAAGTAGTCACTTCACAATTGTTTATTAACTAGCTAGTAAATAGCAGGCACTTTATAATTGCTTATTAACTGACTGGTACATAGTAATAGCTTGATAAATATTTATTACATGTATTTCCTCCGTTGCCTCCTGGCAGAAGTAGGATGTGAAGTTTTCCACATGCATTCCTCAACCCTTCATCTACATAGAAAATATATACAAGGTAATAATGGTGGAGATGAAGGCACTAGAAGCTGTAGCACCAATGCAATATTCACAGCATCCACAATCACTATAAATATACCTGCATGGTGCTTGATCACAAAATATAACAGACTTTCCATATAGAAGACAGAAGTGAAACATTTATTCAGACACCAGAAAACTGAATCCCAAAACCAGTAAGCCAACTCCATCATAGTAGTAAAGAACTTAATAAGCCACAACAGCATAGAGAGCCACAGAGTCCTTTAGCTTTCCCACAAACCAACACTTACAAGCCTAACTGTTTGCTGGCCTGCTGGCCTCTCTTCTCCCACCGTCTAACTGTTCTGACTCTCAGCTTCCTGTGGGTTCTGTTATACCCTTCAGCAAACTCTTCCCACCACAAACTCCATGTGATTACATTTAGTGTATTAGGGGGCAGAGTTTATTTTCAAAGCAGGGAAGGTCTTCAAATTCCCTTTTGTTCATTAAGGGGCAGGGAAGATTTCAAATTCCGATCACCAGCACAGTAGCTAAAATGAAAAAAAAAACTTCATGCAGATTATACTTAAGCTGAGTCCTAAAGTAAACCCCAACTTTGAGTTTCAGATAATCACCTGGGGCATTAAGAGGTTAAATGACTTTCCTATAGTTAATACAAATCAGAGACAAGATTTGAAGCCAGGTGTTCCTGACTCCAATGCCAGCCTTTTACCCATCTGGCCATGCTGCCTCTCTGCAATGTATTTCTACCTGATGTTTGAAGGTGGTATCCCCTACTGGAGTTATTGTTCTAACTGGGAGATTCTGGAGGGAAAAATCAATCCAAAGAATTTTTATTGCCAGAATATCACATACCCATTGCCAAGACCAGTACAAAGAAATATCTTTGGCAAAAGAGCTTTTTGGTGGTGCCCCTGAAATTATCATTTCTGCTTATAGTGGAAAGCTGTCCCTAGACATACCCCTATGCAGTTCTGACTACCACAATCAGTTTTCTTTTCAAGAAGATAGACAGACAGACAGACAGACAGATAGATAGATAGATAGATGGATGGATGGATTGGTTGGTCATCTGGCATTAACTTAAAGATCTTCAATAATGGGAACATTTACATCCTTCAAATTTGTCCATTGTGTTAGGATATTTTTATTTATAATAAATATTTGCTTCTCCTTAACTGTCATTGGTTGGGCTTGGTTTGATCCTCTGGATTCAAGCTATCATGCCAAGACAGCCCTTCATAAACTAGAAAACAACTACCATGTGTACTCTATCTCTTCTCTCCTCAAAGCTAAGAATACCCAGGTCCTTCAACCAATCCTTGGATCACATGCTACTTTTCCCACTGTGTCTACTTTGCAGTACATTTGAATGATTTAACATTATTTCATCCTTCACAATGAACGTGATTCATTAAATATTTTTAAAGCATATAAAGGTACTTTTTTTAAAATTGAGGAGCAATAGAGCTACAAAAAAATATAGATTGCTTCAGGTATCATAGACAAAGAAAAATATCTTAGACTTGGAGTCAGAAGGCCTGGTTTAAACCCATATCCACAACTTGGGCAATTCAATTAAACATCTTTGATCCTTTAGTTTCTCACACACAAAACAAGGATGGTAATAATTGCCTTCTCTAACTTTTAGAGCTATTGTAAGGATCAAGTGAGATGATATCTAGGAAAGTACATTTCAAATACTAGAGTATTATCCAAATGTGAGGCACTCTTATTATTAGTTATTCTGTTCATAAACCTTTATCCTACAATAAATTAAGAAATATATGTGGAAGTTAGAGATTATGATAATTAATATGAAGACGATGGGTCTCAATTTGTTGAGATTGTACTGTTCTCACTTGTAAGTAAAGTGGCACTTGAAAGGCAGCAAACAAATGAATATTGAGTCAGACCCAGCATAAAGACAGCCTAGGGTCCACTGGAGACATTTGCTAACTGTATGGCCATGGACAAGTCACTCAACTTTCCTGACCCTCTGTTTCCTCATGTACAAAATGGAGATAATAATACCTGTATCCGCTACCTCGCAGAGTTATTATGAGGTTCAACTGAAATATTGTACGTGAAGCATTTTCAAATCTTGACAGATCATATAAGTTTCAGCTATTAATAGCACCCAAAAGAAAACAAGTTTGAAGATGATGCAAAATGTCAAAGGCATCAGTTGCATAATAGATATAGAGCCAGACTCAAATGGAAAAGAACTGGGTGTAAATCCTGCCTCATACCTAATGGCAATATGACCCTGGTAAAGTCACTTAACTTTTAAGAGGCCCAGACAATTCTCTAAGACTATAAATTGTTGAACAACTGAGGATCTGTATTAATAAAAAGGAATTTCCTTACCAAGCACTCTATACAATAATAAAATCACAGTTTGAGTTAAAAAAATACAAGATATGGAGGCTTCTCCCTCTGAAAAAGTGTACAGAACATGAATTACTTTTGATAAGATAATTAGTAAGAGTTGTAAACCTCAAATATCATATTTTCAACATTGGACTTTATAAAGGCAACATATAAAAATCAGAACAAATACAGAATTATCAAAGAAAAGAAAGTCAAACAAAAAAAAAACACATTTTTGTTATTTTGGTTTGTTTTCCAGAGAAAATTTGGGTCTATAGAATGAGAGACTTAAGGGACTTTGTCCTATAGGCAGCTAGTATAAATAACATACTTTTTCAAAAAAAAAAAAGTGCCTGTTCATATAAGGTACATTTTCTCTTTCAGGGCATCATTGAGCCATTTGGCTATTACCTCTTCCAGGAAACTAGATGGTACCCCAGGGTCCCTACACAGAAATAATTTACCTCCCAATGAGTATTTAACTCATCTTAGCCCACTACAGACTCTGACCCTTTAAAGAAAGAGACTGATTCCCACAGAAGCTGCTGGTATTTCATATCCATGTCGCAAGATAATATTAGGGATTAATAACCCTGTTACTTGGAAGAAAAGAACTCAAAAATTGGTTGCATTGCAGTTCTGAGCAGGAAAATAGGGCATCATAAAGAGATGGAAATCTCTAATCTTTTCTGTTACTGAATCCTACAAAGTATGCTCAATAGGCCTCTTTGCACAACAGGGATGCCGATTTCTATGGACTCCAGTCATTTACCTTCCTCTCCCCCTTTTTTAAAGAGGCTATCTGGGGTGTCAGAGACTGATATATATCCCAAATGGAGGCCATTTCTAGAACTGGACTTAGAATTGTAAAAGACATAAAAAGAGGGAACAGGATTGTGGGAAAACATGAGACCACCAGTTTTCTTGTTTTGATGTTGCGTTTAGGAAGAGATGGTAAGTGGAAAAAATGTGTAGCTAATGTTAAGAATACTTTGAGGCCTTATGGAAAATACAAGTAGATAAGAAATAAAAAATATTATTAAGCTAAAAGGCCTAATAAAGCCCATCTTGAGAGCAGTTCAGAGATGTGGGTCTTGAAAAGAGCACTGGACTGGGGGAGGGGAGAGGGTCAGGATACCTGTTTTTTAGCCAGACTCTACCACTTCACTAGCCATGTGGTTTGGGCAAGACAGTATCGATGAGACCCAATTTTCTCATAGGTCAAATTAAGGACTTAGACCAAGAATTCATCAAAGTCTAAAACTGGTGAGTCTAAGAAGATTCTTAACATTAACTGGATGCTTGCTATGATCTGACTTTAGATATCAAGCAAATATGTAGTATGTAAAGGTGGAAAAGACTTTTTTTTTCAAGTCTTAATACAGAGCCACAATATGCTACTGCATTTTCCACCTGCTGCTGCCATTAGACCCTCAAAATTGAACCACTGGAGACTGTGTCAGGAATGTGAATATCCTGGGACCATATGTCCTCATCTTCACCCATTTCCATATCTTGCTATAATCAAATCAACACTATCTGACTGATCAACAGGATACCCTACTGTTCAAGTTAGCATCTTCCCTGAACTAAATAGCCTTTCCTGGAAAACACTGGTCTTTCTATTTTGTTTCCTCCGTTAGAATATAGGAAGTTCCTTGAGAGCAGGAATTATCTCATGTTTACATTTGTATTCCCAGTTTTTAGCTCATAATTTATTCAGTCATTTCAGTCATGTCTGATTCTTCTGTGACCTCATTTGGGGTTTTCTTGGCAAAGATATTAGAGTGGTTTGCTATTTCTTTCTCCAGCTCATTTTTTAGAGGAAACTGAAGCAAACAGGGTTAAATGACTTATCCAGGGTCACACAGCTAGTAAGTGTCTGAGGTCAGATTTAAACTTAGGAAAATGAGTTTTCCTGACTCCAGGCCTCCCACTCTATCCACTGCACCACCTAGCTTGCCTTAGTATATAATAAATATTTAATGAATGCTTTTTATCACCCCTTCATTCATTCATTTCACTTATGTGTGCATGCATAATGCACAGTTAATTGTCTCTTCCTTGGTTTGGCTTACATTAAGCCATTTGATCCTCAGAACATCCCTGTGATGTAAGCAAAGCTTGTGAGGAGGCAGTGTGGAAAAGTGGATAGGGTGACAGTGTGAGGAAGACCTGGGTTTAAATTCGACCTGTGTGTGTCATCCAGGCAGGACACAACCATCAGCCCCAGTTTTCTTATCTATAACATGAAGGTAGGAATAGCACTTACCTCACAGGGTTCTAACAGAACCAAATGAGTTAACATATATAAACCACTTTACAAACCAGAAAGCTTTATTTAAATCTTCATTTGTCAAAGGAGGAAACTCAGTATTTACATAGTGCTTTAGGGTTTGCTAAAAGCTTTCCTTGCATTATTTCATTAGAGCTTCACAACCACCCTAGGAGGTACAAGCTTTTACTATCCCTACTTTACAAATGAAGAAAGTACTGAGGCTAAGAGAGGTTCAGATATTTATCCAGGATCACAGCTAATAAAAATTTGTGGAAGGAACTAGAATTCATGCCTCCCTGACTCCAAATACTATGCCACCTGGCTATCTCCCATAGAAGTAACAATTTTAATAACTGATATCCTAACTACAAGTACAGTAATCTTTCCACTGGGTCAGTCAATCAATCATACTGACATCATCTTTTAAATATATTTTGATTTTCATTACCTTCAAATCAAGAGTCCTATTGAAGAATCTCTGGGTTGAGTTTCCTCAGTGATAATCTTCTCTAAAAATAAAATAACAATGATTCACAGCATTGAAATGCATATGAGGTAGAACATGGAGTGAAATTTGAATTTAGTTTCTCAAGAGACAGACACTACATATGTATCCAAGTAAATTACTTTGTCTTTAAATGTAAACATACCTGTAAATATGTGTGATCAAATCAGAATTCTTCAGGAGCTGATTATCTTCTTTCTGGATTTTGCAAGACATTTTCTCCTTTATTCCATTCTGCCATCTTTCCTTCAGCTATAGCATACGTTGTACCCCATCCACTAAAAGAGGTATTGAGGAAAAAAGAAGAGTTTACAAAAATGACCATACCTCAAAGGAACCAAGGAGTCAGAGAGTCAGTATGCAATGACCCCTGAGGGAAGGGTCCATGGCATTGATTCATTCTGCAAACGTTCTTTACAAGGCATTTGAAGGGACCTCAGAGAGCTTCTGACTAAATACAGAGTCAGAAGACCTGGGTTCATATCTTACCTCTGATATTTAATCACGTTGCCTTTTTGTTGTTCAGTCATTTCAGTCATGTCCAACTCTTCATGACCCCATTAGGATTTGTTTTTTTGCGTTTCGTTTTGTTTTTGACAAAGATGTTGGAGTGTTTACTTCTCCATTCAGAAGAAACTGAGACAAATTTGAGGCAAAAATGACTTGCCTGGGATCACACATCTAGGAAGTGTCTGAGGCCACATTTGAACTCAGGTCTCCCTGACTCCAGGCCCTGCACTCTAACCACTGTACCACCTGGCTTCCTGTTATTTACTACATTTGGACAAATGACTTCTGCTTTCTTCTAGGCCTCAGTTTCCTCATCTATAAAATTGGGGAGTTTCATTTTAGGACCTATAAACTCTCTTCCAGTCCTAAATGTATTATTTTAAGGCTCACTTTACAGCACCTTCAACAAGTAGGCATAGGACTTTTGCTTGAAGACTTTTGGGGATGGGGCAAACATTAGTAGGATCCCAGGCTCGTGAGCACATGAGCAGAGTATTGTAGATCCGGCCCCACATCTAGGTAAGGGTATGTATTGGGGAAGGGAAAGCACCTCAGCTACCACCACAAAACATTGACGCTCTGGAGAGACAGGTAGAAACAAATGATCAATTACCTTGTTCTCCCCTCTGTTTGATCACTGAGCTCCTATGAACATCCCAGACTGAATCTCTGCTCCAGCTTTTGGATTTTGGCTTTTTCTCAGACACCTTGGTACCTGCCAAGGCTGGCTTTTCAATTTACACTTGTATGCCTCCCAATAT